>MSJK01000066.1:4002-434050 GCA_001931985.1 Trichoderma sp. IMV 00454
AAGGACAGTAGCTTTCTAAGGGGAGGACCGCTCAGCCTTTGGCTGATTTTTTTTTCGTTTCTAGGAAGTGTTCTCGGCCTCAGACCTATTCAGGTGGTTTCATCATCGGCCACGGACAATTCAGACAATGAAACCGTCGACGCTGTACACTTGTACAGCATCGCCAGTTTTGGTGTGCGTGGAAAGGAAAGAGTGCCGAGAGCTGCTGTTTTGCCTTTTTTTTTTTTGTTTTGCTTGCGCGCGTGTGTGTGTGCCTGTGTGTTTCGTCTGTGTGTTCTTTTTTCTTTCTTTCTTTTTTTTTCTCCCCCTTTTGCTTTGGCTTTGGTTTTGGCTCTTCTTCCAGACGTGGCATTCTTGGAGAAGAAGCGGATATTCTGGCTCTTTTCTCAGAGAATTTAATGTATATTACCAGTGAACTGAACAATGTGAACTCTGACATGATTCTGAAATCATTTTGCCTTGCTGGTCTTGAATGCTGGGTAAATGCAGAGAATTCGCGTATTTGACGGCAACAAGATGTAGGCAATTGCTTCGATGTGGTAGGTTGTACTTACATGATGGCTGATTTGGCTTTAGACGGTGCTTGAACGAAACCCCAGGTTTCTCTTATATTGAAATGAGGGTCTCTGATCAGCACCACGTCTCCTTCGCCCAGGCAGAATGAAACAAGGAAGTCGGGAGAATAATTGAAGAGGGGACGTTTTGGGTGGAAGCGAGATACTTTATACACTTTATACAAAAGATGTGGAGGCCATGTCCGAAGTGGATATGCCGTATCAAACTTTTCCATGATTTGATGGAAAGTTTTTTACCGTATAAAAAGTTTACATGTAGATTGGATCAAAATACCGACTATGGCTTGAAAACCAAAGCTTTTTCTCAATTTCTAGCCCCAACATTAGCTGAAGTTAATCAGGATTCCTGGAAAGTATGGGTACTGTCTTGAAAACTTTCGGCTGTGAGAATCCTCCCAATAGCAGTCAAAACTCAGCCTAACAATTTCGCTACAATGGATTGAGTGCAGTCACCCAGCCTCCGCTGCTTAAGAATCTGGTCGAGTCAAACTATGTGCGCCCATTCTCATGCTCGTCGAGAAACCCACACAAAGCTTGGATGTCGGATATCGGATAAAGACGAACTGAAAAGAAGCCTAAGAGCTATGCGATTTTGTTTTCACAGACATTCCAAAGAGAATCGAAGCTGCATTTAGGCAACCTTGTTCTATGCACTAGAATAATAAATAGAAGGATATGTTCCGGCGCTGTTTATGCTCGATGTATCAAAGTTGATCAATCAATACATGAAACAGTAAGCAAAATGTTAGATAAACATGCATGTAGCGTGTTACCAGGATGCGGCTGGGTAGACGCAGTAAAATTGAGCGCCTTACCCAGCTGATCTAGATGAGGGTGTGGGTGAGATCCATGTCTATAAACTTGCAAAACACCACGCAAACTTCCACAAGATATGAGCCTTAGAAGAAATAATTAAGAATAAAAACCAGTTTTAGCTCATTCCAGCATCGTATCATTGCACCCGCCATCTATGCAAATCTCCCCCAACTGCCGTTATCGCCACACGGTGCATCCAATCAAATACATGTAGTGTGCAACAACTAAGAGTAGCTGATCGACTCCTTGACAGGCTCCATGTCACCGGCCAATCGAATCCAGGTCACTAGACGTCATCTCAGCCCAGGCAGACAAAAGCCCCCAATTTGCCTTGCATATCCGGTAAGAGACCTGTTATGCTGCTGCATAGCATAGCCACAGGCCGCCTGTATCGGCCTCACTTGTTCTTTGTTTATCTCAGCTGTACTTGCTGTTGAACTACTCATTCATTTCTTTTTCCTTCTCTTTTCTGCTAATCATTAAGCAGAATTGTTTTCGCAAAGCACCCTTTTCCATGCGCTCGCCTCTTTACTGTGCCGCCGTGATTCATACGTGCTTTGCTACGTGCGCTTTTTGGGAACGTAACGGTTTCGGATAGCTACATACCTAGCTGTGGAGTTCGCCCATGGATCCTTTCTCATCATTAAACTTGGCGAGGTCAACGATTCAGTTGATCGATTGGAGTTCGAAATTATTATCGGGAGCATATGAGATATACCGTTCTCCGGATGGTCTCACTGAAGACGATGCTGAGCTGGGCGAGCGGACGGCGATTCTTCGTAAGCTGGCTTTTGGCTTAGCGAATAGATCGTCGGGCCATGTCGCTGATGGCAAATGCGAGCCACTTCCGAGCCAGCCTGTTGCTGCGCCGGACGTTGTCGGTGGTTCTCTTGAAGAAGAGAATGGAATTGCTGAAAATCCTGTGCAAGAGAAAAAGACGACACCTCATAAAGATGAGCTCAAGGACGTGATGATCCAGCTCCTCAACCACGAGGACAACGACATGCCAATGGGAGCCGGCAACAAACTAGAAGTCGACCAAGCATACAGAAAGCTTCAAAAGCTAACATCCGAAATGAAGACCAGCGCAAAGGCCTTTGTCGCAGAAGACGTTCCGCGCAGCGAGCAAGAGCAAAACCTCCAACGTGTGGCCAAGGGATGCGACGATATCGCGAAGCGTCTCGAGGCCACGCTGAAACAGCTACGTGTCGATCCCAAGAACGCAAAGTTTCGCAAGATTTCTAGCTTTCGTCAGGCCTTTGTCAAGTTATGCAGTCAAAGGAAGATTGATGGGATGGAGAGGTCTTTGGACAAGTATCGGACGGACTTGATTCTTCAACTCTCTGTGATTATGAGGTATGACTTCCTTCGTAACGCTGTAGCTATTGGCTAATCTTCACGTAGCGATCAGCAGTCAAGCGTCGTCAGAGAACTTCGCACCTTGAGAGATGCCAGCAGTCGTCTTAGTTCAGCATATGAAGAGCACCTCGACAACATCTCAAAGTCATTCAGACTGATTCAAACCCAAGCAACTGAGGACGCTGAGCAGCGCCGACAGAATCCAGCAGCTTACAAGACATATAACGACGATGAGGAAACCGAAGGGAAGAAATTCAGCCTCTTCTCATTACACAAATCTTACGGAGCTTCAGAGAAAGGCGGACCCTCGCAGAGCCAGAATAACATTGCTGTCGACGATGAAATTCCCCAAGCATTTCAATATCTGGCAGAAACACTCCGTTCTTTAGTCACAACAGCTACCGAGGTCGCCGTTGCACAGAGAGTTCTAAGTGGCCTCCACTACCAAACCATGACTATGCGCATAGAAAGTGTTTTCGAAGCATACAAAGACACATACGAATGGATCTTCAAGCCACGTTGGGCCAAGAACACAAAGGGCATCAAAGTACACTTTGCTGAATGGCTTGCCGAAAAGGACGGCATCTTCTGGGTCTCGGGAAAACCAGGATCTGGCAAGTCAACGCTCATGAAGTTCCTCTGCGACCATCACGGCACGGCCGAAGCGCTCGCCAACTGGGCGCGGCCCCTGAATCCAGTCATGTCAACGCACTTCTTCTGGAGCTCGGGAACGACGATGCAAAAGTCTCAAGAGGGTCTGCTCCGATCACTTCTCTACGATGTCTTCAAGAAGTCACCCAAGATTATGAAAATGGTCTGCCCGCAGCGCTGGGAAGCTTCAAGGAGAGGAGAAGGAGATTTGGAGCCCTGGACGCTATCGGAGCTGCGCAGAACTTTGTCTACTCTTGCGACGTGTCATGGGCTCGGCTACAAGTTTTGCTTCTTCATTGACGGACTCGATGAGTATGAAGGTGATCACTCCGAGATCATTGCCATGCTACGGTCCTTGGCTACTTCACCGCATATTAAGCTTTGTGTGTCTAGCAGACCGTGGAACGTCTTTGAAGATGAATACGGAAAGACCATCGACAGAAAGCTGTATCTCCAAGACTTGACAAGCAGAGATATACGTCACTATGTTCAGAGAAAGTTGGAAGAACACCCCAACTGGAAAGTTCTCCCGTCAGAAGAGCATCTTTACAAGACTCTCTTAGAAGAAGTAACCACAAAAGCCCAAGGAGTGTTTCTATGGGTATATCTCGTCATCCGCTCTCTATATGAAGGCTTGACAAACGGCGACTCGCTGCCTGCTCTGGAGCGAAGAACCCGCGACCTTCCAGCAGACCTCGAGTCCTTCTTCAAACACATGCTCGACTCCGTGGAGCCATTCTACCATACACAGATGGTCAGAACGTTTCAAGTAGCCATGGGCTCGAGATCTCCTCTGCCGCTTATGATTTACTCATTTCTCGACGAAGACTTTGAGAATCAAAACTTTGCGCTCCAAATCGACCGTCGCCAAGATCAACTGCGCAGACGCCTCAACGGGCGATGCAAGGGCCTCTTGGAAGTTTGTCGGAACAGCAATGAAGGTCCGTATATGGGTCACCGCGTCGATTTCCTGCATCGGACAGTGCGAGACTTTCTGCGGACAAAGGAGATGAGCGACTTTCTCGCGGAAAAGGCAGGGGGCCACGGCGGGCCCAACACGCTCGTGTTCAAGAGCTTCGTGCCCCTCATCAAGTCCATTCCGTGGGAGGAAATTGACGTATCTGAGGGAGGCTTGTTATCAAGGATGCTGGGCGATGCAATGCATTATGCTTACAAGGCAGAGCTGGAATCAGGAGAGCCCCAGGTCGAGCTACTCGACGATCTCCATCGCACGCTCAAGTTCTACGCAACAACTACCGGTAAACCGATCCCGTGGTACCAGGACTGCTATACACCATCCGACGATGGCACTGGTTATGCTCCGTGCCAGACGTTCCTCGAATTCGCGATCCGGAACGGCTTGTGTTTGTATGTCCGAGACCAATTACGCCGCGAATATCAGCCACTCGAGGCTCAGCAACCCCTACTTCACTGCGCCATTGCTCACTTACCGGGCTATACCATAAGAGAGCCAGATTTAACCCCCATGATTCGCGTCCTCCTTGAAGAGAGGGAGTCATGCCACGCAGAGCTACTGAAACAAGACGCATGGAGGTCCTTCATCATGGCCCTTGTAAAGATACTACTTGACGAACAGAATTCGCTCGAGATCAAAGTCATATGGATGATAGAGCACAGGCAAGACATGATCCAGCTTTTACTCGCCGCCGGAGCGGACGCCAACGCACAATGGAAAGACTCCCTCCCCGTATGGCACCATCTCCTCGTCGCAATAGCTGGCTCGCCTCTTCTACCCAATTCTGATATCGTTCAAATTACCAGATATTTCCTCGACGCCGGCGCAAGTCTGTCAGGTCCCAATTGGAGCGCTTCAGGTGCCTTCACTAAAAGTCTGTTGGAGCGTTGCAGCAACAGCGAGACCCCACATGAATATGCCCATTTGGACTTTCTAGTCCAGATATACTGTCTCTTGATTTCGAAAGGTATGGAATTGAAGCCATCGGAAAAGCTTCTTATTCATCAACGACTGCCCGGGAGATTGTCCGAGTCGATATCAGCGGCCATAGACCAGCAAAAGCTAGAGAAGAAAGTCAAGAGCCAGGCTGCGGCAAAAGGGTCGCAGAATTGGACGTGGACTTCATGGCTCGGCGTGTTATGGTAACAAGACAGACATGTCACAAAAGGAACAAAAACATCTGGAGCAATAAACATTTTGATGTAAAATGAATTGTCAAAAAAAAATACAAAAAGAAATGCCCACTATCAGAGTCGAACTGATCACCTTGTCATGTCAAGTATTTACTAGTGACACGCTATACCGCTTAGCCAAGCGGGCAAAGAGCTTTCAATGTCTAAGCTTACTGCTAATCTGTTTTATAAACTTCTCGCTACAACACTCCAACTCTTTGAGTTTGTAGTACGTCTGTCTGAATAGTCCCCATCGTGGTTTGATGTCAAGGACTTTGCATGGACCATTTGTTTGACATGTTCCCATGGGAACTGTGCATGACTCTGAACAGCGCGCTCGCTTGACCGCCCGATGCCGAACTGATGTTGGGTCTAAATATCACTCGTAGGAACCAAAGATGAACCCAGTTTGCGTCCTTGCTCTCGCTCCTCGCGGCGTTTTTGCCGATTCTGCTGAGGACGCGGTTGTACAGCATGTTTCCTTCACGCCTCGGTTTGATCTTGCGGGGCGTCTTCTGGGGCGTCTTCTGGGGCGTTCCACGGGGTGTCGAGTTGGCCGATTCGGCGCCCTGCGTGTCATCCTGTCCCTCGATGGTGAGAGTCAGTCCTCGTCCATTAGGCAGGGCCTGTGGGTTTTCCACCATGGATGAGATGGTGTATGTGGTGAAGTTTGTGGTGACACTGATTGATGTGCATGTAAGTCTGTTAAGATTCGATTTCGTCCTTAGGCATATTCGCAAATGTTGCTGGGTACCTTCAATGTTTTCTGGCATGAGTTGCCAGAGATTACACACACTGCACATCCTCATCTACTGTATCGTATGCCTTCAAAACCTTCTTTCGAAACCTTTCTTGGGCACTTGGATCTCTTGAGGCAAACAAAGACAGCCTTGCTCCTTCGGGTGTCTTGTAGCGGCTGATGATATTTGATGTAAGCGCTGTTCAGGAGTGCTGTTCTCGTGCACATGAGATTTCATCACGCGTGCCTTCAATAAGAGTATGCCATTATCATCTGTCGGGTCACCATGAGCTCTGATTATCATCATGGGTTGGATAAACTGGCTCAGGTTGGAGCCATGCCCAGCTAGTAGTAGGGGCATGTCTGGAGCGGCGAGCGAAGAAAGACCCGGCAGATGGACGCAATGTCGAGTGGCTTGGTGGATATAGTTGTTGCGCTAACAAAGCAACACTGGGGGTGGTGAGGTCGAAAATTGGAGGGCCGACGGTATATGTCGTCAAGTCGCTTCTAGAACTGTGTTAGTTCTGCTTTGACGATGTTACACTCGTCGAAAACGAGCAGCGATGGTACTATCGGCAGACAAAAGTAATGAGTGAGCCGGCATTCAGTCAACTGGAGAAGTATATACATGTACTTACCAGAGCTCGGATGACCTGTACTATGCTTGTCCCTTGGCTGATGACGGTTGATGATATGACGAAGACAAATTTGCTCTGGCCTGCCGCTCGGGCGTCGTTGAGGTTGGCTTTAAACTTGACGCCTCAGACTATCGTAATGTAGCTGTTTCACAGCTTTGGTAAAGGTGGAATTATTTACTGCCTCCTTGGCATAGGGCTTGGAGATCCTTCTGAGTGTGGCGCTGATGCTTACCATCCGATTCGAAAAGGGGTAGATGTACTGCTTGTGGTCAGCGATGGCGTCTAAGTCAGGCTTGGAGAATGAATGGCTCACCAACCTGCTGTACACAGGCAAGGAGTTTGGTGAAAGCAGTTGGGTATCGTGAGTAAGTACTTGTACGTGTTCCAGCAGAGTTGGCATTTTGACACACGGCCTCGTGGGAATGAGATGAATAGGGTATGTAGATCCTATAAGAGGATCGAACATGATTTTGGTCGATGTGCAGGAAGGCGCAGAGCAGAAGGTGGGATATTCATACACTAATCCGGGTAACGCGAATTTCATCGTAATCAGTGCAGTCGTTTATGGAGCATCCAGAAGCAGACCACTCTACCTACGCATGGGGAAAAATCCTTGTCATCACTGGATACAAGCAGCAGAAAATTTTGCTCGAGGGCAGAGATTCCAAGAGGTATTGTGTCTGTTCGTACCATCGAAAATTCGCCGATAAGTTGTTGTTGTCTAGTTGTGAGGTTTCCCTGTTTAGGGGGGATTGAGATCTTGCTTTGGCTGTTCAGAGACAGTTTCTTCTGTGGGTATCTTTGATGCTTACCTGTTTTCATTCAAGACGAAATATGTAAGTGTTGAGCCGTCTGTAATATCCCCTGAGTTGCTCTCTCGGGGTCCATCTCCCAACGTGTGTCATATGTAATGTGCTCTATGATACCGAGAGAGCACGTAGTATTCAGAGAGTGAGAGGGAACGACATGGCGAGTAGTGTAGAGAGGAGATGGACAAGGTAAGATTTAGAAAGAGGAAAGAGGAGGGAATGGTGTGTTATTAAATAATGGACAGCTATCTGGCACCTAGCTCATGTTGACGTGTATGTTGATGCAAGTATCAGTGTTTACGGGAGCTTTCACACCGCTTTCCATAGTATCGTCATTCACTTTGGTTTATTGAAGAAAGTTCATAGATATGAGTCTCTTGCTTCTCGAGGATACCTACATTTACCTGACTCATAGCGGCAGCACGCATGTAAGTGCACTTATCCACATACCGTATACCGGCGGTGAGGATGTGTGCAGCTAGTTGCAGAGGATAAAATTTTGCCTACATTGCCTTCCTAAGTGAATACCTAGTACCTGTTTGTTCATTTCGTATCTTCTTATAATTCACCCATATGAAAGAAGTACTTGAATCAAGCTGCCTATAAGTGAAAACATCTTGGGGAGCTCATGATAATGCGTGGGTCCACGATAGCCCATCTGACCACATCCGAGCCTCATGATGAGTGTTTTTTATAATGCAAGATTGAATAAGTGCTTGAAATAAATATTGTTTACACCACATGTATTCAACTTATAGGACAGACTGTTGCTGAAATTTGTTGGTAAACTGAATATTCCGTCTTGTTGTAGGGTAGGAGGATCACGTGATTAGTCATAGAGTTTCTGCAGCAACCTTGTTTCGCATTATTTACATGCCATCAATACCCCACGACAAGGAACGGTTTTCGCAGCGGCATTGATTTTCGACGACCAGCAAATCAACGGCGCAAAATGGCTTACAATCCCCGAATGAGCATAATCCCGGCCTCGCAGCAACAGTCGCGGTCGAGGAAAAAGGAGGAAGAGGCCGACGCGTTTATGCGACTGCCGGACCGCGAGATTGTGGGATGCATCACCGATATTGGCATCAACTTCACCATTGCCGATCTACAGAAGCCCAACCCCGCACATGTCCAGCAAATCTTTGAGTGGTTCGCCGAACTGCTTCTCAATGCGACACGCGAGACGGTCGAGCCGGCGATGCGCGCCGCAGCAGAGGATGTTTGCGGCGAGTTTGCCGATGTCATTTCGCCGGACACGCGCAATCTGATGGGCTTCTATGTGTCGCTGAGACGGCTGCTCATAGAATGTGGCATCCATGACTTTAGCTTCAACGACCTTTATAAGCCGACGTATGAACGCCTGGTCAAGATCTTCAGCTACCTGATCAACTTTGTCCGGTTTCGAGAATCCCAGACGAGCGTAATTGACGAGCACTATAACAAAGCTGAATCGACAAAGACGAGGATAGAGACTCTGTACCAACAAAACCAGGACAACGAAACTCGGCTAGAGGACATGAAAAACAATCGACAGGCTATGGAGGCCCAGGTGCGGGAGAAGACGATGCGAAACGAGGAGCTAAAAAGGCGGCTGCTAGAGCTCCGGCGAAACCAAGAAAAGGTTGCGGCACGATTGGAAGAGGCGAAACAGAAGAAAGGAGACTTGACAACCTTACTGGAGCAAAGGACACAAGAGAAGATTACGCTGAAGCAAGAGAGCGCCAAGCTGCGGCCGTATGTGCTTCAGAGCCCGCTGGCTCTCCAACAAAACCTGACGGAGCTCCGGGACATTTTAAACAACGATAAAACGCGCATCGATGCGCTGGACCGACGTGCTCGAGCGCTTCAAACATCGGCAGACTCGTTTGCTGTCGTAGGATCAGATGTGGCATCCTGCATCAAAATCTTGGAAGAGATTGCGATGGAGATGGCGAGGGAAGATGAAGAGATGGCTAAGAACACCAAGCAGCGCGAGGCACTATCAGAAAGAGGAAACAATGCTCGCGAAGTGGAGAGAGCAGAGCAGATGCTCAAGCGACAGCTGGCCAAATGGACGGAGCGGACGGAGAAGCTGCGAGAGCAGAGCAACCAAAAGGCGCAGGATGCCAATGAGAAGATGCACGAGCTGCGGGCAACGCACAAGAGGCTGACGGAGGAGCTCACGGACAAGGGCAAGGAGATGGAAATCCGACGAGTGAGGATAGAGCAAACGGAGAAGAAGGTATGCATACAGCCTCTATGGGTGTCGATATTTGGGATGATACTAACGGCAAATAGATGCTTGATCTGAAAGAGAACATTGAGAACGAGGTTCATGCAGCGTATGACGAGTATCTCAAGATGGAGGCTCACATCAAGCTGTACATTACCGAGATGGAGCAGACAATCGGTTAATCTGTTGAGCTGGAGAAGGTCTACATTTGCTTTACTGGGTTGGTTGGGCTATATATGTCAGAATGTGGCAATGGTATTAAAAAGGTTCACGGGCGTATATAATAACGGAGATACCACGGATCGGCGTTGAGATTGGGAGGCTTGTCATGGAATCTTGTTTCAATGTGGAATGAATGATGATGACTATGGATTTGAATGGGAAAGGGGCGTTGTTTGAATTACCTCTCACTTTATTTAGCTTCAAAGAAGATGTCTATAAACATGTTGAAGTTTCATTTCTCATCTTGTTCAAATTCGAACCAGCGGCTAAGCACTGCTCTGACAGGAACCGTCCGTCCACTCCAGCTTCCATCATCCTTGACGGCAGTGCCACTCAAGACAGGCACCTTTTCATCTAGAAAATCATCCAAAAGTTGATGACCCCTTGCCCCCCTAGGTTCAGCGACAGCAGCCCTGAATGAATCCCTCGCCGCCGCCTCGACGAGATACGCAGCCGTTGTGCCGATGCCTTGGGCAGACCACTCGGTACCTTCGCGATGAAGCTCTAGAAACCCGTAGACGAGCAGCAGAGGGGTCTCTGTTTTGCATCTTGGGTCAGAATCGTCCAAGCCCGATAGAGTTGGAGGCGGGATTTTGGATTCTGAGGCGGAAAAGGTGCCGAGGTATGCGCGGAGATGAGTTGTGCTGGGGATGAATATGAGGCGGATGTGGCGAGAGATGGCGGTTTGGAGGAGGGTCTTGCGTTGGAGAGGATGAAGGTTGGAGGATGGGTTTTCTGGTGGCTCTGTCTGTGGTTTATCTTCTTTGATGTTTTCAGTTGTTCCTTCTGCTGTTGTGGTTGTTGATGATGGATCTTGATGTGAGGAAAGCTGTAGTGCAACGTCTTCGACGAGGCCTTCGATGAAGGTTTGCTTTGGCCATCCGATGAGGATTGTTGTTGGGTATCTGTGGTGGGAGATGATGTATTGGAGCAATTCGGATGGAGTGGATGGTGAGAGGACAATGGGATGAGGAGATGGCGGCATGGCTGGTATTTTTTGTTTGTTCAGAGTTGTCATGTAAGTGATCCAATTCCATATAGTGCCTGTGCTAAGATAGGTGGGTAGTTTTGGTGTTTGCTTTAGCTCCGCGTCTCTAGTTTATGGTGATTGTGCAAGCATTCTAGACGTAATGAGTGATGATGAATAGATCAATCTAAATTAATCTCCAATCACTATCTATTACATGTGATTCATAACCCCTAAAATACTAATTCAGCATTTCAATTCGAGGAACAATGGCAATAATCTTGCATATTCTTTCAATGCCTGGAGAAACGCCCGTTTTAGTGAGCTGCCGCACTAAACCCCACCTGGCCAGGGAGCTGCCTCACCACCAAAGCCGCACGTCATCTCTTTCTACGTACCAAATCCTCAATCTTCCTCTCCCAACCCCCACGCGACCAGCCACGAGCCTCATTCCGGCTTCAACAACCGCTGCCAAGGGTCATTTCGCCTCGCTCAACCTTGGCCAGAGACAATGGAGTCAATATCAAGAATCTCTGGCCTCTTGGAGGCTGGTGAGCATCCATCAAAGCCCCGCGTCCGCATGATTTGACTTGGTGAAGCTGACCAGCGTTGTTCGATGCTTAGCAAGGGAACTCACTCTCGATGCCGCCCAGGCCACGCGCGGCGTCCGCACGAGCTCCAAGCTGCTGGACCGGAACCAGATGCGAAAGCTGCTCGACAGCCGCAACGAGAGGGAGGTGCTGGAGGGACTGCGGCGTGTCATAGCGGTGCGTTGTGCCTTTGTCTTGCGCCCATCCAAAGTGATTCTAACAAGCTACTGCTTCTCTAGATGATGTACCGTAACCACAAGACCTTGCCCTTCTTTTCATCCGTCGTCAAAAACGTCGCCTCGCCCAACTTCGAAATCAAGAAGCTTGTCTACATCTACCTCATCCACCATGCCGAGCAGGAGCCCGATCTCGCCCTGCTTTCCATCAACACGATCCAAAAGTCGCTCTCCGATACGAACCCTCAGGTCCGAGCTCTCGCACTGAAAACCATGTCTGGCATCCGCGTGCCAGTCATCAGCCAGATCGTGTCGCTTGCCATCAAGAAAGGCGTGGCCGACATGAGCCCTCTAGTGCGCAAAGCCGCTGCTCTTTCGATCCCGAAATGCTACCGGTTGGATCCCAGCCAGTCTCCTCAGCTTCTGGAATATCTGGCAACGCTGCTGGGCGATAAGCAATACTACGTTGCTGGTGCTGCCGTGTCTGCCTTCTTGGAGATTTGCCCCGAAAGAATCGATATGATACACAAGCATTACCGTGGCTTGGTCAAGAAGATTGTTGACATGGATGAATGGAGCCAGCTGGCTACGCTCAAGCTCATGACGTACTATGCACGAAAATGCTTCCCTCGACGGCCTCAGCCGGATGCTACACCCGAATCCTCCCAAACGCAGACCCAAAACAACAACATTGATGATTTTTATGGGGAGTCAAGCTCCTCCAAGCCCACCACCTACTCAACTTCGGTAGACCCCGATTTGACTCTGCTGTTGAATGGCATCAGACCTCTTCTGCAGAGTCGAAACTCGGGTGTTGTCGTTGCCGTCACGAGGTGTTACATAGACGTCGGCACTCCGGAATACGTAAAGCACGCTATAGGTCCGTTGGTTGCCCTCCTAAGAGGGGCCCAAGATATCCAGCAAATCGCTTTATACAACATTGTTTCTGTTTGTCTTGTGCGCCCACTTGACTTTGTCAAGTATGCAAGCCACTTTTTGGTCAGATCGACAGATAGCGCACCGATCTGGGAGCTGAAGCTTGAAGTGCTGGCACTCATCTTCCCACACAGCCCCGTCCATGTCAAGAGTCTCATCCTGAAGGAGCTGGAGCACTTTTCGCAAGGATCCAACAAGTCTCTTGTTCGCGAAGCAGTCCGAGCCATTGGCCGCTGCGCACAGGCGGATGCAGCCACAGCGCCTAGGTGTTTGAAGCTGCTCCTAAGCCAGATCACCAGCTTAGACGGAACCTTGGCTGCAGAGTCGCTGACGGTTATTCGGCACCTCATCCAGCAGGATGCAGAGGCGCATGCGGGGACGGTAGTGCGCCTAGCAAAGAATCTTGACTCAGCAACTGATCCTCAGGCGAGAGCGACCATTATCTGGTTGGTAGGCGAGTTTTCTGGCCTTAATGGGGAAGACAACATCGCCCCGGACGTTTTTCGCATTCTCCTCAAGGACTTTGCAAGCGAGTCGGAGGCTGCAAAGCGCCAGATATTGCTACTTGGCGCGAAAGTTTATCTGCACCATCTGAATCGTCAAAGCGAAGCAGAAAAGAACAGAGTGGGAGAGGAAGACCCTCCCATGGAGGTAGAGAAGCACCCCATCGAAAGATTATGGGACTATGTCCTGCTCCTTGTCAGATATGATGTCTCGTTTGATCTACGAGACCGAGCTCGCATGTATCGTGCTGTGCTTTCTGTACCACAGCTTGCCACGCTAATGCTCCTTGCACCGAAACCCGCTCCGCAAGCGCCCAGTCCATCCGAGTCGAGAAAGGGATTCCTGTTGGGTTCTGCCACTCTTGTCTTGGCTGGAGGTGGCGGTCTGCATGGCCTCAGGGGATACGAGACACTGCCTGATTGGGTCGAGCCTGGCAAGGAGCCTGATCCACGGTTACGCGAAGCAGAAAAGGACGCTACGGCAGCACGCTATGACAGCGAGAGATCAACGGTATCGGCGGCTGACAAACTTGACGAGATTGTTAGATCGGCACCAGTTAGCAAGTCAAACGGTGCCGGGGAGAGTCTAAGGACGAAGACTTTGGATGACTGGCTGGCTGAGGAGGAAGAGGAAGAAGAAGAGGAAGAAGAGGAAGAGAGTGAAGAAGAGGAAAGCGAGGAAGAGGAGACTGAGGAGGAAGACGATGAGGAGGAAGAAGAGGAAGAAGACAGTGATGATGACGGAGAGACAGATAGACTAGTCAAGTCATGATGACATGAATGACATGCATGACATGCACATATATGAATATTAGAACTGCATATTGAGAGGGAATTCCTTTACTCTCCCTAATGTTTGAATCCGTGTTCCATTCAAGTGAAAAGAGAGAATGAATGCTTCTACCAAAGGCGGGGGGAATCTATATGATATGTATGTTTTCACGTGACACGAAGATGGACAGACATCCCGCGTTGAATTTTCCTTCAATAAAAGGAATCCTTCCCTTCTGTTGTCTTCATAAAACCAAAAGTGAAAAGAAAGATAAGAACGCCAAATCTAAACCAAGATGCAACAAGTAATTTTAAAGACCTTTCTCTCCCACCATAGCCAAATATGATCGAGCCTCCAACATACACGTAGTAAGAGAAGAAAGAGGAAGAGAGATACACAAAAATACCATCCCCAGCGGCCATCGAGCTTGCAAAAAGAGCCCCAGACGCAAAAAGGGGCAAAAAAACCCCAGGCCCAGGAGTCGAACCTGGATCTTCCGCCCCTTTATCGAGCTCGGGTCCGCATATTAGACTTTCGTGTAATAGGCATTCCCGGGTGTCACCAGCTATGCTACCGTTGCACCAACCTGAGTTTCTTTTCTTTCGTTGTAGTAGGAGTAGTCATAATCTGCTTATATAGATAGGTAGGTAGTGGTCATCGGTCTGTGTGTTGTAATTTTTTTCGTTTCAGCTTAGGCGTTGTCGACCTTGATGCCCTCGCTGGACTTGATGCCCTCACTGGATGAGCCGGGCTGCTCCAGCTTGATCTCCTCGGTGGGCTGGGCGGCCTTTTGGACGTCGCGGCGCATCTGGGGGAAGTAGATTCCGGGGTGGTAAAAGGTGAGCAGGAACGTGGCGACGAGGATGAGGGAG
The DNA here is from genome assembly GCA_001931985.1 of Trichoderma sp. IMV 00454. NCBI lineage: Eukaryota > Fungi > Ascomycota > Sordariomycetes > Hypocreales > Hypocreaceae > Trichoderma > Trichoderma sp. IMV 00454. The sequence goes on from MSJK01000066.1 coordinate 18,991, forward strand.
CTGTCGAGGACGAGGAAGCTGGGCTGGTCTTGCATGATTTTGTTGCCCCAGCCGCCGGCCATTTCAGCGATACTATAAAGTAGTTTTGTTAGTATCATGATTTTGTATGTGAACAAAAGGGGGGTGTGACAAACCGGTAGATGCATCGGATGAGAATGACGACGAAAGCACCAGACATGGCATAGCGGAACTTCTTAAAGTTGGCGTCGTGCCAGAGTTTCCAGCCATCAGTCCCCTGAGCCTCAGGACGAGCCATGTACTTCCTCACACGAATATAGTAGTCGGTACTAAGGAAGCCAAAGACGATGAGCACAACGACCTGCAGCGCAACACCGGCAATGATGGCGCGGTTGCCGCTCTCCTGAAGCTTGCGGTTGGTCTTGCCTCCTGCAGCGGCGATGCCGCCTCCGATGGCCTGGACGATGAGGCAGCTCAGGTCGGCGGGGAGGAAGATGATTGGGTACCAGCGCGGGGTGATGCGGGAGACGGACGGGTTGAGGTTGATGGCGATGTGCTTGAGGGTGAGGTAGATGGAGACGCAGATGAAGGTGGGCGCGAGGATGATTGCGCAGATCTGGAGCTCGAAGGCGCCGTTGTTCCAGGGGTTGGAGTGTAGCTGGATGCGACCAATGTAGCCTGCGTGAGATGTGTAAGTGAGATGTTTTCATATAACATTTTGAGAGGAGTTTTGTATAAGATGTGAATGAGAAAGAAGATAGGGAGTTGTTTGGAGGTGTATGGAGATGTGACATGTTTTGATAATACATACCAAGCATTTCCAACAAGAGGCCGATGGAAAGACCGATGGCATACGTATATGTCTTCTTCCATATTCCCAAACCGATAGAAGACACCGTCAAGATACCAAAAACGATGGCGAAAAAGATGCCAGATCCAAGGTTAGGATAGTAGCCCAGCACCGTAGCCTCGACCGGGCAGGCGGGCGAAATCTCCAGACATTCTCGCGCCATTGTGTGCGAATTCGATTTGTGCCGCCTCTTGTTCTTCCTTCACTCTATCAAGTCTCGTTTTTGATTAGTAACCCTGTGTTTTTGTCCCCTTCTGTTCTTTTCCCCTTAGGATTGGAATATGTGTCGTCGGGTTTCGGAATCCGGAAGCGTCGGTCCCTTTGGCGATTTAGTCTTCTGAACCGTAGAGGATCTGACGATGTTGACAAAAAGGCCGAGAGATTGATAAAACAACCCGGGGATCCTCCAACAGCAAGGTTGAAAGAGAGAAAAGAAAAAGAAGGGGAAATGGTCGCAGGCTGGACTGGGGACCAATATTTACGGATTATGCAAACTCACGCATCTAAACATGGAGTTTGAGCAAAACCCGAAATCCCAACCAAGCGAACCCCATCCACTAAAGCCAATCCTTGGCATCCCATCCTTCGTCCCCTTGTTTTGCGATCCGTCAGCCTGGCGCTAGAAAAGAGCGGGAAAATACTGTAAAAAGGCAGAAAAAGGTGTCGAGCAACGCCGTGCAATTCGCCCGTTGGGCCTGTCCCACCCCCCCTGTTACGCGGGGATCCTCTTTTTCGTATCGATGTTCGCTTCCTTTCCCAGCCCACATGGCAGCGTTGCCTCATCCGAGCAAGGCGGCTGGACAACCTTATTCAGATAAAATATCGCTATGTGGTTTGCTGGTTCCTTTGGCCACCCCTGGCTGCAGCATCGTATCTTGTACACGTACTCCGAACAGGCACTGAGATAACGATCGATTGGCTCAACCCTCCAACTCCGAGCCTGCAGACATCGTAATCCCGCGAGAGGTGAAGCATAACGAAGCTAATCTCCTCAAAAGGATGACTCAAAAAACGCCCGCCCGTGTGACTTTCACGTTCCTGTCAGCATCTTGAATCCGGCTCGCTCGATGCCTAAAATCCCACCTCGTTAACAGACAAATAAGAATCCCTCACGCCAAACTCTCTCGCTCCCAAAAAGCAGCCACCCGCCGAGGCGAACAAAGACGCCACCCCGTCCCGTCTCAGACGAATCCACAGCCCGCAAAAAAGGCCAAGAAGGAAGCAAGAGAATGAAATACGCGTGTTTCAAACGAATCGAGGTCGTAAAGCCGCGTTAGCGCTCCCAAGCCCGCAGGAGTTCGGGTTCGGCGTAATTCAATAGTCCACCTATGGCAGCTTGAGGCGAGTGACTAAGCGCAGCAGAGCGAGCGGCTCAGCGAGCTTCCGAGACGAGACGGACTTCACTTATACGCGTATATGAGGCTGATCCTTTGGAATACGATACGATGGGAAAGGACGCAATGTCCGGCTTAATAATGGGTCGGTTTTATTTGCTGTTAGGCGTCCACGTTGATACGAGTGAGTATGTAGGGCGGTTTCAAGTTGAGTTTTTGGGCACTCGGGTCTATGGCGTCAATATTACGCTTGCAGCCAGTTTTTGGTGAATATCAAATATGGAGTAAAACTCCCTTCCTACAGGAATATGCATCTGCATATCACATGCTGGTGAGATGAGCAATTGCTTCTCACGCAGCCCTACAGCTGACATCTCCGACCGGGCCATCTATCCGGCCGAAAAGATGAATCAATTGAATCAGATGTGGATTCATAAATGACAAATTATCCTTATCATCAATGTTTTGAATTTACTTGATCTGTCATCTGTCCGTTGGTAGACAACGCAGGGCAAGTAGTACTCCATTCCAGTCCGGCCAATATCAACAGCAGGGTTATCAAGATTATCAGCTCTCTTGAACCAAAAAGGGTAAATCTATTTCATTTATTATTCTTCTACTCCTCCTTTCCTCCAAGATATCTATACACGACCGAAAAGTCGCGGTCCTTGCAATCCTCTCGCTGCGCCGCCTTGTCATACATGTCAAACGCCAACGTCCCCAGCTCCGTCTTAGCCTGCGCCGACTCAGCAGCAACCAGAGCCAACCGAAGATCCTTTCTCATGAGCGATATGCCAAATCCTCCACGGTAATCACGGCTGGCAGGTGCCGTCTCGATGACGCCCTTTACGGGGTTATTAATCTCGCTCGGCCAGCATCTGCCCGTGCTCACATTCAGCACGTTGGCAAGCGTCTTGGGGTCCAGGCCACATCGGATGCCCAGGTTCATGGCCTCGGCTGTCGCAATGTTGTTGAGGGCTAGGAGGTAGTTGTTGGCAAGCTTCGCAGATAGGCCGGCGCCTTGGTCGCCGCAATGCAGCACCTTGCGGCCCATTAGGAACAGCGTGGGCTCGACGCGAGGGAGGATGCTGGCATCGGCGCCCAGCATAAACGTCAGTGTGCCTGCTGTGGCACCTACAACGCCACCTGACATGGGCGCATCGACAAATGTGCCCTGTCCAGCGTCTGATACGGATTTAGCGACTTGCCGTGATGTTGTCGGGTCGATTGTTGAGCAGTCGATGAAGATGCGATCTTTCTTTGGGAGTGAGTCTGTGAGGATGGACTCGTAGACGCCTCGAACGTGCTGTGGCTCTGGTAGGCAAGTGACGACGGTATCCTATTTATCGACCATGTCAGCGAATGTTCACCCGTCCAAACTTATACATAAAATGATCGAAAAGGTGGATCATCGGGTAAGTAACAGTAGAGAGTAAGAACGCTTTTTCACAGGATTTGGCGTTTCAATTGTAACAATCAAGGGAATCATGAAAGCTGTGCGCCCTTCCAACCTCAGCTCAATCCCGATCATAGCCGGGACAGCAAAGATGATCCCATTCGGCATCAACGACAAGACACGTAGCAATGCAAAACACCAACACTCATTAACAAAACTTACAGCCGTCTTAGACGCGTCATGCGCACTCGCCGCAATCTCAACCGCAGCCCCCGATGACGCCGCCTTCATCTCTGCCGAAAGGCCCTCCACGGCGGTGGGGTTGACGTCGAAGATGGAGACCTTGTCAGTGGGCTTGAGCTTGGACTGAAGGTTCTTGGCCATTTGGTAGCCCTATCAAAGCCATTGTTAGATACAACTGTCTCACATAAAAGAAATGATTCTTAAAAAAACTGAGCAGCAGCATGAATCTCACCATCTGGCCGAGACCGATGAAGGCATAGTTATCAAGCCTCCTTGATGTACTCGCAAACCCCCTCCTCTGCACCAAGCTCCCCAGACGTGTAGCTGCAACTCTCATATTGGGCAATTAGAAGCAATTAATCTCCTGCCGATACCTACGCAAGAACGAAACCAAAAAAAAGGGAGAAGAAGAACAAGAATGAGAGAGAGAGGCAGCAGTGCTATGCAGGGTAAAGGTAAAGCTCCAATGGCCGAGGAGATCCGACCTAGGACGTGTGGGGGTGGATACATTCCCCCGCGAAAGCCGCACATTGCCGGTGCCAGCCATTTCTGGGGGAATTGGCTACCGGGGTGTTACTTGGGCTGGTGGGTGGTGCGGCCGCTTACTCGGATGTCGACGGTAAGTATTGAGGCGACACCGGAGGAGAGAGAGCCTACACTTGGTCGGATAAGAGGCGTAATAAGAATTGAAGCACTCAGATGTGATGAAACAGAGGATAGGAGGTCATGGCACGGCACTTTAATTGATAGGTACCATCTGTACATGACTTTATACATGTAACTGTTTATTAACCTTGGAGATTGCATTTCCGATAAGGATCAAAGCCTATAAATAAATAGACCGATTTGGAGATCATGGGGCATCGCGAATTCATTCAAAAATATGGTAGGGATGAGATTGATACTCGACACGAAACTTACAGAAAGATATCCTTCCCCTGATAAACCATCAAATACCGTAAAAAAGACAGGCAGCTACCCGGATTCTCATAGCCATCGTAAATGAACGACATGCCCATTACCTGCTAGACTTCGTATCAGCGCACTGCAGACCACACCTCAAAGCAGCCAGAGTACCACAAGACTCAGTCACACACGGGCACACCCATACCTGATGTGAGATTTTCATTTCTTTAATTCTGTATTACACTGCCCATCAGCTCAGATTGTCCGTCTCCCTCCCCTCCCTCCATAACTCCAGGTATTCCCCCCTTCCACCATACATGTGAACCACAGCACTTCATGGACAAGACTCTGACAAACAAAAAGCCAAAATCATCCAACACTCGTTCGTCATACTCAGCTCCGAGACAGAACATGGCCCAAAAAAGCCATCAATGTTTCTTTCTTTCCCTTCTTCTTCCTCCTTCTTGAAAAAAGATTATCATCCCCGCCACAGAAACCCATCGCGTAAACCAGCCCACATCGCGTAATGACTCTGGTAAACCCATCAAGTTTGCAGCAGGAACTGTTAAAAAAAATAGGTGCTATGTCCAATGAAAGAGGGAAAATCTCGCACACGCAGTAAAAAAGAGAGAGAAGAGAGAGAGAGAAGAAAAAATAAAGGGCGAGAAATATGTTTCGGTTTTGGGAGGATAAAACGTCGCCTCCCTGAGTTGTAAAAAGAAAAGATAATCACAGATTAAAAATGACAGAAAGACAAAGGGGAAGGATAATAAAAGCAAAAACCGCGCCATCCCAATCCTCATTCAGCCGCCATAAAAGATCAGTTACTTTCCCTTCAAGGTTCAGATTTTACGCAACATAACATAACGACACACACGGCTGCAGGCCTCTTTGTATCATTTATAGGAAGTTTGCAAGCCACGGCACAAGTGCTCTGCGAAACGGTCAGTACATGCAACTGCAAATAGAAGAATGGAGAGAGGGGATAAAAGTCAACGTACCCAACTGCAACTGTTGCGCCAATGCCAAACAATGCCCTCTTCTGTATCCTGCCCTTGCGGACCTCGACTTCGGTCTTAATCTTCTTTGAACGCGGCGCCTCCTCAGTCTTGTCTCCTTCGGCAGCCTCGTCATCCTCTTCGCCGGTGTCAGTGGCCTTTCGCTTGTTCTTTGGCGTGCTCTTTGGGGTGGGCTTGTTCTGAGCCCCTTCCTCCTCTTCAGCGGCCTCCTCCTCTGCCTTCTCGGCTTCTTCCTTGTCCTTCTCAACCATGGCCTTGGCGGTAGCCATCATCTCCGCAATCTGCTCAGGGCTCGGGGGCTGGCCCGCCGTGAATGGGAGAGCCTGGGCATCTGTCTCAGCCTTGGCAATAGCGGGCTCAAACTCGGTTGACTTCGGGGCGGCCTCCTCCGCCTCCTCCGCGATCTCGCTCGGGGCCGGTGTAGTCTCGACCGAGGCCTTGGATCTGGTGTTGCGCTTTCGACGAGGAGAGGCAGTTGTGCGTCTGGTGGCACTGGTCTTGGTTGGGCTGGCCGAACGACGGCCGCGAGTTCGGGTCGTCGGAGTAGTGGCCGGGCTCAACTGCGTGGGCGCCTTGAGACGATCGAACTTGGGCGGCGCAGTGATGGTCTTGGGCGAGGCATCAGCCGGCTGGGTGGTGGAGATCTTTGCGGAATCCAGCAGGGCCTGGATCCAGATGCTAATGTTGTACTCTTCGGCGAGGGCCAGGGCGGCTTCCGGGGGGATCCAGATGTTGCCAGCCGTCTCTTCGGGGCTCGTGGTGGGCTGAGCCTTGATGAACTTACGCTCTGCCTCCTCCTCCGCGGCAGCCGCGTAGGGAAAGGTGGCCTTGAACATGCCCGTGGCCGAGATGTAGCCATCAAAGCTGCGGCGCATCAAAAAGTAGCTGTTGGGGCTGGACTTAAAAATGCCAGACACGATGCCCTTGGGCAGGGGCGCGCGCAGATGTGCGTAGTCGAAGAAGCCCAAGGCACCGGCCTCGGCCTCATCGCTGCCCACCATCTTGGGCGTCAGCTTGGTCTGGCCGAGACGGCGGCGCGACACGAGTTCCGAGTCTGCAGCATTCCGCGTCAGTGGTGATTCGGGCGCATTGGCGACAGTGCAGAGCGCAAAAGGGTGACCAAGTCGCTTAAAAAGAATCAATGATGGAACATCAATTTACTTACACGGAGGGACATCGTCGATGAGCAGCGGATTCCGCTTGGCCGGCAGCGATCTTCCTGCAGCGGGGGCCATTGTGTGATTTCCTCTTTGGGGCGTGCAAGGAAACAGATAAGGCTTATGTGTCGCGGCGCAAAGCGTGTCGATGGAGCCAGGCGAGACCGAAAAGCAACTCCTTACAGGCGACTAGAGGCGGCGCAAGACAATTAGGCGCGCGGGAACGGACGGTTTGGGTCGCAGAGGCGGCGAGTCTTTGTGGTTCGCGCACGAACGAGCTTCGCATGCAAAAACAGCGAATTTCTGGCGATGGGCGGCGCGTCGGGCTTAAACAAGGCCAATGCACCGCGGAAAAAATGCGGACAAGATGATGCGGTCTCGACCGGGAAGCGCCTGGGCGACGGGCCTTGACGAGAAACGCAGCAGACGAGGCCTGGGAGGGAGATTGTGCTGTGCTTTCGGCGGGCTAGCAAATGAAAAAGGGTGAAGAGAAAGATTCACTCGCGATGGTGGGCGAAGAGTCGCGCAAATTGCTGGGAGCGCCTGATGTGGCCTGGTCTTTGCGGAGGCATATGTACATGGTACCACTTTTTTGCTAGCCGGGTACTTTGCGCTTGCTTCTGCGCTTTTGGCTTTTGGGGGGAACTGAGGAACTGAAGGACCCCCCAAAGCCCCCGAAGGAGTAGGGCCCTGTAGGGGTCTGGTTCCGTGGTCCCTCTTTGAGAACACGGTAGCGTCGAGTTCGAGCGCCCAACAGACGCAGCCGTTGCCGCTAAAAGGGTCCCAGCCAGCTGCCGAATTCAATTGATCCCTGTTCAAGTGCTAATGGAAACTGGCCTTGGCTGTATGTAGTCAATTGGCGGCTCAACTGCAGTGTAGCATTCTGCCGGCATTGTACAGTAGAGTACGGAGTACGTGCAGCTTGGTACTAACTTAAGGTCAGGTGTTTCCTCAACTGCAAGTACCAGAATCCCCGATTTCTTAGCACCCAGAAGTACTCGTACCCTGCACTTGGCCCTCAACTCAATGGACGGAGGCTTTAACCTCTGACAGCCGGGCCCTAGCGCTCAGCAATAGCTCCGGCTTGCCGCCACATTACCTCCATGGTTACCGATTAATACGGAGTACCGTAAAAAAACAACAAAACAAAACAACACCAAAGAAAAAGTCTGCTGCTAACACGGGCCGTTACTGCGGTACCCCTAATTTCACCGGCGCAATAGCGTGCCCTTGGTGTACCGCGCTAGTGCTTGGCAATAAATCACTCGACAACCCAGCAGAATCCCGTCGACAGACTACAGGGTTCCATCCAATGCTACTTGGAGGTCTGCTCCGTATTAGTCTCTAGTGCCCTCCGTTCTATTTTACCCCTTTGCACACTCAGCAACGACGCCCGACCCCTGACCGGACCGGATTACCAGCACCATGTCGTTGATCCAATCATGCATCGCCATAGCCCCGACCCCCACCAGCAACCCGCTGCCCCTCCATGGCTCTGCTATCCCGCCTTCTGACCACTTGACCGACTTGGCTGCTATGTTTTCCAAATCTCTCCTTTCGATCCATCAGCAGTGTGAATAGCATCATCTGGGCCTTCTTCCCTTTGTCTGCTCTTTTCCCGGCCGGTTTTCGACCCCCCGAACGTTATAATGGCTTCTCACGATGATGATACCATGCCCGAGGAGACTCAGGGCTACAAGCTCTCTCAGCCTAAGCAGAGCTTGGCCGAGTACAACCAGATGGGTATGTAGCTGTTGGTTAAAGCTTTCCTCAGGGCAGCACGGACGAAGATGTGTGCAAGTAGAGCTTTGGATTGGTTGCGTTGTGTATGTTGGTCGTGTAAGCCGACTGAAACAGATCTGTCAACACGGATATAGTTGATAAGCTTGGGCCTCCTTTCCGACCAACATCTGTTGTTGGGTGTTTGTGTTTGGACGAGAGCTCGTTCTAAAGCTTCCATCTAGAGTCTTTGCTTGACATCTGGCCCGTCCACATTCCTTTCTCTCACGTGTTGTTCCGCTACTGCGGCTGTCGTCCCGTTGTCAACCAACTGACACTTGTACCCCAGATGCCGGCGATGAGTCCCTCCAGCGATACAAGCAGTCCCTTGGCCTCGGCGGTGGCAAGGACATCTCGGATCCCTCTGACCCCCGAGTCTGCATTATCATCGGACTCACCATGGACTCGCCCGGCCGTCCTCCCGTTAGACTCGAGCCCGAGAACCCAAAACACCGAGAAAAACTTGAGAAGGGTTTCAAGATTAAGGAGGGAGTCAAATTCACCATGAGCGCCGAGTTCAAGGTCCAGCACGAGATTCTTAGTGGCCTGCACTATGTTCAGGTCATCAAGCGAAAGGGTGTTAGGGTTTCCAAGGACTCGGAAATGATTGTTAGTGGAATATGCCGGGCGTTGCGTGAGCCGCTACGAGATCAAGGTACATGTACTAATGACCGATTTAGGGAAGCTACGCTCCCAACACCGAGAACCAGCAAACCTACACTAAGAAGTGTAAGTTTCCCGTTTTCTTGAAAAATTTGAAATGATCGACTTAGCTTACAATCTCTATAGTCCATGAAGAAGAAGCCCCCTCTGGAATGCTCCTTCGTGGCAAGTACGAAGCCATCTCCAGCTTCGTCGACGACGATAAGAAGAAGCACCTTGAGTTCAGTTGGAAGTTCGAAATCGTCAAGGATTGGCCCAAGCCTGAAGAGGAAGAGGAATAAGCATTGGAAGCGGACTCCCTTTTTTATTCATTCGTTTAATCATGCCCCTCCTACCTCCCCCATCTCACGACATAAGATATCTGATTATTAAAAACACATTACCTTCCACGTGCAGGATGCGAAGCCGCGGTTTCCTAATGCACACAAACATTGGATAGCACACACAACTATTGGATAGCATACACAAACATTGGATAGCATACATTTTGAGCAAGCAAAGCAAGCAGCATCTCGACATGAGACGGGCGGATGTTGTAACAATTGCCTTTATGTTTTAGCATAGCCCGCAATTCTATATCATGACAAAGTTCTGTACGGCTGATCGCACAGTACATTGATTAATACATGTTAATGACGATGTCAATATGATCCAACTCCGGCAGATCTTTCTGGCTCCGTTATAAGAAGTAATCGGGCAGCGAATTTCCATCTGCCGTCTTCTCCATCCCCTGCTGCATATCCTTGTGCTGGTCGTTCTCCGGCGCCGCAGCGAACACGTTGAAGAATCTCTCGCCTTGTGTATTGACCTCGAGCACGCTAGCCATATTGCCGCACCTGTAGCAATAATTCGGCGCGCTCCACACGGTGCTTAAGCGATCATCGTAGAGCACTTGGAAGCCCTCCTGACAAAGCTGATGGGCCCGAAGGATGTGTGACATGTTATTAACGGCCAAGAACTTCTTGACAACCTGCGCGCCAAAGGTGTAGCCTGCGCCGCGTGGTGAAAGTGAGAATTCGTCTCGGTCGGGATCCGGGTCGGACCACACGAGATCAGCCATGGGCCCTTCGTGTGGAATTTCTCTAAAGCGATCTATGATTTTGATTTGGTCGATGGAGTGGATGGAGGGCGAGAGACCTGTCGCATTAACGTTGAGCATTTGGATTTCTCGCCATGGTGGGGTTGTCACTCCGAACCAGGGACCTACCTCCGTGGACGCAGAAAATCTGGTTGTCGATGACGACACTTAGGGTCAAGAAATCGAACATGTCCGTAAAGTAATGCCACACGTTGGCGTTGCCATATTTGCGCGAGCACTCGGTGTAGAATCCGTACGACTGCGTAACGCCGCGCGACTCGTGGTTACCGCGGATCAAGTGCACGCGTTCGGGGTATCGGAGTTTTAAGCAAACGAGTAGGGATATTGTCTCGACGCTGAACATGCCACGATCAACGTAGTCGCCTGCAGGTATTCCAAGACTCTGTCAACACCACAAATTCCACGAGCGAGGAGGCACGCAATAGTATGCGTATGCACATGCATGTGCACTAACGTATGCGCATGTATAGACATTTAATTTGGAGGAGACGGACCTAGGAATAGGTAGTTGGTGTCAGGGCAGTAGCCGCCGATTCTGAATATCTCGATGAGGTCGTAGAACTGGCCGTGGATGTCGCCGACAACGGTGATTGGGGCCTTGACGTGGACGACGTTGCTCTCGCGCATGAGGAGCTCCTTTGTCTTGGCACATACTGCCTCGATGACGGACTCGGCCAGGAGTTCCTTTTTGTAGAGGCGCGAGATGCACTCGTCTAGATCGACGGAGGCTGGATGCCATGATATTGTTAGGCTTACTGTTGTGACCATAGAGAGGAGAGACTGCACAAGGGACATGTGACAGGAAGACAGCAGCCAAACTCACATGGTAACGACGGCATGGCGTTCCCTCACAAAGCATAGATGCCTCTCTCGGCTGGGATATCTTATGACGAAGCGGGCGGTTACACGGGCTGCACCCTTGACGGAATCATCCAGGTAAGAGTCTGCAGGCGATGGTGTTTGGAGGGGCCGTGGCTGGATGCACCAACATGGTCGAGGGGCCCGACGCCTATTTCTCACTTGCAACAGCCTGAATCTGGACGGCACTCCAGACCAGCGGATGAAGCAACTCGACGGCGATGGTGATGCGAATGTGGCCACAAGCAAGAAGCTTGGTTCGCAGCATGCAGGTTCTGGGGATCCGCTAGCTGCAATTAGCTTTTTTGCTGAGAAATTATCCACGCTGTGATGTGATCCAACCATCCAATACGTACCTGTACATGTACCTCAGGTGCGCTGTTCGGAGCACTTGGACCCAGGAGAGTGGACTGCTACTGTACATCCATCCAGTGCACTACCAGGCACTACAGTACATACCGACACTGGCGCTTCTTCCGCTGCTAGCGCGCTAAACCGTGCAGTAGCTGCAGGTTCCGTAAATCGGGAGATACTTGATGCTGCTAGGATATCTCTCTCAAGTTCGAGGTACTTCCCGGGGGAGGTATCAGTGGGCAGCCGCCGAAGGTGAAATCACCTGCAATTCTCCAAAGACCCGACATCACACCTGAGACAACGCATCACACCTACTAAGTGCCATGTAAGGGGTGATGGGTAATGCCATACCTACCACTCAGCAGCAGTTTACTTGCTCTACTACGGGTACATATTTCTTATCAGCATTTCCCCGCCAAGCATCTCTTCATGTTTCTCGCCTAATCTAAGACGATTCATCGCCGGCTGCCTGTTTCGTCGCACTGTCGATTTGTGAGATGCGAGTCGATGGATCTCGAGTAACGCGGAAACAAAAGCCACAAGCTCCTAGCCGATACCCTGGCGACGGGATTCCAGAGTTTTGACCGCTACTAGGTTTATCAGCTGTCTACTAGGTACGCAAGTGCTTGCACAAGTCAATAGATCTGCTGTCGAAGCAAATGGCGTCGATGACAATTAACGAATCAACGTAGCTGCCGAGCCCTTGCTTTAAAGCTGAATCCCCTCATGGGTGCATGAAATCTACCGAGTTCCCAGGGCATATCTGCACTATAATCTCAGCCACTTTTGTAGGTTCACCGCCACAGAAGTCACTTCAGCCCAAGGGTTTCAACTCGACTCGGCAACGCTTGTTTACTCTTCTTCTTCCTCCTTCGCCAAACATCAACACCTCCGATATATACCCTTTCATACACAACCTTGCTGCTCTCCTCACAAGCTCCTGTGAGACTTCAATATCCGACTCTGATCAAACCAAGGCGCTTCTCTCTCCATCCATTTCCATCTCTCCCGATATCACTGCGGCTAAAACTCGGGGCTGCCCAGCTGAGACAGTTGCAAGCTTGGTGGCCTGTGCGCAGCCTCACGTGGCGGCTGATTCAACGCGACTTGCACTCATCCGTTTGCCAGTCAACCAAATCGCTGGCTCAGCTTCTCTGACCAGGGCTCGTCATCTCTGAACTCTCTCTGTTTTTCTTCTCTCCAGGATCCCCGGACTGCTCATCTGGTGGATGAGACATTGCTTCATCCATCTCGAAACGGCCTGGGGAGGGGGTTCAGTTTGTAAAGGGGGTTATCGCTTCTAGGCCGTCTTATCCCAGCAAGGTATGCCTCACTTGCGCCTTGTGTGATGTGACGATTCTGATGTGGTTGATGTTCAAGGTGACGGGGACTTTTTTTTTTCCCTCTTTTCTTTTTTCGAGGGCACTTGACGGGGAAAAGTGAGAACGCCCATTTCCTTGTTTCAAATCATCGCCCAGTCACCAACCATCAACTCCCTCAACCATCGTCGGCGCCGTCGTCAACTCTCTTCCTCACAGCCCGATCCATTCCTTGTCTTGAAACTTGTCGTTCTTCATCGTCACAGAGATGGCTGAGTCTGCGCATGCTCACACGGGCCCCTCTGACGACTCGCCGTGCTACAACTGCGGCGCCAAAGGCCACTGGGTTGTTGCTTGTCCAGAGCCGACAAGAAAGACTCCTGCGTAAGCCTCTGCCCTTTCTCTTGCTCAACTTCGCTTGCCTAGCCCTGATGTTGCCCATTTTCTTTTGTCTCTTCTGATGTATTTCTAACCCGTATTCAACTCTGTAGTGGCCTTGCCAACGCTTGGAGGAACGCTCCAAATGCTCCGAATGCTGGCCATGGCAATCATCGGCAGCATCATGGAGGAAATCCAAAAAGGATGAACAAGGGGCCCATCATCACCAAATATGCACCACCACCTCCTCCTCCTCCGCCGCCGCCTCACCCTTCGTCTCTGAGCCATGGCCCAGCTCCTTATCCGCCACTGCCGCCTGGACCTCCATATCCTCAGCAGAACCCTCAATTCCAGGGCTCTTATGCTCATTACCAGCCTGCTGCGCACTACCCAACTGGATATGGTCCAACCTATCCATCGCAGCAGTATCATCAGCCGCCTTATGGTGCAGCCCCTGCAGCCCCAGCGGGTTACGCAGCTCATCCTCCTGGGCCGCCAGCACCACAGCCACCGGCACCGTATCCTGCGGCGTATGCTTCATACCCGCCTGCTGGGCCATCCAGCGCGCCTGGTTACCCGCCCCAGACGACTTACACTCAGTCTTATTCGCAGCCACCATATGGACTGCCCCCAGTTCCTTATCCTGCTCAGAGCGGGCCTGCACACTTTCCTCCTCCGCCCAAGCCGCCGCATGTTTCTCGTTCTCATTCTGGTTTAAACCAGCCCGCTCCCGTTCATCATTCTCTTCCGCCGAAGCCCCCAAGAAGCGTCCATACGCAGCAAGAGCCTCACCGAGATCATAGGAACAGACGGAAACATGATCGTCAAAACAAAAACCGTGATAATAGACGCCGGGATCAAGGGTCCCGTCATCGCTCTTCGCAGCAGAAGATGCAGAATAAGGCTAACCGTTCTAACCGTGGTAATCGTTCTAATCGCTCTAGCTCAGCTATTAGATCTTCCCAGAAAGCGTCGGCCTCGACTACCGCGGAACTCGCCAAAACTGGCCCAGTATCATCAATAGAGGACCTTGAAAAGAACGCAAAATTCGGACCTGATGCCTCAAAAGAGGACTTCCCTGAAGACTCGGCTGCGACCGAGATACCGGTATCAGACAATGCGCAATCGTATCAACACGAGGATGACATGCTCCCCCAGCTGGCTTCTGGTGAGCTTGACGAGGATTCCGAAACTGCAGATTCTGAGGTATGTAGACCTGCTCTTTAATAATGGCTCTGAATATCTTGCGTTGCCGCCAGACTAGATTGCTAAGTAACGTATTTTCATAGTCTGGAGAGTCTACGGATAATAATGAAAATGAACCTCCTCGGGCTGTCTTATCCAATGACGAGGCAGAATCAGCACGGGATGGTGAACGGCGACTTTCTCAGAACACTCATCATCATGGAAGAGACGAAGCCTCAACTCCTAGCAGTATGGCTCTTGACACGCCTCATCTTAATGGAAAGCATAAGCGCAGGGATGACGAGTCAGAGGACGAACGTCAACCAAAGAAGTCGAAAGCTGCCGAATCGCTTGCACATGATCTAAACGACGCTGAAGAGGACAGCCAGGCACAAACGCAATACGATACCGGATCAGCAGTCCAAGGCAACGATGCACCAATTGTGGAAGAAGAGGATGAACCCGTCCTGCCCCCACTAGAGCCTGAATCTCGGTCACGGTCAAAGGAGCGCCATCAAGGCCCAAAATCTAGGAATTCGTCGGTCTCTAGCCGATCATCCGACTTGAACTCACTGGAAGCCGAGCTTCTGGGGCGACCTGCTAAGCAGAGGTCTCCCGACGACATTGGTGTCCACCAACGGCAGGATCGTGTGGCTTTGCCTAAGATGCAACGCCGCCGCCAACGAAATGCGGATTCTGCATACAGGTAAGAAGAATAGATTTCCTTTTGGGATTGACCTGAGTGGCTAACACGCGTCCAGTCGCCGCTGGTGATTTTCCTTGGTGTCATTTTCCTTCCCTCAAACTTCGATTCGCTGCTTATATTCAGGCTCCTTTACAGCCTTCTGAGCCTCACGCCGTCTCCCAAAACTTGCCTGCTTTCGACGCTGCTGTCATGGAGGCCATTTGGCGTGTTCGTGCACCTTGATTATTTTTCTCTTTCCACTTCTATTTCTCTCTCTTTTTTCTTCTCGCATTTCTCTTGAGATGATACGGATTTTTATTCTCTTTGTTATTTCAGGTCCACATGGCAATGTGGAATTTGCGTCAAAGTTACTGCGACAGGTATATCGCTGGCAGTCATTTCTTTTGGTCTCACGACTACTAAGGGCCCTTATGCATGGCTGGCGTTTTGTTAGAATTCACGAGGTATGCGTGAATAGTTTTCAAATGATTTTTCCTGATA
Organism: Trichoderma sp. IMV 00454; assembly: GCA_001931985.1. Lineage (NCBI taxonomy): Eukaryota > Fungi > Ascomycota > Sordariomycetes > Hypocreales > Hypocreaceae > Trichoderma > Trichoderma sp. IMV 00454. Next base: position 34,675 of record MSJK01000066.1, read on the forward strand.
CTTGCTTTGCCCAGACAGAACGGGTCTTGGATGCTTAGCCATAGACCCAACTCATCCCTTGAACCCCACGAGAAATACAGCATTTGTCTGAACAATGTTTCTGGCTCACTAGATTTCTTTCTCTTGATGGTATTCTATGACTTGTGCTTTTCGTCATTCATGCGTGAGACTTTTATTCCTTGTCCAGTCCAGCGGCTATTTTTGAAGATGAGAGAGTATCAGGCTCATCGTAGGCGCGCGTCTGGAATGGCATATTTCGACCCGTCTCTTATGAGATACTATACACAAGCTCGCCTATACCACAAGTTCGCCTGTCTCACAGCACCACGAGCCTTACCTCTTTATTATTCACCTTTTCTTTCCTCTACTCCTTCTCCATCTGTATTCACCAATATGGCTGTGTTAAGATTGTCCGCTGCGTAACCGCCATCACAGTAGGTATCACGATTTGCTATTCAAAACTCCCACTCGGTAAGGACGGGTAGCCGGCTTCTGGACTTGGGACGGGCTCGAGTGCACTCTCTGGTTGACCACATATTATCGTAACTTACATAGTAAATAGAAGCTAATGCAATCCGGAGACAAAATTCTCGCACGTGCCCAAATGTATGCAGCAAACCAGCAACAGCCCAATATATTTTCACGTCATTGGCTAATGATATCGGACGGCGTCAAGCAGCTGTAAAATTTGTGATGTGATGCAAGAGATGCTTAACATGTCACACCGACACAATAGTGCCATTTCCCTTCCTTATGCAGGCAATTAAATAGCAATATCAGCAAGGTATCAAAATGAAACATAAGGCCTCGTGCCTCGATCGGTTCGCAGCGGCAAAGGATGTCGAGGGAGACCTACAAAGGGAATAGGTGGGTGTTTCTGGCTGAAATGCATGACACCCTTGAAATTTTCTTCACATGCAGGTAAACTGAGTCGCTGATCGGCACTGCTGCCAAGAACTTCCATTGAAGCCTAGAGGTCCATTCAACATGGAATTCTCCAGGACGGGATTGGAAGCCTGGGGGTGGGCGTTTAGTTGCAGCTGCAGCTGATTTTAGGGCGATTAGGGGCGTATTTGAGGGCGTGTTTTAGCGCTGGCGGGAGGGGACGAGGTGCAGTAGCTCCCGCCTGTGCTGCGCCATCGGCCGAACCCTGCGTCCAACCAATGGGTTTAATATCTTTTGGGGTTCAGCTCGATAATACGAGTATAGCTTGGAAGCATTGGAACGTGGACGTGATTTGGCTGAGTCGTTGTAAGTGCTTCTGTGTCAGATGTGAGACCTGGAGCTGTGCTGCCCGGCAGGAAACTGCCGTAGAATTCTGCTATGGATGTATTGATTTCTTTCACCGAATTTACAGGCACTTAGTTGTCAATCCATGTTATTTGGGCATTGGGCGATATATTCGAGTCTCGTCGTATTTCAAAGACTGGAGTGATTGTATTACTACTATAGTAAGTATTTATATATGGTACTGCTATTTTACGGCGTATCAAAGCCAAGCATCTCCAAGATTCAAACTCGCTCCAAGAAACTCCGCTACTAATGAAGGAAAGATAGAAACAAAAGAACAAGAAGAAAAATACACAAGAACATTGAACAGATGATACATGTATGAGAGAGCGGTGGCTGCTGTAATAAATGGCAGGTGCCAACACAACTTCACCAGATGGGAAGCAGCCACCTTAGGTAATGGCATAGGACTACACCTACCGTAGCAAGACGCAAGCTGGAGCAGGAAATCTTCCGTCTACCTACACAATCAGTGCATCGATTCCCATGCTCTTTAAGCCTTGCAGCCAGTTGACGCCGGCTTCATCAGAGCCTGGATTTGCATCTTGCAGCTCCCAGGCGGCCTTCAGCAGCTCTATCGCCGTGAACAGATAGCCCCAAGGGCACGTCTCCCAGATGCCCAGAAGACGCTTCATCGTCCAAGTGCGCTTTTCTGCATCGCGAGTTTCAGCTCCCGCAATAAAGGTAGGCCACGATGTAGCCTTGTAATACGGATCGTCCACGCTAATCTGGCCCAAGTGTCCCAAGATGTCGCCCACCAGGAATTCGGTGTCTACAGGGCGGACGGCACGCACGAGGGGCAGTGCCTGTAGAATATACAGGCATGCGGCAGACCGATGAGCCGAGGCGATATGGATGCGGCTCTCAATGTCTTGCACTCGAGGATTCTGCCGCAGTTTATCTGCCCATGCAGGTATATCAAAGGCAAGAGCCTCGTCGATTAGAGTAAGTGCCTCGTCCGCGGCAGACAGGGACCAGTCGGTGCAGGGTGTCTCGTACGAGAGTTTGGAGGCTACCAAGATGATGTGAAGGATCTCCGGCGGGCACGAGAGATAGCTGTTGACTTCGACACGCTTCATGACCGGCAGGAGTTCGAAAGCATACCGTGCTATGTTGGTGGCGAGGCTGCCCGACGCAAGCGTTGACCCTAAGATATGATATCTGTGGGTTAGTGAAGCAAAGCGGTGTCAGTTTTGTATTACCCAGTATACAGAAACACAAGCTGCAATCTCTTTATTTGGCAAGCCCCAAGGTGAGACAAAAAATGGTCATTACTCACATAAAACAATCAGCCACCACACAGTCACGCAGCATCCTGTTTGGTTCGCTTCCATTGCCTCCTGGAGCGAGCAAAGCAAGGATACTACTGGCACCTTCCAAGTGAGCTCTCCATCCCTTGCCCTCACTCTTTTCCAAGTCTATCAGATCAAATTTGATGAAAAAATGCATGGCAGCAAGGACGACTTCGCTTCCCCCAGGATCCAGGGAGTCAAGTACTTCTTGCAAGTGGCCCATGGCCTTTTGCTTCGCAGTCAAGGCATCGATGAGGGCTTGCCTGGAAACCAGGTCTTTTGATCGTAACTGGGCGAGATACCCTCCGGGGTCACTAAGTCCTGTTGGAATCGCAGTAATAGGACGAAATATGTTGGACCAGTGTATTGCTGAAGTAGCAACAAGAACTTGAAGCAGAAGAGGATGCTTGTTAGTCAACGGGATAAGATCTCTGAAAGGATTGGCTCCTGGCCCATCTCGAGCCACCAAGTCTTTGCAGACGCGATCGGCAACTTTCAAATGCGTTAGTACAATCCCCGCACAATCATCCAGCTAGCCTGGCTGTTTCGGAACTTGGCTGTCTCTTACAATGTGCTAAGTAGTATCTTGAATTGCGATCAAGGTCTTGAAAAAGAGGATCTGTCAAGCTGCCAAGTGCTGGTGGCCTCCACTTTCCATGCTCCAGCACTGCCTCCTGGTTTGGGCTTGAAGCTGCATCCTTCGTTGGCTCCGGTGCAGCCGACATCGTCGAATCGCCTCTCTTGCCTTTTAGTGGCGGCGAGGGGCGACGACCAGACGCCTGCCGGACACCGCCCGGGGCTGGTCTGCGCTCCCTGACCAATGCATCATGTGCTTGATTCTCGGAGCCAGAATCGGGGCGACGGCCAGAGACTGGGTCCGAAAAGGGTGGGAAGTAGCTGTTGGCGGCTGAAGAGAAGGTTGATGCAGAGCCAGAGCTGAGAGGACCACCAAGGGGCGTCCTGCGGCTTGGTGATGGCTTCAGATTCCCCTGAGCGTCAATCCCCTGAGTCCAGATGAAGACTTTGCCGTATCCAAGGCACTCCTGCCCTGAGACCGCACATTTGTGGCACGTCGGCCACGAGCGGTCGCAGCGCAGTCGTCGACGGCGGCAGTTGTGACACGGTTTGCTGTTGCTTGGCATATACGCCGAGCTTTGTGCGGTCCGGTGACGGAAACTGTGCGTGTTTCCCCAGGGGATTCTGATACACAGCGGATGTCCGGCCTCAGTCTCTCGCGTCTTGTCGGTCTAGCAACGCTCTAGTGACGCGCAACCAGGCCGGCATACGACAGCAGCGGCGGAGAGTCGATCGCTGAGCGGGCCTCTTTCACTCTTCTGGGAGTATGAGCATGGTGAGAATCTCGGACCTTTTGCTAAGTTTTTTTCCTTCCCCCTTTCGGTGGTAAGCTCAGAACGCACGTGCGTCGAAGGATAGCGTCAAAACTACCAGAGATGATGCCTGAAAAGCTCCATCATGGAGAACCAGTCTTGAGAACGACCAGACGTGATGTGGCACGCTGGCCAGCCAGTCGCTATCCAGCGGGCAAAGCCATGCGGCCCACCATCGATTATCAATAATCTAGCAGCATAGTCCCCAATATCCAACCCCTCCCCCCTACCAACCGAAGCTGCTTCATAGCCCACGCCACCACCCCAAACGCAGTCTAGACGCTCAGAAATAGACAAGCTTTCTCGTTACGTCGCAAGCGCGCCTAAATGGGAAAGCTCTTGACATTCTTTGCGTCCGATGCACGGCGACCGCTAGGCGGGACCTGCAGAACCGGTAAGCATTGGAAGCCACCCTTGTCCTAGGTCCCGAAGCTTGTTCACCTGGTCTGCCGGATCTTGTCCATCCAGAGGTCACACAGACGCCTAATACGGAAATCACTTTACCCATGGCGCAGTGCGAGTACCTGAATCTCGGATGCGGGCTGGGATTGAGGGATTCCGATGGGAGAACATTGTCACAATTGGGGTTTAGGGCCTTTTTCGCACGCTCTCCCGGTCCCATCACCCATTGTATGGCATTTTGACTCCGGGAATAGACGTGGTTGCTTAGTGCGCTGCTCGTATGCACAAAGTCTAACCACTTTGCGAGCACATACCCTGCAAACTCTCTCTCCTTCACCTGGAGACGACATGTCAAGTAAGGGAACGATCTTCGGTGAGCCGAGCAGAGGTGAGAGAACAATGACGAAGAAATTCTCTTCTTCTTTTTCTCTTTCAATCTTATTTTCTGGAGATTGAAAGTGGACATAATCAAGTCTGCTTAAAGCCGGTGGTCAAGTCCCATACTCCATTCGTGGAGCCAAAAAAACAAAACTACCCCTGCGAAGTAGGTCACGATGTCTTCACAAACTAACTCTGCAGACCCAGTTGGGCTGCTACTACCGGGATTGCAGTAGCCCAACTCTTATCATCTCCACCACACGCAAATTTGAATCGATTCTGGAACGAGGTCCATGACACATCAAATCCATGTCCTGACTCTATTATCAGAGCCCTGCAGAGAAAACGTGGGCGGTAGTTTGAACGGTGGCCACTATCAACTTCTCAGTCGGCTCTCATTCCGGGTGAAATAGTGTGGACCCCTTGTCAGATCTCTCGAGCTACTATTGTAATGAACTTCCCTAGATGGGAAACCTTCAGACAAGTTTTGCGTTTGTTGCCGCTGTGGCTGGAGGGCGCCATGGAGGTACGAGGGTTTCAAGACTCATGAAACGGTAAGAAAAAGTACGAGGACCGACAACGGAATGCTCACTGTGAGACTGTTCACACCATGATGATTGCCGGCAGATGACGGTAGCGCATAGCAATGGCGTATGATCTGGCAGAGAATGAATCAGGGTGTGAGAATTCTCTTTGTCGGCGGCCCGTGTCCTTAAGAAACACGAAAATTATATAAAAGAGTTCATGGTGGCACTTGGTCAAACTCCGAGAAGCTGGTATCAGGCTTTCTTGATCTGATGTTTTCTACCTCGAACGCATTAACCATCGTTTGGACTGCGTCTCTCGTGAAGAGTTCATTCTCTTTTCGTTCCATCTATTCGTTTGCTTAGCCGCGATGTTGGAACAAGACAGCAAGACTGAAGTCCAAGATGCTGCCGTCCTTGTCACAGAAATGGGCAGGGAGTCTGTTCAGACCATCGATGTTGATGGTATTGACGTTGAGAAGCTGGGCAGGCAGCGGCCTGAAGTTTTTTCTTCCACTCTGATGGAGGTTGCCTTTGTCATCTCCATCCTGGGCTCCCTTTCTATGGCGGTGGGTCTCTCTCCTTGACATATGCCAGCAAGCAAGACAGTTACATTCCTCAAGAGGCGGAGTGTTCGCACATGCATATCCGTCCTAGCCGCAGCTTCCAAGAACAAGAAACTAACTAGTTACTTCTTAGGATTTCGTCATTAGCGGTTTTCAGGTGGTTTTACCTAATTTGATCGAGCCACTCGACATCCCTCTGCAAGCTCAAACATGGCCCTCAAGCGTCTTAACCCTGACCGCAGGCGCATTCCTGTTTCCTCTGGGGAGGCTGGCAGACATGTATGGAGGGTATCTGCTATTCAATGGAGGCCTGGTGTGGACTGTTCTATGGTCCGTCATTGCTGGCTTTACTCGCAACTTCATCATGCTCGTCATCTGCCGTGCCATGCTCGGCCTTGGAGCTGCGGCGTTTCTTCCTGCCGGCATTTCCCTGCTTGGCCGAATCTACAGACCAGGCCCGAGGAAGAATATTGTTTTCAGTCTCTATGGTGCTCTTGCCCCTCTGGGATTCTTTAGCGGCATTATTGTTGGCGGCATGGCTCAAGATTTGCTATCCTGGAGATGGTTCTTTTGGCTGGGTGGCATTGTATCTGCCGTCTTTGCCTTGGGGACAATTCTAACGGCTCCCCGTGACTATGAAGAAGCACGCAAGATGAACGTCAAAATGGACTGGTGGGGTGTTTTTACGACTGTGCCTGGCTTGTTGCTTCTCATTTATGCGTTGACCGATAGCGCCAACGCTCCTGACGGCTGGGCATCGCCTCGAATTCTGGTGACACTTATTCTCGGTCTCATTTTCCTCGGTGCAGCTGTATATGTTGAAGGCTGGGTCGCCGAAGCTCCTCTTATCCCGGCGGATATTTTCCGTGTCAAGTGCATGAAGAGAATGCTCCTGTGTCTCTTCATTACTTGGGGTGTGTTCAGCATCTATCTCTTTTATGCAAATTTTTAGTAAGTCTCCAGCGAGTGACTCTTCCACAGTAACTTTAACTAATCGGGAATGTAGTATCGAAACAATTCTGGAAAAATCACCCCTACTGACCGCGGTGTATTTTGCGCCCTGGGCTGGTGGTGGTCTGGTCTTGGCTACTACAAGCGGCGTCATCCTCCACCTTCTTCCTGGCAAGCTGCTCATCGTTCTTTCTGGCATCTCAAAAGTCATTGCTGTGCTCATGTTTGCCATCATGCCTGATGACCCAAATTATTGGGCATGGATTTTCCCGGCTATGCTTTGCGAAGCCGCCTGTGTTGACGTTCTTTGGACTGTAAGCAACGTCTTTCTAACTACTAGCCTGCCAAAGAACCGCCAGGGACTTGCCGGCGCACTCATTAGTCTCATGCTGTTCCTCGGAGGTGCATTCTTCTTGGCCATTGCGGACGTTGCCAAGGCACAGTTTGTGTTGAATGGGATGGATCTCAAGCATCAGTACAAGGGCGTCTTCTGGATCGGGGTTGGACTCGCAGGGTTGGCCCTGATCATCTGCTTATTCATGGATCTGGACAAGGCCGGTGGCGATTTCACAGTTGATGAGAAGGCCATGCGAAAGATGAGCAATGCGTCTTCAGAAAACGAGTCGGATGGTGAATCGTCAATGGGAGGTGTTCGGGTCGAGCCGATGCTGGGCGTGGTTGTTGATTCACAAGAGACTCTCAATCATGAGCAAAACAGAACGGATTCTGTTTGATGGAATATTTTATTTTTGGGTTTACGGGTGCATGACTATAGGAATGGTTGTGAAAAATAGCTATACTGCGGCGTATCTGGGTTGACTGAAGCGAGGCGTTTTGGAATAAAAAATTGGGCGCGTGAAAGGGTATATTAACATAGCGTAGGAGACACATTTACGTCAATGCAGGGGCACCTACTTTGAAAGTTTATTTGAGCTGAAAATATCACCGAATCTATACAAATTGCACTCGAGCACTTGTAGTATTAATTGTACGTTTAAAAAATGAGCGAATGAGCGCGGCTGTTCTGAGTTGTCAAGTTTATCGAAAGGAAGATAGCCAAAAGTGAATGACATCCTTGGGGTTGTTCACTCTTGTCCAAAGCCAAGGTTATAGAGAGAAGATGGAACAATATTGACACTTAACAGGGAATGGACACACCAAAATGATTATGAAACAAAAGCTCTCGCCTCAACATGACGAGTTGACTGGTTCGATGAATCGTTTGAGTGGCATCGGGGGAAGATACTGTGCTCTTATTGTTGGTGCGCTTCTGGCCAGTCGCGCTGCATGCCCAACCATCGTCAGACTCAGAATGAAGTCGGTTGCATTGTACACAACATAGCGAAATAAACCAACGGCTAGATTAGCCTGATGAATGTAGAAACCTCGTTGCCGCAGATGGTGGGAAAAAAACACCCCAATGACTTGTCTGCACCACAAACATTCTTTAGAAAGAGCTGGGTATTGTTATTTCAAAGAGTAATGCTATTTTCACCGTAGCACTCCATATCACCAGCTAGATTTACCCCATATCGCAATGACCACACCTGCACACCAAAATACAGAAGAGCACACTGGGAAGGAATATCACTATACAAATGTTCACACTATGACACTAGAGATCATCAATTTACGCCAATTCCTTCAAAAATCACATTCCAAATCAATGTGAACATTTCTCACGGGCCGGCTAGTTCATCCGGCTCGTCTTCCTTGATCTGGGTGGCCGGGATGACTTTAATGACTTCCCCGGCCTCGGATTCGGTCTCAGCCTCGGTCGCGGCGGCAGTTATTACTACAAGCTTCGCCGTAGATGAAGTCTTTGCTTATCCTTATGATCATCATTTTGTAGCTCTCTAAGTGTTGTAAAGTACATGTATACGATGGGCCAGGGCGTCACACTGTAATTGGATAGATTGATGGGATATGGGGTGCGTACGCATCACTTTAGTACTGTTGCGGACCACTACGGTGAAAATAGCAATACTTATCTCATATTGCGATTTTATGTACAGCACAAGATCCCATGAGACGAAATTGGTGTCTGCTTTGGTGAGTGTATCAGAGGCAGAAGCCCAAGGGAACATTTACTCACACAAGAGGAAGTCCCAGCGGCATATTGCTGTCGTAGAATTCTATATATAAAGTAGAAGCGTTGTGAGAGTTGAAGAGTTTATTTCAGTTATATAAATAGGTGGGTAGAGGCCACCACAAATGTCTCGGGTTAGTCAAGCTGCAATAGAGTTGGATTTCTTGAGATGTGATCGTCAAACATCTGCTCGGTGAGGAGCGATGGGATTGCAGACGTCGGCAACCCCCTTCTGGATGTAACACGGTGGAACTAGTTCTTCATAGATACATTCTTCTCAGCTAGAGCACCCTGTGCTAGAAATGAAATCACCAGGTTGTCACAGCATCCGATTGTCTACAGCGTCTAACATGATATATACTATATCTTACACTCACCATCCAACTACCGAGTTTTTTCCTTCTATACCCCCCTAAGCATTGTGCTTCCTCAGGGTCTGCAGCAAAACAGGCGGGTTTGCTCCAATCATCTCATCTACCTTGTTGCCGTTCTTGTAGAACAAGAAAGTCGGCATGGCGCGGATTCCCAGCTCCCGGCTCAGTTCGGGCAGCTCATCCACGTCGAACTTGACGAAATGGACTTTGTCCTTGAACTCTGCTTCTTCAGACGCCCTATAATGGACACTATTAGTACGATGTTGCGAGCCAATAGACCCCCCCTCCCCGGTTTGGTGGACGCACTTTTCTAGGATGGGAGCAATGGCTTTGCATGGTCCACACCATTCTGCGAAGCAGTCCACAATGACCTTTTCTTGCTCCTTGACGACTTTTTGAAACTCCTCGGCACTTGAGTCCTTGATTAGAAAATGTTCATGTTACTTTGATGACGATTTAAGAAGAGATGCAGCTCACGTCTTGACATAGTGCACGGCTAGAGCAGGACGGCTGGCGTGGAAGAGTCGCTGTGATGCGACGCCTTGTCGGGCGATGGACGAGGCCGGGCGGAACATTCGTGTTGACAGCATGTTTTTGATGGGGATTTCTCGTAAGATTTCTGCGTAGAATACTGAATTGTAATTGAGTCAATGCGGATGAAAGGTGATTTATAAGAATGAGTTTTGTTGGTAGTGGCGATCTGGATGAGTAAAATATTTGTATGAGGTAAGCCAGCCAGCTCCGATTATCGATACAGTGCCAACGCCGTTTAAATTCGTCACTAAAATATGGTGCGCGCCAAGCATCTTCACTAGAGCAGGACTGTCTAACAAAACTGTATTATGCCTTACGATGTTCTGGGATTTGTATAATATGCCTATGATTGAGGATTAAATCGTCGGTGTTTGCCGTATTCAGTGCTCACAGTGGCGCAGCGATGCTGTTATCCGCTTGGTGGCCTTTTTTCAGACCTCCATACATGTACTTTGAGTGAAAACCCCCAGGTACTTACGAGCTCTTAAGTTCTTCGGCCAAGCGGGTGACAGAAAAACCTGCTATATCTACATTTCCCTAATAACTGCTGCTATATCTACATTTCCGTAGTAATTACTATTATATCTACATTTCCCTAGTAACTACTACTATATCTATATCCCTCTAATAACTGCTACTATATCTAATTTGTGTTGTCGATATGTTTCCCAAATGTATGGAGTATGTACAATACTCGTATGGTAGTATTTCGAATTCCGTTCAACCCCCCTGTTTAATACCCTTGTCAACAACCTGGCCGATTCCTATATGGGACCAACATGCGTATAATCTGTTCCACCAAAATGTTCTACTTGAGGCATGCTCGATGCAGGGTGTTATTGGCTGAGCCCGGCGCTTAAAAACACTCCGCACATGTTCGGCTGCCTTGTGTGCATTTCCAGGTCTCTTCCTGTTCTTGAAATTGAAAACTGTTTCAGTTTCTCGACCATACGACAAGATCAGAAACTATCATCCATGCGTAAATTACGAAGAATATTGGGCGGCAAGGGCAGCTCTTCGAGACAGCTTGAGGGTTCCGTCGTCAGCACCTCCAGTAGCAAAGCTTCCCCCAGCAAAGCCTCGGCCAGCAACGCTTCACCCAGCAAAGTTGATGCCTCCTCCACTTCGAACGGCAATGGAAAATCATCGACCGTACCTGAAGCAGCGAAAGCCCCCATCGCCCCCTCCGCGAGTATCGCCCCCTCCGCGAGCATCACCCTCTCCGAGAGTATCACACCCTCCGAGAGTATCTGGAACAGCGCTTATGATGCACTGAAAGCGGATCAACCGAAGCTGGTGCAAGCGTATGAGAAGATCTTATCTTTAAAGATCTCGTCTTTAAAACTGAATCAGAGTGCTGTCTCTCTAGAGCCTACTATCTCTCAGGGACCTGCTAGCGTGAAGAATACTATTGAGAAAGACAATGTGCTGGTGAGAAGAGAGCAGATGCACCAGTTAATTGATAACGGCCTGAACAAAACGTTTCGAGAGGCCAGTATCAAGAATAGTATAGGCCCAGTTATGCAGGTAGTCAACACTACTAAAAAGTTGGTGAGCGACGCAATTAAGGACATGCCACAAGCCGCTCTTCCTTGGGTTATAGTATATATTTCGCTCTCGGTAAGGAAACCTACATGTACATATGGCAGCCGATGATATATATCGTTCAACTAACTCTCAGGAAAAGATCTTAGCCAATCCTATATCGCAAACTGAAGCTAATCAAACGGGCATTGAGTACATTGGAATTACGATAAAGTGGTACTGGGAACAGGCATCATTGCTTTTTAATGATAGCTCAAGCGACCATTCCTTTACAGGAGTACAAAATGAGTTGCAAATGGCATTTATCGGCTTTTACAAAAAGCTTCTGCAATTTCAGATGAAAAGCATTTGCAACTATTATCGGAACCGTGGGTTCGTTTTCTTACGAGACCTCGTCGAACTGGACAATTGGGATAGCAGTCTAAAGTCTATTCAAACCGACGACACTTCCCTTCGCAACAAAATCAGCGCATTCTTGAGCTTCGAATCTGAATCGCATCTCAGAACTATAGCTCATCACACAAAAAAACAAGAAACTTATCAAAAGACTCAAGAAGATCAACAGTGCCTTAGAGATTTACGAATCACAGATCCTCGTGCTGATAGGACCCGCATTGAAAACACCAAGGGAGGTTTACTGCAAGAATCTTACCGCTGGATTCTTGACAACTCGCAGTTCCATGCTTGGCGCAATAATGATGACAACCGTTTGCTCTGGCTTAGAGGTGATCCTGGTAAAGGGAAAACTATGCTCCTCTGCGGTCTCGCTCAGGAATTGATGCAACAGGCGGGTTCGAGCCTAATCACATTCTTTTTCTGCCAGGCCACCATACCGAGTGTCAACAATCACATAGCGGTCCTACGCGGTCTCATCTGGCTGTTAGCAGAGCAGCAACCCTCTCTGATACCATACATCAGGAAATCATACGATACAGCTGGAAAGAATCTCTTTGATGAGGGAAATGCTTGGTACACATTGTCAGAAATTTTCAGCAACATGTTGAGGGATAAGGAACTGCCACCAGTGTACATCATTATCGATGCTCTTGATGAGTGTATCACAGGCCGAATGGAACTTCTACATTTTATTCGAGATGTATCGGCCTCATCGAATGCCAAATGGGCCGTATCTAGCCGCAATTGGCCTGAAATCGAGGAAAAGCTGATCCAAGGCATGAATCTCAGCCTCGAGGTAAATGCTACTCTCGTCTCAAACGCTGTGGATGCATACATATCCCACAAGGCATCACAAATATCCCTTCTGCAGCAAGATGATGATTTAAAAGAAGAAGTATGTCGCCAAATGCGAGAGAAGGCTAACGGCACATTTCTCTGGGTTGCCATTGTCTTCGAAAGACTGAGTTTCGAACGCGATGCTTATTACGACGATACATCAGATGTAATGGCAATTCTAAATGAGATGCCCGAAGACTTAACTAAGCTCTACGCTGTCATGCTACAGCGAATTTCTCAGTTAAAAGGAAAAGGCCCAGGGGTATGCCGAAGTATATTGGCTATTGCAACGTTGGCACATCGACCCCTACATCTTACTGAACTCTCAACTCTCGCGGGGTTTCAGGGCAATTTGAAAAAACTGCCCCAGTTAAACATGCTGATAAAGGATTGTGGTTCGTTTTTAACGGTTCGAGAGAATCACATTTACTTTGTACACCAATCCGCAAAGGAATATCTGGCCAGCGATCCCTCGTCTGCCATCTTCCGGCACGGAATGGGGGATATTAAGTATAGCATGGTTTTAAATTCATTGAACGCCATGGATCATACTCTACGGGAGAATATTTACGGACTGAAGCATCCCGGGATTCTTCTCGAAGATGTTAGCCCGCCAAATCCAAATCCTCTGGAGCATTGTCTCTATTCCTGTACCAATTGGGTTGCTCATTTATGCGACATATATGGTACCGCAGGCGATCAAACTCTCCTAGTCGATGAAGAAGAAGTCTTACACTTCTTGAAGAAGAAGGTTCTCAACTGGCTTGAGGTACTCGCTTTGACACAAAATTTATCCACCAACATATCTCATTTCCAAAGGCTCAACGAGCTGCTGAAGGTAAGCCCAGGGTTCCTTATCTTACAAAGAGGCACACATGACTAACTAGAGCAGAAACGCTCCACAGCAGAAGACCTTCAAAAATTTATATATGATGCGACTCGATTCATGCAATACAACGCCCAAATTATAGAGATTGCCCCGATGCAGATATATTCATCTCTACTTCTATTCAGTCCTACTCGGAGTTTAATATTTACCCATTTCAACAGTAAACTGTTTTGGATAAAACGTGTACGCAATTCAGTAAAGGATAACTACTGGAGTCCTCGCCTACAGATAATCGAGAACAGGCAAGCAGAAATAATGTGTTCTAGTGGTGCGAATCTCTTATTAGTAGGTTCCTCTTCTAAGACTGTTGAAATTTGGGATATGGCTACAGGGAAACAAATTCGCGCACTCAGCCACGGAGAAATTGTCCATCAAGCAGTATTTTCGGGCGATTTGAATCGCGTGTTGGTACTTGCTGAAGAACGATTTTATTGCTGGGATGCCAATTCTGGCACCGTGATACATAATACCAGAATTCGTGGGTTTGATGACGAAATGATTTGGGCAATTTCCAACGATGGGAAGTTCATGGCGTCGTGTAAGGGTTTCGCGGTGGAAGGGGACTGCAGAGTTCATATATACCACATGAGTGATGGGACGAAGCTGCAGCTCCCATTTACAGTTGTGGGCCAATCCATGACCAGATTAAAGTGGTCCAATGATTCCAGTTTTTTGGCCGTTACAACGGGATACACTACATTCATCTGGGAAGTGCCTTCAGGCAAGGAGAAATTGGAACTTGTCAGTCATGATGGCAAGATGCGAGGAATTCCCAGTTTTTCAGGCGATTCTAAGTTAATAGCTTTTCCTATTGGGGAAGGGTTTGAAGTCTGGGATTTGGATACTGAAGAAAAGATACTAAATGTCAGCACAGAACCTTTATGGGAAGTTGAACTCGTCGAGTTTTCCAAAGACTCCAGGCTCATTGCTGAGACTCGTTACGGAAAGGATAGCAACGATTCCTCTCATCACAACATCCTTACTTGGGAGGTAGCCACTGGCATGAAACAACATGAACTGCGTATTGGCAAAGAGTCCATAGCGGGAATTACATGGTCCGATGACGGACAAACGTTGGCTGTGGCATTCTCCGACAACATTGAATTATACAACCTTACTGAGCATAATTATTGGGATTTCAACGACGATACCGACAAGCCTTCCTCATATAAGATCGGACGTGCAACAAAGCTAGTCGCATTTTCACCAGACTTTAACCTCTTGGCTACTGCTCATAGATACGTCGCAATCTGGGACACGAGAACCGGTAATATCGTCCAGGCGTTCGACAAGGTTAACACTCACCACATTTTCAAGTTGCAATTTTCACAAGATGCCAAGTCTATTTACACGTACTCTGAAATTGACGGCTTGCAGAAGTGGGACATTGCATCTGACAGCTTGATACACACATTTCCCACCTCCCTAGCCAAAGGTCGGGTAAATGGAACTGCGTTTTCTTTTGGAGAAAGCCTCTTCGCGTCAGAATCAGAAGCGGGAGATGAGATGCTGTTATGGAATCTAAACAAGGCCGAAGAGGTTTCTCATTCCATGACTTATGAGAAGGGGCTCGAGAATATGCATCTTCTGGCTCTTTCTAAGAACGCAAAGTATCTTGTTTCCGCGGAGTATCTTGCCTCAGCAAAACACATACACTATGTCTCTGAGTCCACGACGTACAGTTTTACTATATGGGATGTGGAGACTAATGAGAAATTGTGGGCGATAAACGCTGATATTGAATTATACAGGGGCATTATCCTTTGTGTAACGTGTAGCTTGCCGTCGGATGGACAGGAGTCAATTGTCATATCCAATGACGGAAACACAGTGCTCTTTACGGAGCGTGCCCGTCACGGGACGTGGCTTCTAACAAGAGGAGGAGAAAAAACGAGGTTGCGTATTTGTTGCCGATATTTCGACCCATCTTTCGATATGGAGTCCCCGGATACACATGTTCTCTTGCAACTTGGTCGAGTAGCTTTGGACAATCTCATCGCCCAGGCGAAGAATTTGACTGGCCCCGGGAGTTCACATGACTACCACTCCATCGTCGAAGGCTATGGCGTTAGTCTTGACAGATCATGGATAACTTGGAATGGGATAAAGGTGCTATGGCTGCCGCCAGATTATCGAATGACAGTATGGATGGCCAGATCCCGCTACTGTATTGTCATGATAGACCCTAGTGACAGTCCCTGCATTCTTCGATTCTCTGGTCCACCTCCTTTCGCAGCGCTCTCTTAGGACGCGGCAGGTGGCATCCTCAAGGGCGAGGCTGGACGGAACATTCGGGTAGGCAGCACGTTTATGAGTGGAATTTCTCGTGAGGTTTCTGGGTTGTATAACGAATTACGATTTAAGTGAGTGCGGGTGAAAGACAATGGGATTCATAAGATGAATTTTGTTAGTATTTAGCTAGCATATAAATTTTATTATATAAATATAGTAGCAGTTATTAAAGAAATATATAGATATAGTAGCAGTTACTAAAGAAACATAGATATAGTAGCAGTTACTAAAGAAATATAAATATAGCAGTGATTACTAAAGAAATGTAGATAGAGTAGCAGTTATTAGGGAAATGTATCGGGAACAAGCGTCGCTTCTTCTTGACGAGCGGCACAACAGCAAGGCTATTTATTATGCGTAGTCGATTCAGTATTGGTTGCCATTTACAAAGAACTTCTTCTGTATCAGATGAAGAGCATTTACGACCATTATAGGCTTCGGGGCTTCGTCTTCTTATGAGACTTTTACCTCTCACGAAACCTCGTATTGGAGCCGGACGGCTAGGGTCGAAGTTTAAGATCCTTTAAGCAGAGGTTGATGGATTGCAGAAATGGGATATTGTCTCTGATAGTTTGATATACAAATTTCCCACCTCTCTAGCCACAGGTCGGGTGAATGGAACAGCGTTTTTATTCAATGGAAAGCTTTTTGCTTCTCTTCGGAAAACGATTTATGCTTTATTGGACCTTGAACCAGAGCCAGGCGCCGCCTCCAGGGCAGGTCGGACCTCTTCCTCTCTTAAGCATCGTACCCATTTCTCGGAACGCTCCCAGTACCAAAGCGTCCCCTTATCCCACCAAAACCTCCTGACTTTATCCTTCATGCAGTGTTCTTTATGTCGGTCCCATTCTGACGCGCTGTGTCCCAGCAATGCCTTCACTACGTCCCTATACCAGAGATCATCAATCCATTCTCTTAGGGTTCCTTCGGAGCCTCCATCCAATACAGCCATCGCCAGTTGCATTGGGGAACATTCCTGGTTAACAGGGTCGCCTCCCATCGTTGGCTTAAGAGCGGTTGAGTTAAAGTGCGTTGCCAAGGTGGTTAGGCCCCTCCCATTTAACAACAGTGTTGCTAATATCAGTAGACCTCCATAACCTCTTGGCAAGCAGCTAGAACAAAGCTGTCAAAGTTAAAAGAAAGAATGGCGAAATATCACAGGCGAGAAAAAGGAGACAGTCCAAATCTTTAAGCGCAATCATATATTGTTCCACCGGCTGCTTCCTCCCCTCGCTCAATGCCAAATGCTCAACAATGTGGCATCCTATATACAAATCTCCCTCTCCCCCCTCCAATATGACTACCAAAAAAATAGCAATTAAAAAATGGCACGAATTTGATCCATAGTATCAACCTGCCTGCAGAATGAAGCCTCTATAAAGTTTTTCTTTTCCCAGTAAATTTTTTTGTCAATCTGTTTTTATTTTTCAAAATATCCCAACGGCTCATTCAAATCCGAAACCTAATTCCTCCCTCCCTTCCCACTCCAGCCAGGAATCGATTGTGTATAGATCACAACCAGCTTCCCATAAAAGAAGCAGTCAGAAAGCAGAAATCAGCCTTCATAAAAAAGAGAACCGTCCCATTTTGTTTTTGTAAATGCTCATCACTTTTCAAGTCCCGGATACCCAAAGCTTTCCGGAAACGATATGCAGCCTCTCCCCCTGAAACACAAGACGAGCTGCGAAAGAGTCGGGAAAAAATAGACCCCTTCGACAGAGTGGGTATCAAATCTGGTATATGTGCCTGTAAAAAAAAAAGAAGTACTTGGGAATAATAAAAAGCAAAAAACGCAGCCCAACGCCGGTCATAGTGTCGTCAAAGGTTGTAATGTACAACGAGACGTCTGCCAAGAAGCAAAAAGGTCCAAAGGTGGTTGGATGTGCAATATCGGATGTCGATAGTTCCAGAGTCAGAAAGAGTTCCCCATTTTAGCGGTATATACGTGTTTTTTTGTCTTGTTTGTATGGAATTTCTGCGTTTTTATGTCGTTTTTATCGGGTTTCGGTCATCATTTAAGGAGTGAAAATAAGAAAAGAGCGACTCGGGTCAGTTGTAAGGTGGTACAAAGGAGATTCATCAACGGTGCACCATTGTGGTTCCAAATATAGACTGAAGCCATCAAACGGTGCCCCTCTTTTGCTTTTCTTTATTTTTCTCGGTTTTTTTTTTTTTTGGTTGTTGTTTTCTTTCGGATTCGGGGAACTCTTTCGACTGTTGGAATCATTAGCACCAATAGAGCATCAACTTACACACCATTGAACCTCTCTTGGCTCAACCTCTTGCCATCCGCAGATGCTCGAGGGTGTATCTCTAACAGCTTCGCGCTTCCAGCGCTAAAGTTTCGAGCATGGCCAGGGTCCATCCGTACGCTTGTGGCGCGCTGTAGATCAACCTTCTCCTCAATACTCGGGGTAATTGGAGAAATGGGAGAGATGGGAGCATCGATATCTTCCTCGTCTCCCGAGTCGATGTTGAGCAGACCTTCGCGGCTGCGAATAGTATCACGATTATTCGTGTGCGAGACAAACTGCGGCTGAGCGCCAACGGCACCCCACCTGACCTCGCCTTCATCCCTCAGCTCTTCTCCATCACTGCTCGGGCGACCCTCGCCTGATAGACGAGAGTTGAATGTTAGAGCGGTTGGATCGGGGCTCAGGCGTGACATGTAATCGTCTTCGGTAATCTCGAGATCTTCGTGCGTGCTGTTCGAGGGAGAGTCTGGTCTGGCGTCTCGGTCTTGTTGTCGGGATCGAATCCTATCGCGCACGGATGACATCCGTTGGCTCCTCTGACTACCAACTCTCCCTGAGAGCCAGGACCCTTCTGAGTCGACAGATGCTAGAGACATGGAAAGATGGGGCTCAGCGGAGTGGCTGCCGTACATCTTGTCTCTTGACACACGTGATTGGGGGATGTCAATTGAACGATGGCCAGAAGTTGGAGTATCGTCTCGTAAAATTGGGTGATGGATAGTTATCGGTTCCGAACCGGCGGTAGATTTGTATGCAGAATCGCTGGGGTGAGAGGCGTCTGCTTCAGGTGATTGAAGACGGGATCCAGGTGGTGATATCGGAAGTTCTGGAAGATCCTCTCGGAAGCGGGATTTCATTCGCTTAGGCGGACCAACACCTGGCTTGGATGATAGATAGTTGCCGGAAAGTGATGACACAGGCGATTCGAGGCTTCTGGCCTGCGCTTGGGCATGTGCCGCCGCTACAGCCTGTGCAGCCATGGACATTTCTTCGCGCGAGGTGTTTGAGAAGGAAGACGGACCGCCAGAGTTGCGGCGACTTCTCCCCCACCTAAGCAAGGTAGAGAACGATATGCGGTTAGTCTTGCTGCTGGTCTCAGATCCTTTTTGTGTGGTGGCATCATCGTCCATTGCCAGAGACGTCTTTTCCTTGTCAGAATCAAATGTCGATCCCGAAGTAGACGTCTTGGGTAGCATGTTACCCTCCAGCTTGATAAGGGCAGGTAGCACTGCTGGGAGACGCTCGTCTGACTTGCGAGGAAGCGGCGGGAATCTTTCGGGAGCCGGCGCGGGCTCAGCCTCGCGAGGCGCAGTGTCTACCCTGTGGAATGTCCCCAGGGGTTCCGCCTGGTCCTTGGAAGGCTTCGTGGAATACTCCTCGATGTCAGACATTGGCTCTGGAGAAGCCCGCTGCTTGGATGATGTCACTACGGTTGACGGTGGATCGATGCCGAGGCCAACTTCTCGGCCCATGACGCCTCG
The DNA here is from genome assembly GCA_001931985.1 of Trichoderma sp. IMV 00454. NCBI lineage: Eukaryota > Fungi > Ascomycota > Sordariomycetes > Hypocreales > Hypocreaceae > Trichoderma > Trichoderma sp. IMV 00454. The sequence goes on from MSJK01000066.1 coordinate 54,158, forward strand.
CTCAAGATTCTCGGGTGAAGGGGTTCCCCTCTCCCTGGCGGTTTCTTCTTCCCTCTTTTGCTTCTCGGCCTTTCGTGCCAGTTTCTTCTCGGTCCTGTCTCGCTCACGTTGCCTGTTCCGTTCTCGCCTCCTAGCATCCCTTTCCATGAGCTCTCGCAATTCACCAGCATCAAAATCGTCGGCCAGATCATCAATGCGCTTGTGTGCCCTGAGCGTCTCTTCGTCAAGTGCGGCGAGTCTCTTCTTCTGAGAACCCGATCGCGCAGGCCCGGAGGCACGGGACGGGAGCAATCGAGCGCTTCCCTGATATCGCAAAGTTGGTCTGGGTGCGAGAGAATCCAGGGCGGATACTCGATATGATGAATAGTTGGAATCAATGGACAGGCGGGAATCGACCGAGATGGGGATAGGTAGCGAGGTGTCAGAAGTAGGGCTATCCCAAGGCGCCCTGACGGGTGGCCTGGCCGGCAGAGTCTTTGCCCGTTTATTATCATGTTTTGCGCTGCGAGTGGTGGCAAAGGTATCGGTGGTTGCTCGTGCCGGCGTAAAGGCACTCATGGCCTTGATCTCTGCTTCCCTGTTGTGGTCTTGTCTCTTTCTTTTGCTGCTCTTCCTCCTTGAAGGTTGATTTCCGCTTCGTTTGTGATGTAAAGTTGGTGCGCGGTTCTGCCAGATGGGATTGGGCGCATTCGCATTTCCTTCCGTCAAGTCTTGGGGTCGGTCGACATGGATTGCGTCTTGACGATCAGGCGAGAAGCTAAATCTCGGCGCATCTTGGCTGGGCCTCACGGGAGCCGACTTTGCTGCACTGCGAGCAGAAACAGGTTCTGTCGCAGAGCGCTTGTCGCCTCTGTTGCGAAAAGGCCACAGAGCCATTGTGGTGGTTGCTTCACCTCGAGGGTGGAAAGCCCCCCTTGGTTTACTTGCGAGTCGTCTGAGTCTGGGTGTGCTGAATCGATATGACTAGATCAAGTGAGGCGTGAAGCAGCATGATGGTCGTTTAAGTCTTTTGAACCGGCAGACACGCATAAAGCACAAAGGGGTCCAGATGCGAAACACATGCCACGAGGCGCGTCGACAAAATCAGGCGGTTGCAATTTGTGAAGCGGACAGGCCGGGGTTTGTTTGTGCCTGTGCCATTCGACAATGCGATGTGGAATTGGAATGAGTCCCAGTTCCGCCCCAGCAAGGCATGTAAGAAAGAGGCCTCAAATGCAAATGCAAGTCCAGACGAACAAAGCAAGCAGCTCGGGGAGGAAAAAAGAAACGAAGGAAGAAACGAGGGTGAGTAAGAATAAACGATTGGGTGATTCTAGAGTGCAAATGTCAGACTATTGTTTGGTCTTGCATTGCAGAAGAAGGAATCAAAAGGGCCCTCCGAAAAAAAGAAAAGATGTGAAGCGGTAGGGTTCAAAGTGGGAAGAAAACAGGGAGGAGGCAGAGACGTAATTTAGCGGATAGAGGGTGCAGCGATGGGCACTTGCAGAGGGGCCCTGTGGGCGCTGATCCGGCCGCTAGAGGGGGTCCTGCAAGCCTGGTACAGGTACGGAGTACTCGTACAGGTACATGCCGCTATTCTTGTACTGTGCCGTAGCGCTACTTTGCGGTGCTACGCCGCTGCAGTTGCTGCCAAGGTACGGGGCACTTGAGTGGCACTTGGGGGGTTGAGTGGCACCAGGTGCCCTGTGCGCTGGTGCTGCCGGGGCCAGGCTTGCCAGGTTTAGCGCCAACGGGGCCTGCGTGGGAGAAAATTCGGAGACGAGCGGGTTAGTCCCAGTTGGGCAAGTCGGCAGAGGCTGCTAGTACGAGTGCATACATAAGAATAGATCAAATGATGGAAACTCCCGTTTGCTGGGCTAAGTGGATTTATGTGGTTTTGGGCGTCCATCTGTAGGTGCCTGGCATTGATTCCTACATTGATTTGATTCATGTCATTCTGTGGCAGTCATCCTTTGTTTTACAGTGCCTGGAATAGGTACTCGTACGCACCTTTGGCAAGCAAGTACATGTACACGCCGTCTGCAGCGCCAAGTCGGCAATGACTGGCGGAGAATTGGCCTCGACTGTATTGCTGCTGCGCCGGCGGTACAAGTACATGCAGCCCAGCAATCACAGCGAAGCGATACCAAGCCACGAGCTCACTAAGGCACTGCTTCATGCACTGCACGACATGTACCGTCGCCGTCGTACGCAAGTTCCAGTACCTGTAGCCGTCTTTGGTCCGTGTATACATGTACGAGCATATCCCTCTGCATCTGCGCTGCACGTGCTGGGAAGCGGCGGCTAGTTCTGAAATATTACTCGAGTCGAGATGCATACGAGAGTGATGCTACGATATCATTTTCTATTTGTCTTTATTCGGCTGGTTTCTCCGTCCCGTATTCTTCTAGTGAAGCAGTTTTTCAGTTCGTTTGCTCCGTTGCCCGCACCTTGTACGAAGTACCGGGGCTTGGGGTCCCAGGGAAGCGGGACTTGTGCTCGGCCTGCCCAAGCCCCTGGGCCACGACAAGCCCAAGTACAGGTACGAGTACCAAGTACCTGCACACAACTCCGGGCTCCGTGCCGGCACCAACAAGAAGTGTCCGGATGCTCATGTGCCAACAGCCAGAAGTAGCGCATCGTATCCCGAGTGGGACAGGAACAAGATAGAAAGAGAAAACTGCATATGGCAAAAAGAGAAAACACTGCGCGGCGGGGTGGCAGGGGGTCGGTCAACTGCAGTCTGCAGAGCAGCAGGAAAAAGCATCAGACATGTCCCCTGCTGCTCGTTGAATAGGACCGGACCAGGCCCTGACTCCGTATCCCCCCTCAATTCCCCTAGAGCCTCGAGCAACCAGGGATTTAGAGGGGTCGAGGGGCCAGTTTACAGTGCGGGCGGACCACCAGTCTCTGCCCTACCCGCGCCATCTTGCTTGTCCGTGGCTGAACGACTTCTGACAGCGGCCGGGCTACTAGAATAGAGCTTACATGCAGTTGCCGGGCTGCCCATTGACAGCCTCAATGCTTTGGCTCAATGCTTGCGTAGGCCGATGAGTTGTAAAACCAACAGCACCATCAGGCAGCGTCCATGTGCCAATAGAACAATAATAGATACCGATAGCTACGTTGGCCGTGTCGTGGCCTTGCTTGGCCTTTGCTGTGCTCTGCTGCGCCGTGCTGTCGTACCCGGGACGCGTCAACTCAAGTCCCGATACATCCCAGCAGCCAATGTTGCGGCCGATTCCTGTCTGCAGGAGCTGGTACAGGTACTTGCAGTGGCCAAAGTTGAGTGGCTAATAACAGGCCCGGTCATGCCCGGCCTTGGTTTGCGAATGGCTCTGGCAAAATCGAGTATTTTCTGCCACTAGCATGCATCAGAAATTGAAAAAAGGAATCAGATGGCCCATCTCGAACCATTCACAGCGAGTCGCTTATTAGCATCGTCTGCGGGAGGTGTGATGGCTCGAGTCTCGTGGACCTTTTCTTCCAGTCCAGCGTCGTTGCGGCTTGCCACCGCGCAGCCACAATTCGTGTCTGGTGCTCTCGAATCATTAAGTCTGGGTTGAGATGTCATTTCATGTTACTAGACAGCTACAGCACATGCTCCAGCACATGCTCCAGCGAGGTTGTTACTGGACTGTGTGCTGTATATCGTGATTGATGTGATCGGTGCTATGTCTGGTATGTACCTGTACTGCTGCCTCTTGCGCGCAGGATACATGTACGAGTACGTCCTTTCGGGGGAAACGGCAGCTCCTTACTCCGAGTTCCGCGCAGGTCTCATGTCGTCTTTATGTTGCCTCATATTGCCTTGCCTCCATCTCCCGGCCCAGCCCCTTCAGCACCTCCAGCACACCCTTACGATCCCGTGCGCGGCAATGGTGGTGCACGGAACAGCCATGGCTGAGATTTGCTGCCGTCCGCTGCAATTTGCTCTGTGCCGTCCTGGGCTCTCTTACGAGTGTTCCAATAGTTCAGGTCCAGCAGCCAGAGCTACTGTAGCGAGCGAAACAGGTGACGAGTCTGCTGCGCTTCTCGTCCCGCCATTCGCTCCGCTTGTGAGACATGACATTGCTTCTCCCGATCCCTAGGTGAGACATGTTCTTCTCTAGTCAGGATCCACCATTCTTGGGTGGCTTGACTGACGTTTGGACGAACAGGTACCTACCGTCCGGGTGGAGTCGCCAGTAACGGAGAACGCTCAATAGCCCGATCTCGACGCCATCCCGATCACTAAGACAGTCTTGATTTGAGCAGACAGGGACTCGATGCATCGCCGCACAGACGGGCATGTAGGTACTCGTACATGTACGTGTATTGAGGCAAGCCGCACTCACTCGACATGGACGTCGACTAATCAATCAACTCGGCTGACCCTCGCCGACTGACCCTCGCCGACTGACCCTCGCCGACTGATTCCACGGACTGCCATGGGGGAACGGAAGATGGAAGAAGAAAAAAGCACTCTAAACCACTGACCAGGGGGCGTCAAACCCGAATGCCACTTGCTGATGCAAAATGAGCTACCTGACAGTCCAGCGAGCACTATCTTCGTACAAGCAAAACCTCGACGCCGCAATGGAGCAGGCCCCAGACTTTTCCTAAGGCCGTCCCCATGCAGAGCCGGTGGTCCGCCGACAACAATTCTCTAGTTGGTCTTTTGTCCAGTCCACGACAAAACGATCCATCTGCATCTCCGTCGTCGTCCAGGTGCCCATTGTGGCTCTTGTGTGCGCTACGGCATGACTACATGTGCGTGCATGGGAGACATGTTGCGAGATGCCCAGTCTGTCTCTTGCTCATGCGCGTGCCTTCGTATCACTGAGGAACCATGAATTGCCCCCGCAGTAGACTTCGTATTCGTCAGATGGCTGCTGATACCTGCGATACCGAGACAGCTACCCGAGGGCTACCTGAAGACGTGAAGAGCATTGCAGTCAATGGCAAGACGAGAGAGGCAAGCAAGCGCTGATTGTGCCAGATGAGCATGTCTTCGATCCCATTCTGACCACCATCCTGCCTCTGTACCTTGCATGTACTCGCCGTCTGGGCAAACGGAGTCGCCCAGCGATTGAATATACCCGCGACAGCACGCCCCACGCTAGGAGCCCGTTCATCAGCTACAGAGGCCAGGATGTTGTCCGTGGCGTCCGTGGCCGTACAGTGTGCCGTCCAACGATTTCACACAGGCGCCGGCATTATCAGTGTTAAGGACATGCTTCCTTTTTCGACAGGGATGCCGCTGTAGCTCCCTGCTGCGATTCGATCCCTTGGAGGTCTTTGCGTCATGGCCTGGCAACCCCCAGCAGATCAGCCACGCAGACTTGATAAAACCTCGCGAGCCTTGCAACCCAAACCCAAGCCAGCCCATCGACAGTCAATCTCTGAGCCTGGAGATTTGGTCTAGCCAGAGCTCGACGTCATCGTGGCCAAGTTTGGCCTTGGAAGAGAGCTCGCCAAAGCAGGCTGAGCGACGACTGCAAGTGCAGTCCATGTACGCTTAACTTACAAGCTCTTGCTAGTGGCATCTTTGTGTCGTCTGTTTGCTTTTCTCGAATGTTGATCCGTCTCGCTTGCAGGGTGCTCAAGTCGACATTTGGCTGAATGAACATCATCTACCTCCTTGGGTAGAGCACACATGTACTTCTACCCGACGGCCGTGTTGGCCCTTGGAGCCTCGCCCAAAATACAATTTGCAGGCGACAAGTCATGGCTGCATTGGTACTGTGACCTTCCATTGCATTGCTCCGTGCTGTGCCACGACACGTTGGACATGCCCTGCCCGTGTCCTGCTCTATGTCTGGTGGGTGACAAGACCTGCCGTGCTTTCTACGCGCCGTCCTCTTCGCGCGCTTCCTTCGAGCTCCGGGGGGGTTTCAAAAGCCCAGAATCCTCTCAACTTTGCCAGCAACATGGAATCAGTGCGAATCCGCTTCCGACTAGAGCAGCCTTCGCTGGCCAGTACAAAGCCCGCTGCGGATAAGCATCATGCAAGCAACCTAACCAAGATACTCTCCGCCAATCCTTGAAAGGCCGGGCCGAGCAGTCCCAGTACGAGATGCTATGCTACAGTAGTTCAGGCAGATGGCCAGTGCCACCGCGAGTGGCCGCAAATGCAACGGCCCCCGTCAACTCAACGTCGTGCAACCAGTGAACAGCCAGGCGGGAGATTTGCCTAGCCCCAAGGATTTGCCAACTGGACTGGTGGTACATGCGTCTCTCGTTGCCCAAGTACCTCCTTCTACGCATCCCGATATGGCCGTGGCCCATTCCATTTGTCATTGACGCACCGCACGCAGGTACAGGGCACGTTGTACAAGCTGCGGTGATGAAATGTCCCTCGCCTCTTTTGGGTATCCTTGGCACTAATGGGGATGGCAGAGAATAGCAAACAACGAGGCAGTCTCAGGCGAGTAGCATCCTATCTGCAAGCTCCCTACGCGCTTTACAGAAACATAAGAAAAAATCTGTCTTGAAACCCTCCGGGCGGATGATAGATGACCACGTGGACGGGATGGGACATTTCATTAGGGCCCGACTTAATCTCAACTGTGTGTGTGAGTCGACGGCGCCACATCAACCAGCAGTTGAGCTAAGGCCCGTCTGCAGCATAGATGAGACGGGTGGAAGGCATTGGTGATTCATCATTCAAGCCAGACCTCCCCCCTTTTGGTCTCGTTTCCTTGGTGGCGAGTTTGATTCCGACAAGACTCCTCTTGCAGAAGTGTGTTAACTTGCATCAATGGTATGCCAAGTACTTGGATGGATGCTGTGCTTCGTAGACGTAATTAACTCTACAGCTTCTGGCGAGTAGACAATTGCGTTGTGAAACGGCCTGATTTCTTGAAGGGGTCTTGTCCTACCCCCCCTTTCAGGATGCAACTCTTTCCGTTGGTCCAGAGCAAAGAATCCATGACCCGGCAATTCCAATGAAGGCTACAGCACTTTTCTCGCTTTTCCGTGTTCGCATTGCCACAAGAGCTGAATTGTCGAATGAAGAGCAGTTTTTTTGAAATTAAAAACCGCCATGGTGAAATTGGATGTCCAAACTTATCGCCGCAGCAACGTCATCTGTGCGTGAATTGGCCACTGTTCAACTGGCTTGGGAACCAACAAGTGCTCTTGAACAAACCTTTGGGCTTTTGCCAAGCCAATTGTCTACGGTGCTCGGCAAGTTGGTAGTGTGATATCTGGGCTCACTAATCTATGCAGGCTTTGGAACTTGGGGCTTCTTTTGTTCTAGCATTAGGGTCGGATGTCTGGCGAGAGGTTCCGGGTGTGAGACCCAACCACGGATTCTGGAGAGAAGTTCCGGGAGTGAGACCCTATAACGGATGTCTGGAGAGAAGTTCCGGGAGTGAGACCCAACAAACTGATCCCGGCAAGATCCTTGGCCGCGGAAAAGCTGGAACGAAGAGAATTTTTCGAGGCTAGTTGCGAATTTTCAAGTCGATGGAATCTATTATCTCTCTTTTTTTAGACTCACTAACGGACGGCAAGGGGGGCATGGGATTGATATCCTCGCTGTCTCTGCTTACACGCCAAGAACAGCTACCCGCGCGGTATATTCCATCCTAGGCTGCGTCCGAGCCTCGCTCCCGTTGTTTTGCTGCGTTATATACTTAGCATTCGATACCATATCTTGCTGTCACTGAGGAATCGGTAGTTGGAGATTTGTCTAATTGTTCTTCAATTCTTGACGTAAAAGTTATCCAACTTGTATGCTAAGTCTTGCAAGCGACTAAATAGCCATGGTTCGATTGAATGCGGGGAGCGATCCGCTGGAGTCACGCCGACTCCGCAATCGCAGCTCGACGACTCCATAACGTTATCTGGATGCGCTGATATGTGAAACTCTTTATCGTGAGAGATGCGATATATCAGAGCTCACGGTTGCTCGTGAATAGCATTGCTGCTTCAATATCATCTTTACTGATTGCTTTGTTCTTGATACAATGGCGAATGTAATTGTCGTTGCAGGGTGAGACTAGGAGCTCCAACTACATGTATTATTCTTTGAGTGCATATATTAACAAAGACATCTTGATACAGGGCCGGCGTGAGTGGCCTCACTTCAGCACTTCTCCTTTCGAGGAGCAAGGCCAACAAGGTCACCGTGGTTGCAAAGCACATGCCGGGTGATTATGATATTGAATATGCCTCACCTTGGGCCGGAGCAAACGTGCTTCCGTAAGTGTGCTCTTTTATCATGCCCCGACTCTATTACTCGTATGACTTGGAGGGCTAACTTAATTCCTGTATAGAATGGCCAGTGAGGAGAATAGCAGATGGGAGCGTCGTACTTGGCCAGAGTTGAAGCGGATTACGGAAGAAGTTCCCGAGGCAGGAATTCACTTTCAGAGTAATAATGCTCACCATACTGCGTGCCTGAGACTTCTCGCTAATAGTTGATGACTTACAGAGGCCCGTGTTTATAGAAGAGTCAAGGATGCGGAAGCTCCTGGATACCATCTATCCGACTATCTCTTCTCGACGGACCCCTGGTACAAATCAGTGCTCCCTGATTTCCGCGAACTGAGCCAAGACGAAGTCATCCCAGGCCACGACTCGGGATGCGAATTCACGAGCGTGTGCATCAACACCGTCGTCTATCTCTCCTGGCTCGTCGGCCAGTGTCTCAAAAACGGCGTCGTGTTCAAAAGAGTCGTCTTGACGGACATTCGCGACGCAAAGTCGCTCAGTCACACCGGCCAGCCGGCAAACATCATCATCAACGCTACAGCCTTGGGATCTCTCAAGCTTGGCGGCGTCGAGGATACTACCATGACGCCTGCTCGAGCACAGATTGTTCTTGTGCGGAACGAGTGCCATCCTATGATTGCCACGTCGGGAACGGACGATAGCGCTACGGAGATTACATACATCATGCAGCGCGCTGCAGGCGGAGGCACGATTCTCGGCGGGACGTATGATATCGGTAACTGGGAATCTGCGCCCGATCCAAACATTGCGCTTCGCATTATGAAGAGGGCGGTAGAAGCTGCGCCGGGGCTTGCTGCAGGAAAAGGCATTGAAGGGCTGAGCGTTATTAGACATGGTGTGGGATTGCGGCCGTGGAGGAAGGACGGGGTGAGGATTGAGGAGGAGGTTTTGGATGGGAGCACTTCGATTGTGCATAATTATGGGCATGCGGGATGGGGGTATCAGGGTTCGTATGGGTGTGCGGAGAGGGTTGTTGAGTTGGTGAATGAGATAAGGAAGAGGAAGGGGGAGGATTTGAGTGGTGAAGGCAAGGTGTTTTCATGGGCTTAACTATTAGCCCATTGGCTTTTATGCCATCCTGGATTTCGTTTATCATTCAATCAAGCTAGATATAACTCTACATTTATATCAAAACTTGGTTTCTTCTTTACACAATCCATCATCATTCCAATCTTGTCAAGGTGAACAAGGGGTGAGTGAGTTGAGGTATATAAGCGGGTCTATGCACTTTTCGGGGCACATCTCGCTGTCCCATCAAAAAGGCTCCACGTTGCATATAATGAGCAACGAAAACAAGGTCGTTTCACGTCTATTCAACAGAATCGGCAATGCCCCTTTAATCAACAAGCCTCGGGACGAATTCTTCTCTCATCTCATTCATCATTTATTTTTCCAAAGACGAAGAATTAGAAAGAAAGAGAAGAGAGAAGAGGGGGAAGCTTCTCTCATCGCCGAAACTGCCTCTCATGGCCTCTCTCATCAAGTTCGCCTCTGACGTCGCCAACGGCCGCCATGCGCTGTCGAAATTCATCCCCATGGGCCTCTGGCTCGCAGACGCCGTGCTGTGCGGTCTGATTATCTGGAAAGTGCCCTGTTAGTCATTACTGTACGATTCCTTTCTTTCAGCAAAATAAAGAAAATAGTTTGCTCAAGAAAAGGGGGGACAAAAGGAATGATTTCATGCAAGATAACCCAGGCTAACGAGTGGAATCTGTCACTTTCGATACATTTTTTAGATACGGAAATCGACTGGGTTGCCTACATGGAGCAAATCACGCAGTTTGTTCACGGGGAGAGAGATTATCCCAAGATGGAGGGCGGCACGGGGCCGTTGGTGTATCCCGCGGCCCATGTGTACATCTACACGGGGCTGTATTATCTGACCAACAAGGGTACCGATATCTTGTTGGCGCAGCAGCTCTTTGCCGGTTTGTACATGGCTACGCTGGGGGTGGTGATGCTGTGCTATTGGAAGGCCAAGGTGAGCTTCTTCATTGACAAGTGTGTAGACTTGTTTGGAGTAAAGGTGGTAACTAAAAGTGATGTCGCTCATGATAGGTTCCGCCGTACATCTTTCCGCTCTTGATTCTTTCAAAGCGGCTTCACAGCGTCTTTGTCCTGAGGTGCTTCAACGACTGCTTTGCGGCATTCTTCCTGTGGCTGTCAATCTTCTTCTTCCAGCGAAGAGTCTGGACCGTTGGTGCTCTGGCGTATACCGTCGGTCTTGGCGTCAAGATGTCACTGCTACTCGTTCTCCCCGCTGTTGTCATTGTGCTCTTCCTGGGTCGTGGGTTCAAAGGGGCTTTGCGGTTACTGTGGCTCATGGTACAAGTTCAGCTGCTCCTCGCCATCCCATTCATCACGACAAACTGGAGAGGGTATCTTGGCCGAGCATTCGAGCTATCGAGGCAGTTCAAGTTTGAATGGACAGTCAATTGGCGCATGCTCGGCGAGGAACTGTTCCTCAGCAGGGGCTTCTCTATCACGCTACTGGCATTCCATGCTCTCTTCCTCCTCATCTTCATCCTGGGTCGATGGCTGAAGATTAAAGAACGAACCGTCTTGGGAATGATTCCCTACGTTCTCCGGTTCCAATCGCCTTTCACAGAGCAGGAAGAGCTCAGCATCTCCCACAGAGTCGTCACGCCCAGGTACATCATGTCCGCCATGTTATCGGCTAATGTGGTTGGGCTCCTGTTTGCCAGGTCTCTGCATTACCAATTCTATGCGTACCTGGCATGGGCAACGCCCTTCCTGCTGTGGACAGCCTCTCCGAACCTGCTTGTCATGGTCCCGTTGTGGGCGGCGCAAGAATGGGCTTGGAACGTGTTCCCCAGTACTCCTCTTAGCTCCAACGTCGTGGTGAGCGTCCTGGCTGTGACGGTCGCCATGGCCTTTGTAGGGTCGAACCCGCAGCATGGCGCGCCGAAGCCCAAACAACTATAGTGGTGGTATAAGAATACGACTGGGTTGTTGCGAGCAAAAGCATTGTCTCATTATTCCTCCTCTTCTTCCTCGTCGTCGCTAGGAGGCATCTTTCCTACGTTGGAGTCGCTCTCCTCGTCGCTGAGATCTTGAGTCGTCTTTACGAATTCCTTTGGCCTGGAGCCTATCATTTAATACATGTATAGAAATAGAGACTGGGAAGATGCAAATCATACCAATAAGGCTGCTTTCGCCAGAGCTTCTCGTCCCGGACGACATTGATGATTTCTCCAATTGCCCTGCTATCCTGAGTCCCCACGGGATATCCCTCAGCCAGGACGTATCCGCCACGCTTGATCCAGATGGTGTTGCGAAAGCGCTGGGCGAGCTCGAGGACGACGGCCTTTTTGTTTGGCATCTCGCACGTGTACAGGTTGTTTCCCTCGGGCTTGACGACGCGCACAATCACCTGCGTGGGCTCCAGGGCATCAGGCGGTGACAGCGCCTCTTGCGCAGCAGCGAGGACATTTCGCTTCGGACGGCCCATGGCTTTCGATTATTGGCGATCAAGCTGATGCTTATTGCTATCAATGGATTGCTGCTATCACAAAAAATTATCTGGTGGATGGGAATAAACCGGGGCTTGGATGGAGGGGCACTATCGATAGAACGACAAGCTCCTCGATAAGGAAAAAACCTTCCACCTCCCGGCTCTCGGATACTATCCGCCGCGGTATTTCCGTCTTGGGCGAGGCCGCTTCAGGGTCCATAGCTGGGATGGATAACTGGGGGCCATAAGAATCCATTACAAAACAATTCGCTTCAGAGGCGTAATGCTAGACGCCCCAATGGGAGAAATGCCGGGGAATTTTTACTTAATCTACTTTTTTGCAGCCAAGCAATAGACTATCGTACAATGGATTTATAATGTCCTTTTTAGGCATTTTGGCGTTCACCCAGCTGCGTTGACTCACCGGGCTAAACGGTGCCGCAGGATGGGCTTGCAACAAGGCACCGCCAATCTCGTCGAGATCACGTACACCATCAACCCCTCAAGCCACCCGTTCTCGGGACAGCGGTCGAACATCGGGCTATACAAGCCACTAGCAAGGGCTCCGTGTGAAAGAGAAAACATGCACTCCGTATCAGGGACACCTTTCCCCATTGCAAATTAAGCGGGCTGTTTCGCCTGCCCGGCTCACGGAGGGCCGCAGCCGATATCGTTGGAGAGACCCGCAGCACGAAGCTTCTTTATTACGGAGAACTTCCACCACAATCCCGTAAAGGGCCCCCAAACTCCGGCACGATGGCTTTTTTTTGCCAGCATGGATTCCCGTAATTGGGCATTCCACTAGCAGAGCTTATCGGTCCACGAGACCTGGTGGAAAATTGGGCCATTGCAACACTGTTTGGAGTATGTGTTTTTGAGTTGCCATCTTCTAGCTGGAGCTGGACGGCGTATAAAAGATGGGCGAAGAAGCTCTGCTCAGCTTTGCTGGAGCTCTCACCTTGGGGCGATTAAATCAAACTCCTATCCCCTTTCGCAAAGTGAATTTGTTCATCAAATATTTTTAAGCATAACAACTAACCCTCAATTGCTGTTCCCATTGTTTTGTCAAAGCACTTTTCTCCACCATGGACGCAATCCTCTTGCGAAACCTCGTGGAGATCCAATCCGGCCCCTCCACCCCCGACGAGGCGACCAGGCCACTCACAGCCCCGGAAAAGACCTACCAGAGGACCTATTCCAGCGGCCCGTACCAGGAAGATATCGTCAATGTGCGAAGAGCGTCTCGTAGTGACGGATTCGCCTCTGGTGTAGTCACCCCCAGGACAGAAGATGCTGATCTTGAGAGAAGTCGTCCGGCGAGTCCGGTGCTCGAAGTTGACGCTGTTGAAGTGATTCCCAGTGTATGGGAGCCGTATATGAATCGCTTCAGACTGCTGTCTGTGTGTCTGATCAACTTTGGCAATGCGTTGAGTGACAGTGCCGCCGGTGCTCTGATTCCTTACATGGAAAGGTGAGGTCCAGCTATCTTTGTAAACCTGTGAAAAAAGAAAACCAAGGGCTAACAAGACGTCAATCAAAGACACTATGAGATCGGATACGCCATCGTATCGCTCATCTTCGTCGGCCAAGCTCTAGGCTTCATCTTCGCCGCCGTCTTCCTCGATACGCTTCGTGCGAGGCTGGGCCGTGCGAGACTCCTCGGCATCGGCCAGATGCTCATGGCATGCGCCTACATCCCTCTCGTCGTCGCCGCTCCCTTTGGCGTCGTCGTAGCGGCCTTTTTCTTCGTCGGCCTGGGCATCGCTATTAACATCGCCATGGCCAACATCTTCTGCGGCAGTCTGCAGAACAGCACCATCATGCTGGGGCTGTTGCATGGGAGTTATGGAATCGGAGGCACTTCAGGCCCCTTGATTGCCACGGCCATGGTCACTGTGGCACACACAGCGTGGAATCACTACTACATCCTGACCATGGGAATCGGCTTCATCACCATGACGCTCTCGGCATGGGCTTTCTGGCGGTTTGAAAAGGAGCAAAGCCCCGCTGTCCGCGAGAGAGAGGCCACGCCAGACAACTCAGCCTTCCTAGGCATGTTTGCCGCCGTGAAGCTGCGCATCGTGCTACTAGGATCAACCTTCATCTTCGCCTACCAGGGCGCCGAGGTGTCCATCTCCGGCTGGGTCATCTCCTTCCTCATCAACTCCCGCGGCGGCGACCCCTCCTCCGTCGGCTACGTCTCAGCCGGTTTCTGGGCCGGCATCACCATCGGCCGCTTCTTCCTCTCCGGCCCGGCCGCGCGCTTCGGCGAGAAGGTCTTCGTCTACGGCCTCGTTGCGGGCGCCCTAGCTTTCGAGCTCCTCGTCTGGTTCGTGCCCAACGTCGTGGGCGATGCCGTGGCCGTGAGTATCGTCGGCCTGCTGCTGGGCCCCATCTACCCGTGCGCGGCGGCCGTCTTCATGCGCGGCATGTCGCACCGGGACATTTTGAGCGGGATGGGGGCCATCAGCGCGTTTGGGAGCTTGGGGGGTGCGGTGGCGCCGTTTGTGACGGGGTTGTTGGCGCAGGCGGTTGGGACGTGGGTGTTGCATCCGATTGTGATTTTCTTGTTTGTCGTGATGCTGCTGTGCTGGTATGGCATTCCTGCTGAGACGAAGGAGAAGAAGTGATTGGGGATGATCAGGGAACTATATGTGTTGAACAGGGGGGAGGAAACGGCGTATATGGAGTCTGTTTGCTTAAAAGGGAAAGGGATCATGCGAAGCGATGAAATGATATCAATATAAAACCCAGTATACTATTAACGAGTCTATGCGGCTTGTTCGTCTATCCTTTCTATAGAGAATCTAAGCTACCGTCTTTTTTTTTTTTTGAAGTCTCCCAAGAAATCTATACCTTCATATACCTTCTATAGATGGTATCCAATCAACCCAACTAAACATCCATCAACACCTTTAATGTAGAATGGTTTATCCAATAAATTGTTAGAAATAAAAAGTCGTTCAAATCGTAAATTAAATGCGACCCTTGGCCGCGTCCTGGACGGTAATGTTGCCGGCAGCAATATCCTTGACCGTCTGCGTGATGCTTGTCCAGTCGTTGAACGTGACAAAGGGGACGTTTTCGTTTTCGCACCAAGTCACCAAGTCTGTTCACAAATGTTAACATCAGTATTACCGGTAGTAAGAATTGGAAAGATGAAACGCACCCTTTCCGGCCTTTGCAAAGAGCAGATCAGTCTCCTTGGCGGCAGACAGATCAGAGACACCGTCGCCGGCGTAGAACATGGTTGGTCTGTTGGGAAGGCTCGAGTACTTGCGGATCTCAATGGACTTGTCGTGGCCGTGGATACTGCGTCATCTTGTCAATACCAGTACGAAGAATGATCTAATATTAGATCGCATTGGAGTCGTGAGTCCTCACCTGTCATCGCGGAAGATAATCTCCCAACCACCAACGTCGTTGAGGCTCTTTCCCTCCCTCGCCCGCACAAAGTTGCTCACAATCTGGATATCCCATCCAGGTCCCAGCAGCTTGTCCAGAAGCGCCCGGATAACAGGCTCCATGCCTCCACTAAGAATGACAATCGGGACGTTGTTGTCCTGAGCCCAGTTGTAAAAGTCCTTGAAGCCGGGGTCGAGCTTAATGTTGGCCAGAAGGATGTCGAGACACTCGGGGAAGGGCGTCGTGACGCTGTCCAGCATCTCGCGGAACGAATCGCGAAAGTTGACTCGGCCGTGGAGCGTGTCGGCGTTGCCCTGCTTGCGCTTCTCGGCGCCGTAGCCCAGGTTGTCCGTCATGTAGTCGTTGGAATCGGCGGTTGTGACGGTGCCGTCGAAGTCGGTGAAGAAGATGAACTTTGGGTTGGTGGCCATGGCCGGAATGTCGGTTGCGACGGAGCCCATTTTGGAGGATTTGGGGGGGTTGAATTAGGGATATTGAAAGGTGAAGATGGAGAGGCGAAGAGAGAAAGGGAAGTTCTGGAGGGGCAAATAGATGGAGGGGCAGTTTTTTTGGCGGCGATAAGATTGGCAGCCCGGGGGAAGTATGAGGAGAAGAAGGAGGTGTAAGATGACAACGCTTAACCCAAGATGAAGAAGAGAAGAAGGGGAATATAGTAAATATAGTACAAAAGGGACGAAAAGGAGTCTAAATAAAAGTTTGAATGCAAATCGCCATCCCCTGTTGATTTTTGGTGAAAATCCCTCCTGGCGCAGCGCCGATCTGCCAACTATCCATGGATCAATCCCGCGTCCGCTGTGTGTCGTCATTTCTGGCGGCTTCACCTCGCTGAGATGCCCCGCCTCAGTGGTCAAGGTACAGGGGACAGGGGCCGCGAGCCCCGCCAGGGCGCTAGAAGCCCGAAATAGGCCTTCTGGCAGACGGCACACATCCATGTGGTTTCGATGAATTGAGTTTCAGTGATGGATGGATCCTGCTGTCAATGCCAGACTCTAATTCTACTGCGTGGCATCAATATGAATATCTTGTTTATTTTCCAATTGAAAACATGTACATAATCACTTTCAACGAGAATCAATTGATTCCATCAAGAAATGTTATTCTTTTCCCGGCCACCATTTCTGGCACCCGCATTTATACAGCAGCACGAACCCACTAAGCCGCTCACATGCGGTGCCAACAATCGGCGCGCGAATTTTTGCGAAGGCGGTCTACACCAAAAAACCAGCCCGTCGTCGAGATCGGCCCAAAGACCCGGGCTCAGCCGGGGAAGCTGTCTGGGCTGTCTTTTCAAAGGTGGAGGCAACGGGAACATTATCGCTCACGCCTGGGCCTGTAAGCTGGCCACGACTGTCAATTGGTAGGGTGGAGGAGCACCATTCTTTCCTTTTCTTTTTTTCTTTTTTTCTTTTTCTGTTTTTCCTTCTCTTCATTGCCCCGACGATTTACGGCTTTGGGTGTCAAGCCAAGGGGCCAGACTAAGACAAATCCTAGCCCAGCTCAGCCCAGACTTTGTCTGTCTCGGCTACGCAGAAAAAAAAAAGACCTGGAGAAAATCCCCCTCCTACCAACCCCGGAAGCTGCACCGACATCCGGCGGTTCGAGCCCTTGAGGAACAAAGAAAAAACAGCGGTGCAGAGGCTTTTTGGCCCTGCGCTGGCAGATATGCAGCCGTTTGGCCGTGCTGTCTGGAGACATGGCAGGATAGGGCTGGAGCTGGCAGCAAGGCCTGCACCCAGCGGCATCACCACAGCCCGATGGCCCTCGACGGCCTGCAAGCGTTGCCATGTCCAGACCATCGTCTTCCCTCGCTTCTACTCTTCTCAGCCTCCCAACGACGCCGACAAACCCCCCGTTCCCCCTCAATCCGCCCCCAAAGCAGCCGACAAACCGGCTGCAACCGCGAAAAATGCAACTACCGAACCCCCCGCCGCCGCCGGTCCTTCGTGGTCCCGGCCAAGCTGGCTGGAGCTGCCATCGATATCTGAGGAGCGCCGGAGTGCCCTCACCAAGAAATTCAGCGGCATCATGGACAATGTTCAGTCAAAGGTCCTCAATGCCTCGCAGAAGCTCAACGAGATCACCGGCTACACTGGCATCGAAGCCATCAAGGTGGAGAATGAGCAGCTCGAGACAGGCTTAGCCGAGGCCCAGGCCCGTGTGCGGGCGGCCAGACAGGCATACAAGACATCAAATAACAAGCGAGCGTCGACTCAGCGTGAGGTGACGACGTTGCTTGCCCGCAAGGATACATGGACACCAACAGATCTTGAACGCTTTACGGAATTGTACCGCACAGACCACGTCCTGGAGGGCGAGGTCGTTACCGCACAGGAAAACTTGACCGAGGCCGAGTCCGACGAGCAGAAGCTCAGCCAGAAGCTCAGCGCCGGCATCTTGAAACGTTACCATGAAGAGCAGATTTGGAGCGACCGGATCCGAAGGGCCTCGACCTGGGGTACCTGGGGCCTGATGGGCATGAACTTTATCCTCTTTGTCGTTCTCCAGTTTGTTGCCGAGCCCTGGAAGAGGAAAAGACTAGTCAAGGGCGTCGTGGCAGAGGAGAAGCGAGTCCTAGACGAAGTTCAGACCGAGCTGGCCGTTATCAAGGCCAACCTCGACCAGGTGGCCGCAGCCGCCGAGGTCGATAGGGTCAAGGCTCGTGAAAAGGAAGCCCAAAAGATTCTCAGCCTAACCAAGATTCGGGCTGTCTGGCAGACGACCGTGTCCGCGGTTTGGATTAGCAGCTTCCAGGAGTTGAAAGATCTCTTGTCACGATGGAAAGCTCTTGTGACCGACCTCGAGGTGTGGAGGGCGGGTTTCGAATACCTGATTAGCGAGCGCCAGGTGGACATGCGCATGCGAGACGCATCCGCCCTGGTGCTGGAGGGCCTCATCACTGGCATATTCATCACATGGCGCATGGGAGCGTTGTTTCGAAGTAGTAAATGAAGGAGATGGATAGACATGTATTCTAACGATTCGACTCTTTGATGTAATATAGACACAGAACCATATGGGCCTTGAAGGGATATAACAAGGAGCTTTAGACACATATAGCGGAGCGGAGCGGATAGCCGGGCACGAATTACTATGTATGTACATCCGGGGAGTGCTCTTTGTACAATGGGAAGGCTGCTATGAGGCCCAAAAAATGCATTTTCTTTATGACAACAAAGACTTGGATACTTGATGGCAAGGCTGTTTGAATGAAGTGGCGATGAGGTTGGTGGAGGTGCTGGTCATGGCTTTGGTGGCGGTGGCAGAGATTCCAAAGTGCTTTGCTGCTTATGACAGCCTCAGCCTGATGCTACTACTAACTTGAGGCAATCAATCGATCTCTCTCGAGCTCACCGACGGCACAATAAGCAGCCGTTTAGCTTTGCCCCAAACATCTCCAGCCACAGCCAGCCTGGTCCGGATCTCGTTGCGAGAGTCCGGCCTGCCATTGCCTCCACCAAGCACTAACAAAGAACTGAAGGACAATTACTGTTAGTATGACCTAAGAGAAGCGCCATGGCAAATGTCAAAGGCACCGCACAAGCCATTCAGCACCGGACACAAGCCTTTCCGAAATAGCATGGAGCAACGTCATTCCGGTCGGTGTAACCCATGTCCTAGCAAAAAAAGGGCCAGTGCTGGGAGAGACAAATCTAGGACTTTTGACCTAGAGCTTCTAGGACTTTTTTCTTCTCTCATTTGGTTTCGGTTTGTGCTTTGGGAACCGAAGGAGGCTTTTGCTTTTTGCTACCATACGGGAGTTGCACAAAGCGAAAAGCTTCGTTCTAATGCAACCCCCCCGCCGTTGGGATTGCTCTTCATTCGCTCTCGGAGCTTCGTGGTGGAATAAAGTTTGGGTTAGGGGGTTGGTGTGATTTTTCACAGGCCGATCGCCATTGATCTTTGTTCTCCTTTGGTGAGATCGAATGGATGGGCGTGATGAGGCGTCACGTGGAGGAGGATGTTGGAATATCGTATCGGCGGAATGGCTTTGTTGTTTTATACGAGAGGCCGCCTTTCTTTGTGACTGATCAGACATCTGAAGATGCTTTGTTGTTGCCAAGCTGCTATGAAATGCGTGGCATGGCATGGCAGAACTGCAGCTAAATTTCAAGGTTCTCTCATGTTGGGCTCAAACTTTTGTTTGCTTTAGAGTTTATTGATGCGTATATGGTCCAAGTCTAAGTGAAGCTGTTGCATCATAATCCCCAGTATAAGGTCGGACAAGGTGCTACTCAGCACTCAGCACTAAATATTTGTCAAACGAGTTAATGGTAACTATATCGAAATGCCGTAGCTTCTTCTCAAGGGCCCGTAGCCCCATGTTACGTGTTGTCCCGGTTGCAATTGTCTCAGACACGTCTTGTTTCTCGGTTTATGCAGGGTAGGCTGTTGCCGTTACCGTTAGCTTGGCCGAGGTGAGGCGACGTTTGTGATGTGGAATCACATATTGCCTTAGATAGGAGCCCGACTGGACCAGGCACCAAATATGGTAGGAGGCCGACATGCTTGGTAACTGTTTGGTAATTACAGAGTGATTGTAGCAACGGACGGCCGCTGATCCATCGTAAAGAACGACATAGAATAATACGTTGATGCTATTTGTAACGAATCATGAATGCTTCTCACAGCTGAAAGGGGGCTTCGGCTAGTTTCTCAAACGTTGCGGCCTTAGTCGGCAGAGGTCAACGAAGGACGAGACAAAGCCCAGTTTTCCCTAGATAGTCCTATGAAGAAGCACCCCAGGCGGTGGCTGTAACGCAGAGAGTCTCGACAAATATGCACTGTACATCTAAGATACACGAGTTTTAAAGATCAGCACAAGCACTAGATACGGTTCATGTCGGGTAGATTTCAGTCCATCCAACAGCCCCCATCGTAGCAGCATCTCATCACCGCTGCTGGCTGCTGCCTTTAGGGCCCTCCACTGTCAGTTAGTGTCAGTGCCGCAAAACCGCCCGACATTGGCCATCAAAACCCCGCCACATGCCCAGCGACTCCCCCCCCATCACTGACGACATCCACAAAACACCACCTTTGACAGGCCAGGCACCTTGGCCTTTTTATTTTTTTCCCTCTTCCCACCGCAAGACTCTCCGTCCTGCCGCTCCCCAGGCATCTCGCCCAGCAGCTTCTTATTCCACCTCCCTCGCCTTGCCCGGCCGCTCCCGTCGTGCATCCAGTCGTGGAGCCGCTTGTTTTTTTTCTCTCTCCACCTCCACCGGGATCCTCCTCCTCCTCTTCTCCTCTCCTCACCATCACCAGACCGTCTTGCGCGTACGAATCGCGCTCCCCGCACCGCCGCCATGAATGAGGACGAGGCAATCCAGAGCATCAACAAGAAGATTGAGCGGGAGAAGGCTCTGATCAACGCCGCCAATGCCATGCGTTCGCAGACCAACAACGAGGCGGTGCGCTCTCGGCTCGACTCCCAGATGCGCGATGGCCGCCGAAACCTGCAGTTCTTCGAGGAGAAGCTGCGGGATATCCAGATGCGGAGGGTCGGCCAGGGCGTCGAGGGCATGTCTCTGGGTGGTGACGACGCCGGCGCTCCCCCTCCACCGCCCAAAGATGCCTCGTCGTCATGGGGAGACCAGGCGTCTTATGGCCAGCAGGGCCAGGCTGGGCCGCCCGATATGTCGCCCCCTCGACCCAACTTTGGCGCTCCGGGCCCTGGAGCTGCCTCCAAAGCTCGGCCCAACTTCACCAAGCTAGGTGCGTTCTACAGAGAGCTTCTATCGCCCTCGCCTCGTATCCCCCGTCTTTTTTGTCTCCCGTTTCTCCCCGCCTTCCCCTCTTCTTCTCCATGGGATACGAGCTGTGGCTAACCAAGTCCATCTTGCGTGCAGATCTGATCAAGTATGATACCCCCTACCTCGGCCCTCGAATCCAGCATATGCTCTCGCAGATCCAGTTCAAGCTCAATGTCGAAGAGCAATACCTCAAGGGGGTTGAGAAAATGGTGCAGCTGTATGGCATGGAAGGCGACAGGAAGAGCAAGGCAGATGCGGCTGCTCGTAGGGTTGAGAGCAAGCAGAAGATCCTTCTCTTGAAGCAGGCATTGAAGAGATATGAGGAACTGCACGTCGACATGGACTCGTCTGACGCTCAGGATGGTATGTACACCATGCAAAGAGGCAAGGAGCCCCCTACTCACTAACACTCTCTCTTCTCACAGACGACTCCATCAACACGCCCAACCTTCGGAAGCCTTTGAGCGGTCAGCTTTCCATTCGTGTTGTGGCCATCAAGGACGTGGATCACGCCACCACCGGGAGATTTGCTCGGGGTCCAGAAACATTTGTCGCCGTTAAAGTCGAGGACACTGTCATGGCCCGAACTAGAACCTCGAGAAATGACCGCTGGGAAGCCGAGTACCACAACATTGAGGTTGACAAGGCCAACGAGATTGAGCTCACAATCTACGACAAGCCCGGCGAGCACCCCATGCCCATTGCCATGCTCTGGGTCCGGATATCCGACATCGTCGAGGAGATGCGCCGCAAGAGGATCGAGGCCGAGATGAACAGCTCCGGCTGGGTGTCTGCCGACAGAATGGGCAGCTCTGGAGCTCCCTCACAGTTCCCGATGAGCCCAACCCAGGGATCTTTCGGAGGAGGAGCCCCTCAGACGCCCGGTGGCCAGGGTCAGGGAGCACCATTTGGTGATCCGGGCCCTCAGCCTCAAGTTGTCACTGGCCCCATCGATGGCTGGTTCAACCTCGAGCCGGCTGGACAGATTCAACTCGAATTCAGTTTCGTCAAGGAAAACCGAGACAAGAGGCAGGTGGACCTCGGTCTGGGCCGAAAGGGTGCTGTTCGACAGCGCAAGGAGGAAGTTCACGAAATGTTCGGCCACAAGTTTGTCCAGCACCAGTTTTACAACATCATGCGCTGTGCCCTCTGCGGAGATTTCCTCAAGTACTCCGCGGGTATGCAGTGCGAAGATTGCAAGTACACTTGTCACAACAAGTGCTACTCCAGCGTTGTTACCAAGTGTATCAGTAAGAGTAATGCTGAGACGGATCCTGACGAGGAAAAGATCAACCACCGCATTCCCCACAGGTTCCAACCCTTTTCCAACGTCACAGCCAACTGGTGCTGTCACTGCGGTTACATACTGCCTTTTGGCAAAAAGAATTGTCGAAAGTGTTCAGGTAAGCCACCATGCTACTCGTATTCACTTCTTCCCTCCAAGAGAACTTGACTAACAACTTGATAGAATGTGGCCTCACGTGTCACGCCCAGTGTGTCCACCTGGTTCCCGACTTCTGTGGCATGTCCATGGCTGTCGCCAACCAAATCCTCGAGGGTATAAGGGTCCAGAAGCAGAGACAGCAAAAGACGACGTCGCTGTCGGAAAAGACGCTGCGATCTGGCGCCAGCAAGAGCCCGACGACCACCGGCCACGGATCATCTGCGTCGTTCTCGAGCGCGGGTGCTGGCTCGTCTCCCGGAACCCCCTCCGCAGAGGCCACCGAGGCAGCACGGCTCATGTATGCTAACCAGACATCGCCTCAGCGACCTGATCACCCCGGCCGTGCGCCCTCTGACCTCTCTGCTGCCGCCGCGGCCACCGCAGCCATGGCCGCCGCCCAGGGCCGCACCGGATACGACACCGCACCTCAGGATCCATATGCTCAAGGAGGATATGGCGGTGCAGCTCCCCAGCACCACAAGTACAACCCGGCGGACTATGCCAATGTGGATCAGGGATTCGGTGCCCAGCCGCCACCTCAGCAACGACCTGCTCCTCCTCAGCAGCAACAACAACAGCAACAGGCTCCTCCTCCTCAGTTGCCCCCCCAGCAGCCACCCCCCCAACAAGCGCTGCCGCCGCAACCCAGCCAGCCCCAGTACCAGCAACCTGCCGCCCCGAAGCCGCAGTCCCCCGTGTCTCCTCAGGGAGCTGCCACAGGGCCTGGAGGTGCCCAGCGCAAGGCTCTGCCGTCTGCCACCGATCCTGGTACCGGCGCGCGTATTGGTCTTGATCACTTCAACTTCCTTGCCGTTCTTGGAAAAGGTAACTTTGGTAAGGTCATGTTGGCAGAAACGAAGCGATCCAGGCGACTGTTCGCCATCAAGGTGCTTAAGAAGGAGTTTATCATTGAAAACGACGAAGTGGAGAGTATCAAGTCGGAGAAGAGAGTGTTCCTCATTGCCAACCGCGAGAGGCATCCGTTCTTGACCAACCTGCATGCCTGTTTCCAGACCGAAACCCGTGTCTACTTTGTGATGGAGTACATTAGTGGTGGTGATTTGATGCTTCACATCCAGCGTGGCCAGTTCGGTACAAAGCGAGCTCAGTTTTACGCTGCCGAAGTCTGCTTGGCCCTCAAGTACTTCCACGAAAACGGTGTCATCTACCGTGACTTGAAGCTCGACAACATCATGTTGACGCTCGATGGCCACATCAAGATTGCCGATTACGGTCTTTGCAAGGAGGACATGTGGTATGGCTCAACGACGAGCACATTCTGCGGAACTCCAGAGTTCATGGCCCCTGAGGTATGAAGCATATACCCCCTTTCTTCGTTGTTGAAATGAATGCTAACACCGATCGACTAGATTTTGTTGGACAAAAAGTATGGCCGCGCGGTCGACTGGTGGGCTTTTGGTGTCTTGATCTACCAGATGCTTCTGCAGCAGTCTCCCTTCCGTGGTGAAGACGAAGACGAGATTTACGACGCCATTCTCGCTGATGAGCCCCTCTACCCGATTCACATGCCTAGGGATTCCGTGTCCATTCTTCAGAAACTGCTCACCCGAGAACCCGACCAGCGACTCGGAAGCGGCCCTACCGACGCGCAGGAGATCATGAGCCAGCCCTTCTTCCGCAACATCAACTGGGACGACATTTACCACAAGAGAGTCCAGCCACCATTCCTGCCCCAGATCAAGAGTGCCACGGACACGAGCAACTTTGACTCCGAGTTTACAAGCGTTACTCCTGTTCTCACCCCAGTCCAGTCTGGTAAGTTCTATGCCGCCTTTTGCCCTCTTATGGTCTGTCGCGTTATGCTAACTAACACCTGCTACAGTGCTTTCTCAAGCAATGCAAGAAGAGTTCCGAGGATTTAGCTACACGGCGGATTTGGAATAGTAGAAACGAACAGAGTTTGACCAAGACAACTAGTGGAGATAAAAGTTAATGGCGGCGGCGGCTCTATACACGCGAGCTTTCTTCTTGCTATCCAGCCGAGATGCGGTGCCGCGAGGTGCCCGATGGATCTTTACAGACTAGTACGGCGAGACGATATGATGGCCTTTTGGTAATACTTGCAGAAGGAGAAGAGATTTTGACGAGCGTTTTGTGTCTTTTCTTCTTCTTTTTTTTTCTTTAACAAAAGGGAGATGTCTTTTCCGTCGCTCGCCAGGCTACGTTTTTGATTGCCTTGAGTCTTTTTACTTTCCATTCTTAAAGGGGCGACTTTCTTTTCTTTTTTCTGACGTTTTAAAAAGAAAAGCAAATCTCTTTGGGACTTGGGAATTACTTCATTTTTTCGTTACTTACTTAAAACACTGATTGTCACGCATTTTGTTATTTTCAACATTCAATCTTCATTCTTCAGCTGAGAAGAAACTACCCAACCATTGTTGCTTGCGGGGGAATTTGTTAGCGTAAGAAGTATACCTACTAATAGAGAATTTGATGCTATACCTATGAATTAGTTGATTGAATTGAGTCATATTGTATGATGTCCATTTGATGCTATGCCTACGAAGTACTTGATTGATCTGAGTCTTGTCGATTTGAGTGTGAGATTGTACAGTAGTGAAGGTGAGTTTGTAGGCTTGGGTGAATTAAGAATGTCGTGGTGAGAATTGGCTTCTATGGGATTATTTAGAGACTATAGAGATCCACTTCTTTTACGTCTATATATAATATTTTTTTCTTGTTGGTTTACATGTTATTGTTTCGTTGTTTCCGTCTTTTCATTATTCTTAGTTGGTGTACTCCTTTTGCAGCAGCTTGGCAATGGTGTTGAGCCTGTTTGGTAAATCACGTTAGCTTCTTTGACTCCCCACTACACATTGTAATTATCTGATGATGAAACTCACTGAATGTTGCTCGTGCCCTCGTAAATGGCGCCGATCTTGCTATCACGGAAAAACTTCTCCGCCAGACCCTCGCGCACAAAGCCCATGCCGCCCATCCATTCCACAGCAAGGCTGCTCACGCGGCCAGCAACCTGTGAAGCATACAGCTTAGCCATGGCAGCGTCCTTGATGAAATCCTGACCAGCCTCCTTCTTGCGAGCAGCGTTGTAGACGAGGGCTCGTGCGGCAGCGATATCGGTGTATGCCTGCGCAAACTGGTGCTGCATGCCCTGGAACTCGCCAATGAGGGAGCCAAACTGGCGGCGGTCGTTCCATGCGTACTTGACGGCGTTTTCCCAGGCTCCCAGTGCGAGGCCGGTCATCTGGGCGGCGATGCCGATTCGCCCTTCGTTGAGGATGCTGATGGCGTACTTGTACCCCTGGCCGCGCTCGCCGAGGATGTTCTCCTTGGGGACGTGGACGTCGTCGAAGTTGAGGACGCAGGTACTGCTGGCGCGGATGCCGAGCTTCTTCTCCTTCTTGGCGATGGAGAATCCGGGGGTGTCCTTTTCGACGACGAAGGCGGTGATGCCCTTGTAGCCCTTTGACGGGTCGAGGTTGGCGAAGACGAGGAAGATGCCTGCCTCGACGGAGTTTGTGATCCACATCTTTGATCCGTTGAGGACGAAGCCGTCAGCAGTCTCCGTTGCGCGGGTGGCCATGGCGAAGGCGTCTGAGCCGGAGACGGGCTCGGACAAGCAGAAGGAGGCGACAGTGTCGGTGGCCAGGCGCGGGAGATAGGTGCGCTTGATGTGCTCAGAGCCCCATTTCATAATGGCCGTGTTGCAGAGCGTGTTGTGGACGTCGCACATGACGCTGACGCTGGGATCAGCACGAGCGAGCTCCTCAATGGCGATGATGGCGGAAGTAAAGTTCATGCCCGCGCCGCCGTACTCCTCGGGGATCTCGATGCCCATGAGCCCTTGCTCGAACATTTGCTCGACAATGGCGGGGTCCATGGCCTCGGCCTCGTCCATCTCGCGGGCCTTGGGGAGGACGACGTCGGTGGCGAACTTTGAGACGGACTCGGTCATGGCGGCCTCGATCTCGGAGAGGTGGGAGATGGGCGTGGGGGGGATTTCCGAGATGTCGATGGGAGAGGCGGAGAGTCTGGGGGTGGTTGTGGCGAGATGGCGGATGGGGCTGAAGGCATTGTTAGTTGTTGATTGAATTGATATTGATGCTGAGAAGAGGTTTTGCTTCTTTTCTTACACATTGCTTCGGATGGCTGGACGGAGGACGCTGGCGACGGAGCTTCGCTGGGCGAGGGCCCGGCTGGAGCGCAGGGCAGGGCGCAGAGCCCGTGTGAATGACGATGACATGATTTCTGAGAGGAGGTGAGAAAGGATGTGGGGGAGATGAACGTTACTAGCTCTACGCAATGAGAAGAGAGCAAGCAAAAGAAAAAGAAACAGTGAGGCCAAGGATAAATAGAAAAGAAAAGAGAAGAAAAAAAGGGAGAGAAGGTATAAGCAATCGATTATCGCCGGGCCCGGCTCTTCACTTGCTTTTTCCCACCCCAGCTGGTTCGTCGAACTGTCGTCGTCGGTGGATTCAGCCGAGGATAACCATTCTATCCGGGGCCGCTATACCGACGCCGAGTAGCGGGGCAGACAGGTGAAAAGAGCTGGAATTGTAACGTGGGGTGAGTTTTGAGATGAAGAGCCGGGATTTAGCCGCACCGAGTTGAGGGACCCTTTTGCTTTGGCCCTTTTCACATGTCGCGCGAGGGGTGGTGGGAAAAAGGTACATTGTGTGAGGTACCGTGTCGGAATGCGGCTGATCTGGGGTTCCGGGATTCTTCAAGGTCATGTGATCAGCCCACTTGCAAGATTTGGTGATGGCTGCATATTGATGGTCTGGTTTGATAGCAGAGGCGCAACGACAATCGCCAACAACCCAATTGCACGCACAACAGAACTAGGGGAAAGTTGCTTTTGAAAGCAACAAACTCCCCAATTGCGCAGCCCATCATGGCTTCCGCACTCCTCCGCAGCTTCTTCTCCCCCGCCGCCCGCCAATCCCTCACATCGACGACTCTTCTCCCCTCAACATCAATATCCTCCAGATTCCAAATCTCTCCCTCGCCGCTCCTCTCCATCGCCCAGCGCGCATTCTCAACAACCCCCGCCCCGCAAGCCACCCTCAACCAAGTCCTGCGCGGCATCCGAAAGGGCAAGCGAGCTCGTCACGCCGTCTCGCCCGCTCTATCCAACACGCACTGTCCCGCTCTCAAGGGCGTCTGTCTGCGTGTCGGCGTCGTGAGGCCCAAGAAGCCCAATTCCGGTGAGCGCAAGACTGCGCGTGTCAAGTTATCCTCTGGAGCTGTTGTTACGGCGTATATCCCTGGTGAAGGGCATAATATCCAGCAGCATAGTGTGGTGCTTGTGAGAGGGGGGAGGGCGCAGGATTGTCCTGGTGTGCGGTATCATTTGGTGCGAGGAGCATTGGATCTGGTATGTTTGAGATTGAGTTTGAGATTAGAGTGAGTACGTTGAGCTGACATTGATTTGTTTTAGGGTGGTGTTGCGAGCAGGACGACGAGCAGGAGTAAATATGGTACCAAGAAGCCCAAGAAGGCTACCGTTGGTTGAGCTGGCGTATGAGTTGGAGAGGAAAACGATATATAAAAACGATGGATTTCTTGTGTAGATGAGGGAAATGTTGGTCTAGACATCGGACCGCCATGTATAAAAATACCATAGAGCAGCACAAGAGATGAGCACTGTATAATACACACCAAAAAGAACAACATACAATCACATCTTGGAACAGCAAGTCACGTCAAACAAACACCCTCACTTTCCATTTCACCCTATACTATATTTACACCAGCAATCATTGTCCAAATCGTGTAAAGCCAGCAGACACAGACGCCCCTTTATACCTCCCGCAGTTTAAAAAATACCATTCCCTTTTTTTGTTTTCGTCTCTTCTCATAGTCCCCTTTAATTCATGCGTGCATGCACATACATGCACATGCACTTGATGTGTGAGACGTGCCTGCGAATTAAACTGAGTAAGAATAACTAAGCGTACCCGCCCGTCCCATTGAAAACTTGATTACTGGTCAAGTATAAAAGCTTTTCCATCCCATCTCTAATCCTTCTGGTTCTCCCAGCCCTCGGGCTTGTCCATGCCGTTCATGTCAAAGAACCGAGACGTACCTGCGTCAACAGTTAGCAAATGCTCGCAATCTCACTCACAACATGTTCAGCAAGGGCCGACTTACAAGAATAACCCCTCCAATCGAAATTCTCCTTAGGATCGCAATGGCAGCGAAGGTCAATTCTTGTCTTCTCGCCAGTGGGGCAGTGAGTGAAGGGGACGTGCCAGTAGGCAATGTCGTTGAAGAACTGAATCTCGCTCTTGTTGAGCATCAGGCCGGCGGCAATGGAGTGGACGGGGGCATCTCCCCATCGCTCGTAGAAGAAGCCGCCATCCTTGTCCAGGGACTCGAAAAAGTCAATGTACTGCTTGCTTCGCAGCCACTCCAAGCTGCCAATCTCAAAGTTGGACCACTGTCATCTCTCATTAGCTAAACTCTGGATTGACGTCAATAAAGAGGGGATGCTTACGAAGTGGCAGTTGTTGTAGGTTTCACCACCGTCGTCACTCAAAAACTTCATCGAGTTGTCCTCGGCAATGTGCTCGGGGTGGTTCTTCATAAACTTCTTGGTGCTCTCCCACAGAGTGGCAATGGTGGCCGGGTACTCGTACAAGCTCAGCACAAAGCTGTACTTCTTTCCATTCTCAACCATGAGGCGGAAGGGGTCGTAGTGGATGTCGCAGTAGAGCTCGATGGAGGGCTCCACGCGCCAGTAGTATTCGTAGTTTAGCATCAGGGGCTGGCGGAAGAAGAAGCCCGACTCGAAGCGGCACATGTGGCGGTAGCTGACCGAGTCGCCGTAGATGATCTTGCGCTCAGCCATGTCCTCTCGCACCTTCTTGGCCTTGTCCTGGTCAATCCACTCGGGGAAGGACCAGTGCTCGGGAGCAATCTCGCCATAGTATGTCTTGCCGGACACCAGGGACGTCGTCACCTTCTTAAAGGTGCTGTCAAAAGGCTTGTCGTTGAGAAAGACCCAGTCGTAATTGTATCGTCGGTTGAAGCGGTCCTCGACCTGGCGGATCGAGCGAGCAATATCCCAGACGTCGCTGTTTCGGGCGAGGGTGACAAAGGTGGCGTTGACTCGGGGGCCGGGGGCAATGCCCACCAGGTCGTTCCATCCGGGGTCGTTCGGGGTCAGGGCAAGAGGAAAGTCCTTTGCATTGCCAGAGGGAGCCTTTGGAGGCGCGGGCTTGGAGACATCTTGGGGTTGCTGGTTGGGGCCTGATGAGAAGGCACCCTTGCTAATGTCCACGCCCTCGTACTTTGAATTGGAGACGAAGTAGAAGACCAGAAGCGTCTTTGCATCCAGGTTAGCATTTACCCCATTATGCTTGCGTCACCGTGCCTTTTGCCTTTTGCATTAAATGGGTCGGGGATATTGGAGCCACGTACAAAGAATGCGATAAGTAGGTAGCGCACATAGCGCGCATTTGCAGACGCCATGATGGTGCGTGAGCGGCAACAATTGCCAGGAAGAAGAGGAGCGGTTGGAAGAAATCAACACGATGTCGATGGAGAGTGGAAAAGGAGCCGCTTTTGTTTCTGGGATGGAGCGAAACAATCGAAACAGGGGTGGCGCACAGCGTCTGGGATCGTGGACAGATGCTGTTAGACGCACATGGCCGGGTTGTATCGAATCGCTAGAGATTGAAGGGAGCCCCGTGCAGGAGGAATTTCAAATCGGGCCGCTGGCTGGTTTGGGTCGGGCAGCCAGAGCAGCGAGTCGGTGATGATGAAAGTCGTCAATGAAGAAAAGAAAAAGGCCTGAAACGAGAGAAGATGAAAAGGAGGACAAAGAATTGAGGCGGGTATCCGTAGATAATAAGTGGGAGGGAAAGGGCCCGTCAATCCTTCAGGTTCCAAAGAGCGGCTCGTATCTTGCTAGTAGCGGGTTAGCAGCTGCAGAGACTCGGCCGGCATTACGCAGCTGAGTCGGCCAGGCTTGCGTGTGCTAAAATCCCCTAACCGTCAACCGCAGGGAGCTATTGGCGTTACCAAGTACGCGGCCGGTACATGCGCTCGTAAAGACAGATTGGCCCCTTTGAGGTGGTAAAGCCACAGCGAATGGGCCCATGTACTATACGGGAGCTGAGTTTCGACAAGTACCTTGGCTGTACCCCTTATAAGTAGCACTTCTCAGGACAGATTAAATCGATGGATCATGGAAATTGTTGCTGCTCAGGCTCAAGCTCAGGAGACGGCAATCCGGAATCTTGGGCGGATAAGGCTGTGCTAAGCAGTGCTGTGCAGTGCCGGGAAATGGCAAAGGGGGCTGACTGGCCAGCCCAACAGAGGCCTCAAATTACTGTCTGCTTGATTTGGTGCGACATGGAGCAAGAAGAAGCGGTATGAAAGACGATATCTGAGTACAAAGCGATACCGAGGTGGTACTTAACCT
Organism: Trichoderma sp. IMV 00454; assembly: GCA_001931985.1. NCBI lineage: Eukaryota > Fungi > Ascomycota > Sordariomycetes > Hypocreales > Hypocreaceae > Trichoderma > Trichoderma sp. IMV 00454. The sequence goes on from MSJK01000066.1 coordinate 84,868, forward strand.
GATGCCAGCCCCAAAAGGAGACTCTCGGTCGCACAATGGCTGGCACGCGATGCATCTCGCCAACCAACAGCAAATCCGTATCCCTCTACGTCTTCCAAGCTCTATGTGGCATTGGATCTCTCGCTGTAACTGAAGCCCCTGTAACCACTAGCGCACTGCTGTTTCGCAGTGGAGGCTCAGCACTGATCGTCGCCCAACCCTGTCGACTAGCTCCGCGGAAGGATCGTGGAATGATTCAATGTAGACGTCTGGTGGCTGAGGGCGTAAGGGCACATGTATATACCTAGGCATGTCCTGCATAACATGTGTGAGATAGTAGCGAGGCATTGTAGACAGACTAAAGCCCTCAATGCACAAACAACATTGAGTGATATAACCAGAGCAACAATTGATGGATTCAGATCGGCGGATACCTGTTACGGACCCCTACATGGTACTGCACATGTACATGCACGTACGGGTCATCCTTGTCCAAAGATTCTGTACAAGTACTCGTAAGCCGGGTACCAGATCTCGTCATGTAGGAGATTGGCTGCTGAATGGTTTGAGACGATCAGACACTGGAACACAGCCAAGCGAGAGTCCAAAAATGAAACACGTCACAGCTACCTATGTATACCTGGTAGCGATTGAAGAAGGGAGTGGCTCTTCAGCTATCCAGCATTCCAAGTCTCAAACATACAGCTACCTATGAGTACACATAGTGGTAATACCAGATGATGGAGGAATATAGCTCTGGTAGCAGATCCTCAAGGAATTGTATATCTCCTAGGTATTACTTGGGAAAAACACCCAGAGAACATTGAACTATTGTTTTCTTCACCTTGTCTGTATGGAGTCAGAGAGATGGACCACCAAATAGTATCTACACTATCGATCCAGTTGGTACCCATAAACAAATAGTTGAGTTTTTGTCTCCCACATAATTCGAAAAAAAAAAAAAAAGCCACAATAACCTTAGTATCCATCCAATTGACCATTTTTGTCATATTTACCGTTTCATATTTTATTCAAATAAATCTTCTCATGGTTATATCTCATAGATAATACACGATTGGATTTTATGCAGCTCGTTCTCGTTGCCCCTCCATGCGCGAGGCCACGTGACCCCACGCCGGCTGACTGTTCTGTTTCCTCCCACATGTGGGGGTATTCGAGGACGTCAGTCTCTCACCAAAACCGCACAATTGGCCTCCAGGCGCTGTGCTTTCGCTTCGCCGTCTCGAGTTTCTGGATCGCCGCTCAGCTGCGCCTTGTTGGACAGGCCGCATTTTGACAAGGAGCTCCGCGTTTGGTCAGCTTCTTGCTTGTGCTCTTGGACATCCTCGGCGTCGCAGCGGGAAGACACCATGATAGGTTTGTGCGCTTTTCAAGTCCTCGCCATCCCTTCACTATCTTAGCGGTACGTCGCCTTCTGCTGCCCTTGCCCTGTTGTACACCGTCGCAAAATCCATTCTGCCCAGCCACTGGTGGGGAGCTGTCGAGGAGGGGAAGCTGTGTCCAATATTCGAGCCTTGTCGAGGCCTCGTCCCTTTCAGCCTTGTCGGATGGGCAAGACAACACATCGCACGCAGAATAGCGGGGCCACTCCGGGGCTCAACAATCGCTCCAGCTCACCACCGACCCTTTAGCTTTGGCAGATTCTACCGCTCTTAGCAGCCCAGAGTCTAAATAAGCCTCGCGAACCTTTCTCTGCCTCCTGAAATTGTTTCATACAAAACCTTGTTCACTAGACTAACAACATTATTACTAGTATGTTAAACATATAATTCCTCGTCAAACAATCCAACATGTCTTTCTTCGGCTTCGACACCAGCGGCCGTGGGCATAACACGGCCGCCCCAGGCTTTTCCCAACCGCATGATCCATTCGCTGGACTCTCTGGTCACCACGATGACGGCGGCGATGCGCTCGATTTCGAAGACACCTATGATGGCCTTGGAGATCAGCTAGACGATGCCGACGATGCTTTCAACGACGACACTTTTGGCGGTGGCCCTGCCGACTCTGGTTCTGGCGCTGCAAAGGTTGGCAAAGACTTTGACTTTTTTGGTCAGACGGCCAAGGTGGCCGATGCCATCGAGGAGGAGCATCTTCGCTTTAACCGGTTGCAACCATCCGCACGAGCCAATGTTTCCCAGACCCAGGCTCAGCCCATCGGCATACCCTCCCAATCGTATGCGCAACAGCCCTATGAACAGCAGGCGTATGGACAACAAGCGTATGGACAGCAGGCGTATGGACAACAAGCCTATGAACAGCATCAGTATCACTATGCTGAACCCATAGCGACACGCCCTCACCGGACTGGCTACGAAAAGTACAATGAGCCCGAGCCTCTCCCAGATCTGCATGTCGACCAGAGCATCTGGGGCATTGGCCCCTCCAAGGCTGCGGCTATCCCGATCCCCAAGCCTTCTCCCCAGCCCGCGCTTTCGGCCAGTGTTGGAAGAAAGGTGATGAGCCTGGAAGAAGTTGAAGCAGCCATGCGCGCCCAAGTCAAGCCCTCGCCGCAGCCAGCAGTCTCCGAACTTGCTTCATACCAACAAGCCTCTGCTGGTTATCCGCCTGCTCAGCATGCATCCCCTCATCCCCAGCACGGCCAGCCGCAACCTGTTACCATCCTGCAGCGGCCTCAAGGCTCACAAGCAAAGGCTTCGCCTTCTCTCGCCAACAAGCTGCCCACCCCTCCTGGGCAGCAGGAGCAATACCACAACCTTCAGCAGCAGCCCGCACCCGCAGTTCAGCCTGTACAGATTCTCCAAAACCCCAAGCGCATGTCTACTGAGGCGCGCATCGCAGCAGCTGCCCAACAGGACGCCGCAAAGATGGCGCAGTTGAGCGCTCATCCTCAGTTGGCCCACATGTCTGAGGAGGAAAAGGTTGCGTTCTTGGATCAAGAGACCAAGCGTGCCAAGCGCAACCACAAGATCTGGTTGCTTTCCAAGGACAACGGTGTGATGACTCCCCAGGACAAGAACTTCATCACTCGTATTCAGCTCCAACAGCTCGTCTCCGCCACGGGCAACCCTGTCGAGCAGGGATCCGACGCTTCTCTCTCGGAAGACTTTTACTATCAAGTCTATAGCCACATTCGTGCCGGTCAACGTCAAAACCCCAGCCAGCCTCTGAGCAACTTTGCCCAGACCTATCTCTTCCAGACTGGTGGCCGCCATGGAAATATGCGCCGCCACGGAAGGCCTGCGGAGAATCATATCCAGCGCATGGAGCAGCAGGTCCAGCGAGCTGTCGAGGCCGCCAAGAACAAACCCAAGAACCCCCAGCTCGTCATCGCTGGTAGCTTGGGCAAGATATCCTTTAGCAATGCCAAAACCCCAAAGCCTTTGCTTAACATCAAGCGCGCGGCGGAGAACGAGCCCCATCACAACCGAGCTGGAAGCGGAAAGAAGTCGCCTGCCAACGGCCTTGACCGCAAGACGATTCTGCGAAATGCCGAGCGGGTCTACGTAACCTTGATGAAGATCGAAGACCACGTCCGACTAATGCCACCTCCTATCACGAACCAAGCCGACCAGGAGTTACAGGAGAAGCACCGAGAGTGGGCAGCGGGATTGGAGGCTCTCAACACCCGGCTCTGGGAAGAGCTCAAGGTGCACGAGCCCATTGGGGTCGTCGTCCCTCACCCCTTTATTGCCTTTTTGTCTTGCGCCAAGGGAAAGAAGGCTATCCCTCGAATCTTTCCTCATCTGAGCTTCGAACAGCGCACCACCATCATGACCATGATTGTCTACCACCTCGACCAGCTGGATGTAGTGAATGGCGCCGCCGTGACCAACGATGAGCCTACTCTTAACGCGAGAATGCGAGAGAACATTGACCTGTTCCTATCCACTGTCATGCCATCGTTGATGCAGTACTTTAACGATACTGGACTGGATATTGTGGATGGTGTCTTGAACCTGATTGCCACCAACCTGAACGTTGATCACATTGCCAAAACCCGAGTCGGCGTTTCTATGCTCACACTAATTCTCAGCCGTGCCGTGCTTCTCAAGCAAACTGGTGGCGGCTCCCCTGAACAGTGGGAGAAGTGGTAAGTTGCTAAGCTGAACTACTCTGATGAGAGTTGTAAGCACATTATGGCTAATATTCTTTTTAGGGATCAAACATATGAAATCTTCTTTAGCCGACTCGAGATGTCGCTGCCCTACATGTTCCCCGGCAGCATCAACACCGGATCAGACGTGTACGTGTGGCAGCTCCTCGCGGCTCTTGGAGTCAGCGCCAGCAACGACCAACAGACTCGCCTGGTCCTTGCTGTCAAGGATCGTGTCATTGGCACCATCTCTCTCGCAAAGACGCTGCCTCCCACAATGGCAACGGAGCGCCTTAGCAGCGTCAACCTTTTCTTGCACTCGATTGGCTTGGACGTGGACATGTTGATGGGACAGTAAATGAATAAAACAGGACCCAGGAGCTGGTCTTTACATGATTTTGATGGGGGAAACTCGACTACAAAAATACATATTTTTTCGTTAGAAACATTGCAGTGGGTAAAGCAAGTTGGAAGGATTGGACTAGCAGTTGTTGTGCTCGTGCTATGGGATGGGAAAAGATAATCTGGACGACTTGGAGGGAAACTTGTCGTTTTGCATTTATTTCAAAAAGGGGAGCTTGTAGTGCTGCAAGGGTTGCTAGTCCGTGGGCAAATGAGCGGGATATTATCGTTTGATCTTGTCATGTTGTACTACTACTATACCAACGAGTGGATGGGGATGATACCGAGTCACGATGGGGGAGGTGTGGCTGTGGGTGACTGAGTCGTTTAGCTCGAATTTCGATCCTTGATATGAGGACAATGCAACTTTTTTTTTCTTGATTAATTACTTAACATGGTGGAGGTGCTGGATTTGAGTTGTGTTAAGTGATGGGTATGAATGATATCGTATTTTATGTAGATCTAACCACCCAGCTATAAAAGTATATATGATATTACACATATTTGACATTTAGAAAACCAAAAACTCCACAAAACACCTGATTCCATGCAAAAATGATGACTGACTCTAGAGTTTTCAAGCGCCTCTCGCCCGTCCACCTCTTCGAGCAGCCAACGCCGCAGCCGCACCAGCTCTAGGACGAGTCGCCCTCGGTGTCTGCCGAGGCTCCTCTGCCGGCGGCGCAACAACAGCAGCAATAGGCTCTGGCTTCTTCTCAACGGGCACTTCCGGCACGGGATCAGGCTTCTTGATGCCGCTAATAGATTCAAGAAACTGCTTATCATCCCACTTGTTGCCCAGCGTCGGAACAAGCTCCTCCAAATCCCTATCCGCATCCGCAGCAGGCACACCCTGCTCGCCCGCGGGCTCAGGTCTCGGCCGGAGAAACAAGCTGTCGTTGTAGACCTCCCACGCAGTCTCCTCGTTCTCGTCGGTGTAGCGCATCTTGCGCCAGGGCTCGGTCTGGACGGAGCGCAGGCGGTCGGCCATTGTCTCTGTAGAAACACCGTCTGCTCCTTCGGCGGTGGTCTTGATGGTCATGTGGATTGCGCGGGCGGTGGGGGCTGCGGGAGCTGCGCCGTCCTTTGATGCTGCGGCGGAGGATTGGCGTTCTTGCGCGGTGGCGGCGTCGAGGTGGTGCAGTTGAGGGCGGAGGTGGATGAGGTTGGAGACGGGGGTGAGATGGAGGTCCTCTGTTTGAGAGAAGAATTTTTGTTAGTTGGGAATTTATATCCTGAGAAAAGAAAGCATGGTTTGCAACGTACTGCCTTGGAAGACGCCGACCATGTACTGTACTTCGTCGGTATCGGGATACTGGCCACCTAGTGTCTGCGTGCTGAGGACTTTACCCTGGCGCACGGCATCGTTCCAGTCGAGGTTTTCATCTTCTTCGACGTCGCCCTTCTTCCTGGGCGCGCGCTGCTGGACGGCACCAACACCGAAACCTCCCGCCAGACCGTGGCTTCCGCCATTCTTGACGGCCATGGAGTTTTGCAGCGTGCGGCCCCAGCGGAGGCCCTTTTCGCGGTCGTACGCGGTGGTGTTGTCCATGGGCATGTCGATCTCGACCATGCCGGAGTGTTCCTTGAGGCGCAGCTCGGTGGGGGGCGGGCGAGGCGTGCTGTCGGTGCGGTTGGGGTGCTGCAGGACGAGGAGGCGGCGGCCGAGGGGGAGGGCTGGGTTGAGGAAGACTTGGTAGCTTGCGGTGATGGGGTCATCACCTTCGTTGTTGTCGGCGTCGGCGTGGTCGAGTTTGGGGTTGTCGTTGACAATGTCCATGAGGTCGGGGTCTATGTTGGACATGGTGGCTGTTTTGGGGGGGGGTTCAATTGGGTGGTTTTATGGGTGAGGATATGATGCGAGGGTTTTGGAATTGGATAATATTATGAGTAAAAGAGATTTTATGAGAGGAGATAATGGTAATATCGAGCGTTGTGATGATAGCTGGTGATGAGTCGTTGGCTGCGAGTTGGAGGTGGGGTGTCTTTGGAGAAATTTCCTGGCGGCAGCTCTTATCGGCGCTTATCGGGGGCCCTGCATCTGGTGCTGAAGAATCGGGACTAGCTTCACCGAGCCTCCTGGGGAGGGTTAAAAATGCTGTGAATCATGTACATACTGACAGCGAAAACCAAAATCTAAGATTCAAGTTAGGACATGCAGGCAACACTACCTACTAGGTAACAGTGGTGATTGGCTATGTTCTCCTCATATATTCTCATGATTGGTGCATGTACCACAATCACGCCTCACGAAGGGGCTAAGAATGCTGTGAATTCGCATTCATTCGGTTGCTGATTTGCCAGCAGAGCTCATAATTGGGTAGGCTGCTGCCTACTACTAGGCACCCAAGGCACCCACCTATGCAGAGCTTTGCCTATTACATTGTTTCGAGGTAAAAGGTATAGAGACTTATTCTCTCACGACAATGACATGAGGCTCAGGGTATAGATACATAGTCTTTTGTGAGCCCCCGGGCCTTGGGCAGAGTTTGAAATGCTGTGAAATGGGGGTTTCAGGCCTTGAGTGCATTGTAAAAATGCTGTGAAAAGCGCCAGGACTCAAGTGAGATCAAGCATGCTGTGAAACGCCGTGGCCTCGACCATGACAACCCGAGAGTCAATAATTGGGTTAACGAGTCAAAGAGTTGGAGCCAAAGAAACCTGCTCGGAAAGAAAAGGGGCTTATGATTGGTAGAGTTTTATTATCTTAAAGTAAGAGGTATAGGGACTTATCTTTTCAGACAATAATATGAGGCTAAAGGTATAGATACTAGAACCTTTTGTCAGTCTCCGGGTCTTGGAGGAGATTAAAAATGCTGTGAAGGTGACGAACGGTTCTAGTTCGCCAAGCCTCCTGGGTAACACCAGTCTACCTTATGCTGGTAATTAAAGCATGTGAAGCGTCTAAGCCGCGGATGGAGCAAAAAACGTTGTTAGTTGGGTACCATTTGTGATTTGAGGCGTTGGAATGCAACATGAGGATCGTGCATCACAATCGCGTCAATGCGACAAATGAACATGGAGGCCTTGAGTTAGATTCAAAACTACGGCAGACCGCTCTTTTCTTCTTCCGCACAAGAACTCAATGGATTCAGATTCACTCGCCATGGCGCCCGAGATTACCAGCTGGGAAGAATTACTTTGGGTATGGGAAGGATTTGACGATGAAACCGAAGACTTCCAATATACCGCAATCGCAAAAGTGGACGATGACAAGATATTCTACTGCGAGATAAACAAACCAAAGGCAGACATCGCCTTTCAAGAAATCACCGCCTCCCTCGCTCGAATTCCTGACGACGAAATCTTCCCACCGTGGCCCCAAGCTGTCACTACAACCAAGGCTCCTCAAGAGCTCCCTCCAGGCATTTTCATCAAACGGCCTCAAGTAGGCCAGTATGACGTGTTCTTAAAGTATAAAGTTGTACATCTCCTCCGCGATGGATTAGTAGAGGAGGCAGAAGTCATGGAAGTGCTAAGAAGCCAGCCTCACCCGAATATTGTTGGATATCACGGTTGTCATGTTCGGCGTGGATACATCACTGGACTTGTCCTGGACCGACATCCCTACGACTTGAACGATTTCCTAAAGAGTGGTCAAACCATCCAAGATAAAGAGCTCTTCATGGAATCACTGCACGCGGCAGTTTCTCACTTGCACACGCTTGGCTGGGCCCATAACGACCTGCACCCGGCAAATGTTCTTGTGGCAGAGGACGGTAGACCCATTCTGATTGACTTTGGCTCGTCTCGGAGAATTGGGGAGAAATTGTCAACAAGCCGTGGTACGAAAGGCTGGATTGATTGCGAGATGAAGGACTATACGACGTCAGAGACACATCATGGTACGTTTGCTCTTGACAAAATTTGTACGTGGTTAAATAACCCGACGTTTGAGGATTGAATAGCTGCGATAAATAGCCCACAGATGTAGATACCAGAAACTCTTATTCTAGAGGATGCACCATCCCGTCAAAACCGGGCATCGTCGAACAGTGGCTCATACAACGCAACACAGAGGGGTCAAGTCTCTGGAGGTTAAAACTAGGCACTCTGTAATATCGCAGAGCCAATCAAGCAGCCTTCCAAGAGTGACAACAACCTTGCTCTGGCTTTCACAGCAATTTTAACTCGCTCGAGGGGGGGCCGATGTAACAGCCAATAAGCTAATTAAGCAACCCTATTATTGACAACAACCCGGCTTTCACAGCCCTTTTAACTCCCCTAAAGAAGAGACGATGTAGCAGAGAGCTTCTTTATGTCAGCCATCCTTGTTGCATGCTCACGCTCAGTTTCTCAGCTTCAATTTCCTCAGCCCTTCAGGGTGCTGTCAATAAAAAAGCCGGAAGAAGTAGATAGTTCAGCCTCAATCCTAATAAAGGCATGTCATGTCTTACCTGGATACATGTATATACCGGTGTAGACACTACAATTGCATCTAGCGGATGATACCAGAGCGACTGAGAATGATGAAGAGACTCTCACCAGAATTACAAGTCCTAGCTGCGAATCCCTTTCCCGCTTGAAGATTGATACCAAAAACGCCTAGTAAGTCGAGGTAAATTAGAGCCCCGATTTGGGCCAAGCTAAAAGCCGTGGTGCCATGTTTGTTCAATAATTCGACAGGGGGGCATCACAATACCAACGGCCAATTGTGCACCACGACAAATTTCCGTTCCTTTTCATCTTTGCTCATCATGATCACTCAACGCACAAGCCTACTAATACATGGGGAATATTGGACTAAATTCTGACGGGCCGCGGCGGGCACCTATAGAGTTCAGGGGTCTTGTTCTAGAAGACTTGCTATATTTTGACATATCTTTGACAACTCCATAATCCGTGCGTTGACGGGATAGGACTTGGCAGCGCTCACATCATTAGAAAATCAAGACTAAATAATATTTTGCCTAACATCTTGGCAGCGGCAACACCGGCTCCATGGCTTATCAGCTTAAACGTCTCTTGTTCCTGGGGAAAGGAGGATGTGCATCTGCGGCTGAACGCGCCCCTGCGCTATCGCTTCGTAGCCGCAACACCAAGCAGTTAATCATGTGGGGACGCGTGCTGGGCAGCCTCTAGAGATTATGATGACCTGCTTTCTTCTTTTCTTTTCTTTTCCTCTGATCTTACTTTTTTACCTTCTCTTGTATTGTCTGTCACTCTTTGTCTGTTTGTTTGTTTATTTGTTTGTTGAGTTGTGAGAGTGGTGTTTGAGGGCATATCCTCTTGCGCTTGAGAATCAGGGGCAAACTTGTCAACTAAGGCGATCAAGTCGCGCACCTTTCACACTCTTTTTGTTGAACTCTGTCACTCGTTTCCACGAGTTTACACAAATCAAATCATCAAACTGCGCCCATTACTCTCCTTCATTTCCCTGGGCAAAACTTGACGCATTCTATCATGTTACAACTCTTCTCAAGCCGGGTCCGGCGTCCCATTTCGCTAGTCGGCATCGCTTTTGTCTTTAGCACTTTAGCCTTGTACATACTTGCACCAGTAAGTGAATTCGACATTTTAAGCTGTCAAGAAGACAACTCCATGTTAGTTGATTAACTCACACATTGAAAAGTACACCATCCAGCATCAAGCTTCAGAAACGCTGCAACAACCATGGACCACAAGTCGCATTGCCCAGCCTCCGAGTAACCAGACAGCCGTCTCTCAGACTACGGATCGGAAAATTCACATTCTTTTACCCGCCACAAGAAGCAACATCAACTTCTGCAAGACACTCCTTACCATGATTCTGCTAGGCTATCCTAGTCCGACGATTATCGCTTGGGCAGACCAAGACCGCGCGAGTGGACTCCTTGGAGGCGGTTCACACTTTGCCAAAATCACACGGACTCTGGATTACCTTAATGACCCTAAACGTCGCAACCAGCCCGGCTTCGACGATGAGCTCGTCATGATGCTCGATGCATACGACATTTGGTTTCAGCTCCCTCTTGACGTGCTCTTATCTCGCTACAACGCCATTCTCGAGGACGATGCCGCACGAGTTTCTCACCGCATGGGTCGAGCTTATGCCATGGAGGGCATCGATTCACGGGTCGTCTTTGGAGCAGGTAAACGCTGCGCACCGAATCTGCTTACCTCCGTGGCCTGCTATCCGGTCCCGGAATCACCACTCCCAAACGACCTTTACGGCGGAAACACGGATACTTTTGTCGGTACCAGCCAATGGAGCAGCTACCGGACTCGCTATCTCAACTCGGGATACATTATTGGACCGGTGGGAGAAGTACGTCGCGTGTTGGAGAGAGCTCTGGAGAAACTGGAGGAATGTCAGAACCGAAAAGGCGCTTCGTTTGATGACGGAACTGGGGCATCGGATGCGTGTTACAAGGGTAGTGATCAGAGCATCTTTGTCGAGATGTTTGGAGAACAAGAGTATTATCGCGAAGTCATGAGGCGGCATCATCGCACCCGTGTTGATGAGGTGCTTGATAGAGTCGTTCCAGGACGAGCTGGATCAAGGCCGCCTCCTACCGTTGTCCAACAGGTCCCTGTGCTGGATCGTTTGGAACCGGCTTTCACTCATCAGCAGTACAACAAGACGCATCTTCCCGACAAGCCCTATGAATTTGGCATTGCTTTGGATTATTGGTCTCTGCTGGGTCATCAGACGTCCAACGCTGTCACTGATGCACGGTATATCCGCCACAGCCTCCCCGTGAAGCAGCAAATGGGCAAAACAGGAAAATTCGACTGCGTTCCCAAAACCGAAATGATGTCTCTACCAAACGATTTACCCAGCGACAAGCCTCTCCCATGGATGAGAGGCATGATGCCGGATATGTGGGCGACGATGCCGCTCTACACGGAGATTTGCATCGGCACGGTGCCCGTCATGATCCACCACAACTCGGTGGAAAAGTACCAGCGGGAGAGGCAGTGGAGTCAGACGTGGTGGTACAGGAGAGCGAAGCCGCTGTTTGAGGAGAGGCGCAAGGAGGGCATCGCGCAGTTGGCGGAGGGCATTCCGACGGATAGGGGGACGATGGAGAAGTGGGAGATGATTTGTCCAAAGTTTCTGGAGAAGGAGTTGTTTAGGAATGAAAAGGGGAATTAAGGGGATTGTCCGAATACGGGATGAGGGTATGTGTTATGCGTACATGAGAGGTGTTTTTGGCGTCATGATATCAATCGTTTCTAGATATTCACTGTACATTCTTCAAGATGATATTTATATGTGCTTAATTATAATATAATATCACTGTATACAACTTTTAACAAGCCAAAAACGCCGTATATGAGCGCAAACCAGCATCATGCTATTACAAAATCTATTTCCTGCCCTTCCCTCTGCTTCCTCGTCCAATCTCCATCAGCCTGGCCTTCTTGTGGAATCTCTCTCCCATCTGGTGTCCGCTCCCTCTCGGTCCATCCTCCGTATCACCTCCACGCTTCCGGCTCTTCTCCAGCATGGCTCTGACGCCAGATCCTGCGCCGCCCTCCTTTCGCTTGGTCAACCGATCGATGCGATCAACGCCCTCGCCGAGATTATGCCACTCCTCGCCGCCAAACTGCATCCGTCCGCTGCGGCCGGCTTGCTTGGCCTTCTTGGCGCGATCCTTTTTGCTCTCCTTGGGCAGACGGGTAAAGTTCGTTTCTTCGTACTCCTGGCGCTCTTGCTCGTCCTTGCGCTCCTGTTGTGTCTTCATTCTGCGGCCGCCTTGGACGATGGTTGTGCCGATGCTGGGCTCGGCGATTGGTGCGGATGAGAGTTCAGAGGCGACGAATTCCTCCATGGTGTGTGAGCGCATGGGACGACGGGCGGCCTTTTCGCGGGTTTGGGTCGTCTCCATGACTTGACGCTCGCGGCGAGGGGGTCGGTATACGCCGGCGGGAGCATCATCATTTTGGTCGCGCTTGGCGGGACGGATGGCGACGTCGTCCATGAGAGAGCCCATGTTGGGGGCGGCAGAGAGATTGCCCCGCTTGGGCTGTGGCCTGGAGTGACCATCTTCGGCCTCAGAGTCGTCCTCTTCGTCTTCATCCTCATCGTCGTCTTCAGAGCCTGAGCCCGATTCGTCCGTGCTTGATCCAGTCTTTGCGCTTTCCTTGGCCTCCTTCATCTTCTCACGTCGCTGCGCATCTTCGGCCGTCCGAAGGAATCTGTCGATGGAGAACCGCAGCTTCTCTTCCAGCGGCCGGGCTCCCTTTTCGAGAAATAGACGTAGCTCGACAAGCTTTGTTCGCACGGCGTCGTCTAAATCTTGGTCCTTTTCTTTTGATGCCTTTCCATCTGATTTGCTGTTTCGTAGCTTGACGAGAATGAGGAAGACGAGGTTCTGGAGGTACGAGAGTAGCAGCTCGTTTTTGACGTCGAGGAGCGAAATTCCATCCTTGGGGTGGTCAATGGTTGAGATTTTTAAAGTTCCCTCCTGTGCCAGAGACAGCGACTGTGTGAGAGACGCCAACAGGGCGGGCAGAGTCGTTGCGGCGGCCATGATGGGCTGATGAGCTGCGGCTGGTGGTTTGGCTTCGAGATGGTAAAATTCAAAAGCATGGAGAAATCGATATCGATTGAACTTTTTAGTGGGGGCATGTGGCGTATCTTGCTTGTACCTGTGCCTTGCCATTTTTGGGCTAGCGGATATTCTTCTTTCAATTACCCTGTATTTTGTTGCTACAATTTGAGCCTCATTCAAAGAGAAAAAGAGGAAATATAACTGTAGAGATAGATATTTCGGTTTACGAATTAGAGGTAGATTTATTTGAAGTAAGATTCTGGTTATTAAGAGGATGGTGGTTACGCGGAGCCTGGTGATTGCTGTAATCATTATGTACACACTGCGACTATTTGTACCAAAGGGTCTAACTCATAGCAAGTCAAAAGAATACGAGACGGATATTATACTCAAGAAATTGTTATAGAAAAATTCATATGTCCGTCTATATACTGACATTGACACAACGTTGCTATCCGACTTTTCGTTATAAATACAAAGGTAGTAGTATATCATATATCTCCTTTCAACACCTCTAAGACGCTCATGGAAATCCTTCCATTGCGACCATCAAAACCCTCTCCTGAAATCATGCCTCTATATAGCATCGCGCATCTCCTTTTTCATTCTTGTAACCGTTCCAACTCCTCCATAAACCAATCCCGTGTACACCATCGCTACGCTCGCACCAGCATTCAGCACCTTCAACGCCTGCTCGCCATATGTGATGCCGCCAGTCGCAAAAAGCACCTTTTGCTCACCCTTGCCATCGCTGGGCTGTGAATCGAGCATCTTGCGGTATCGGCCGACGAGATCCAATGTGCGGTCGAACATGGCAGGGCCAGAGTAGCCGCCCGTCTCCATCAGCGCCTTTTGCTCCCTGACTGAGAGCTTGGCTCCCTTGGGGTTGAGGCCGGTTCTTCGCTTGGTGGTGTTTCCAACAATGATGCCGTCGACGCCGCTCTTCTGGACGGCCTGAACAATGCCCTCCATCTGCGAATCTTCGTCTTCGTCGGGAGAAACCTTGACCATGACCTTGGGGCGCACTTTTCTGTCTGTTCGAGATGCCTCGTCGACAACGGCAGCGAGGAGCCGCGTCAAGGGCTCTGCAGCTTGAAGGTCTCGGAGACCTGGCGTGTTGGGGCTGCTGACATTGACGACCAGAACATCGGCATAGCGGGCCAATCGCTTTGTGCAGTAGACGTAGTCAGAGGCAATGGCCTGCTCGTCCTTTTCGTTGGTCTCCTTGTTCTTTGCGATTTGTACGGCGAGTATGCGTCCAGGCTTCAAGCTTCCCACGGGAACACCGGCCTCTCCACTGATGATTTCCTCCTCGGTGACTCCTATTGAGCGCGCAAATCGTCGAAGTCGGTCGCGCAGGCGGATCGCCATGTCGTCAGCTCCCTTTGAGTTGAGACCGTATCGGTTGACCATTCCGTCGAGAATCGGCACGCGAAAGACTCGGGGCTTGGGGTTTCCCTCTTGCGGCAGCGGCGTGCAGCCACCGACTTCGACAACACCGGCTCCGAGCGCAAACAGCGCATCGGGAATCTCGCCGTCCTTGTCCAGACCGGCCGAGATACCGATCGGGTTCGCCAATTGGTGCTCGAAGACGGTGGCTGAGAGGCTGGAGCTGTTGGCAGCGGCGTCACGTTCTCGGGGGTTCAAGCCGACTTCGTAGAGCAGCTTCAGCGCTGTAACGCCCAGATGGTGCGCATCTTCGGCATCGGGGACGACGGTTCGCAGTAGCGGCGGGACGACATATCGGTGGACGAATGCTCGCGTGTCGGTCGTATAGTAGTATGAAGCATATAGAGCAGCCGCCAGCGCAGTGCTATAAGCTGCAACCTTGAATCCGCCACCAGAGCTGCCGGCTGAGCTCGAATTATAGCGACGAGGGGCTGAAGTTCTGAGAGAGTTTTGCGTCGATCGGGGGACGGACTTGAGGCCGGTGGCGGCGAGACGCGACCGCAGCAGTGAGGCAGACATGATTGGCGCAAGTCACGCCGTGTCGGCTGCCAATTGCTCGAGATTCGCTGTCGTGAGTTCGAACACGATCTGATATGATATTGGACGATATATTGTGGATCTGGTGAAGTCGGGAGATCGGGCAAATCCTCCGAGGAGCTCTCTGTACTGTATCGATATCAATAGCGCACTGTCTTCTATATGAAAAGAGGTGCCCAGACCATACCAGCGGTTTTATCCACATCATATCTAAGCATTGAATTAATGGTTTACGCAATTTCTATAATTAGTGACGTCTTTTGTAAATCGTACTGTTTACCGTCCGCTTGGCCGTATCCCCTATCTACATCCCCATGCCTTCATATCTGATATCGTACAGATATACTCTCAAAAGATCTCTTATATCACTGTTACCAAGACAACGTCCATAATTCAGCTTCCTAGAAAAGGTAATGGTCAGTTATCTAGAAGCAAATTGTCTGTGGCTTGGTTGTGGGAGTGAATTGGTGTTGTAAATCGGACGCCACCAGACATAGATCTCCCCCATGTTATACTTGGACCAACCACCGTCCGAGTCTTATACTTACAATCCGCCACATACGAAGCCATCGTCGAGTTTGATACCTTATACTTCGATATTGCTGGGCAACACGTCTTGTTTATTGTTTATTGTGTCTTTATAGCTTTGGAGGCTGAATGCTTATTCTTCCTCTATTTGTTTGACTATAAAGACATGCCCACCCCCCCTAGTATTGTGATTTGAATCTTCCCTCACACACAATTTTGCAATATCCAACGTGAATAAATACCCAATTCAAATCTATCTTGGCCCAATTCAAACCTATCTTGGCCAAATTCAAATCTACTTTGACCCAATCCTCACAATGGCAAACACTCGACTTGTACGGTATAGACCTCGGCGACGAGAGCCAGCACGGGCACCTGGAGAGATTTTCCAGATGGAGCACTCTTATCTCGATATGACGCCGAGGACAGGGTCATGTGCCATCGCAAACATCCCACCGGAGATTTTACTTATGATAATGGACCATCTCCCAATGCCTTTCCGTCTTTCCCTGGCTCTTACCTGCAAGGGCTTTTACAATACTTTCCGTATTGTAACATCAAACAAACCCGACGAAATGGAAACTTCGTCAATGTTGTACATTTTGCAGAGAGATATACCCAACGTATATTTCTGTTTTCGGTGCCACAAGTTGTGTCCTTTAATCCAGGATTGGAACTGGGAGGGCCAAAATGACCATGGATGCTCCAAGTCGGGCTTGTTTGGTGACTGGGACTTGGTCCACAGACAAATTTCCCGGCAGCAGATTTCATTGCTCTGGCATCCCGTTCTCAAAGAAGCACACCTTTCTTTCATGGAAGCATACCTGGTAATGGACAGACACTTTTATGGCGAGTCTCATGGACTTCCCCTTTCAACACTCGAGCGACACTCAAAGTTCGAAAAGTTCATCGTATTGAACAGGACTGTGATCAATGATCGAGACGACTGGGATGATGACCTGAGACAGGTTTTGAAGGTATCAAAAGCCTGCAAACAGACTGTATTCGATGTCAGGCCACAGGGATCCAAAGCAAAGGCTTTTCAAGCCCCCTGGAGGTTTTCCTTTGACTCCATCCCCAAGATTATCGACAATGAGCTCTACATCGCTAGAACTCACACAGTTGAAGGGCCAATGGTGGGCTGGGAGCATTTGGCAAGGCTCTTGGAAAGCATTCACCTGCCAATTTGCCGCCACCTGAGGTGCATTACGGAAGCCCATTCGTATTGCCATATTATCATCAGTCGAAGCCGCAACAATCGGAGTATCTGCCCAAAAGACTGGAATCATGATCACCATTTCCAGCAAAGCGGTTCATGCCAGTACTGCTACACCGATTATGATATCTCGCTTCAAAGAGATAACGACAAGAAAGAGTGGAGATTGAAGATCTGCACATATCACTACCTCGGGCCTTGCCGCTCCCCAGCCGACCTCCTTTGGGATTATCTTGTTCGAGATGTGTGTGGGCCGCTGAATCCTTTATACTGGGAAATGAAGAATCGGCATCTGGATATGGATCTTGGGAAAGCGCGGCGGAGATGGCATGAGGGCGATGAGGGAGACTCTTCTTAGGATGCTTTGACATACAATACGATATTTCTTATAGTCTATTAATACATTTGTTTACGGAAACGAAATAGTGTATTATGTTTATTGCTCTTACTTTTTATGTAAAATGTTGTGAAATAAATTCTTGCCCGTCAAGTCGCGACTGATGATCCACGAGACTGCAGATTTGTGATAATGCAAATAGAAATGAAAAGAAAAGGTTAAATATGTACAAGGAACGGACATTGAATGTAATCAATTGACAGTTTACATTAATAAAAACAAGAATAGGCGTATTTTGATAGTATAGGTATGTATATGTGTCAGAGACCAGCCACAAAGGAAGTGTTTCCCTCTTCCTTCCACCCGGATAGGGACGTCTGAGTTCTCAACTAGCTAGCTAGACGGCTGAGGAGACTGAACAGAGGTACAAGAAGGAGGCCCGGGCCTTTGCTTCTAGGGAGGTCAGAGATAAATACAGTCCTTTGTATAACCCTAGCTGCGTGGTCCGTGATAGTGACCGTGCTGCCTTCATCCCTGACTCTTCCACTCTTCCTTTGAGCCGCCGTTCCTGACAATATGTTGTTCAACACTCCGCAATTGGTACCATCCTTATATGGTTCACTATAAAAAGCTAAAATAAACAGACATCTGTTTCCCACTCATTTAGATAGCCGCCCTCCTCCTCCTCCTCTGACCAAGGAATGCCGACTCTGAAAAAACCTAGCCGCACGAACGCATTTGGTCCATCTTCCTCCGATCTTCTCAACACTAGACCTTTATAATAGACTACACTATGAAGCGCGGTTCTCAATCCTTCCCTGATGTCTCCATTGCATATGAGGAGAGTTACTGCCGAGGGTTCCGGAAGTTTCATCCAACGATCCATATGGCAATAAATTATCCGCCCTCTCCATATTGGGCCTTCGACGGTTGCAATGAAATCAAAATATGATCCCCGAGATTTTAGGTTTGTGGGTTGATGTGATCCTAATTTCATCGAAACCAAAGGAGCTTTTAACAAAAGCTTTCGCTTAGAACGGTCTCTGAAGTCTATGATTTCATCAAGAGAAATAGGCTGTTCCGGGCCGGCATATCGAATAAGATCTTTGATTCTCAAAGATTTGTTTCTTGAATCGTAGTTGTGGCTGTAACTGAAATTCGCAGCTGAAGCCCAAGACCAGCTAGGAAAATCCTTTCGAATGCGCCCATCTTCTTCATGTTCCATCCACGTACATTCCCAAGGAAGAGCTTTTGGATAGAATCCTTTGAACATTCCACCAAAGTATTCCACATTATGTTGTAATGAAAGACGACGGGCAACTCCATGGATGGCAGCGAGACGATCTGTTGGGTCTGTCAACTTCATGCCCGCGTATTGAGCTGTTATGCCGAGCCAAGCAGTTCCTAAAGCTTCTTCTTTAGGCAAATTCAAGATCTCTCGTAGAAAATGATCCGTGTCTATATAATCCTCACTGCGCTGCTGCTTGCGCAGATTCCGAAACGGCTGATTCTCTTGGAACAGACCACTATCACACTCCCACAACAGACCGACCCCACTCCAGTGTAATCTTTGCGTGGATAGAATCCTTTCTTGTAGAGCCCAAGCACGCGTCATTAGAGGCATCCATCGAATGTTAGGCTCATCACCTATTGTTCCTTCAAGTGGTTTGAAAGAAACAAAGTTTTCCCCATACTGGAAGGCCTCTTCTTCTCTCCAAGGGTAGCGGGCTGAGTGCCTCTCTCCAAGGAATCCTTCTGAGCTATCCGATGCATACAAGGCTGAGATGCAGAATAGAGCGCTAGAATAATAGTTTCCCATTTGGGCTGCCTCGCTCTTCCAGTCATCAAGAAAGTCGTCATTGTCTGGTTGGATGATACATAGTGCATCAACCCAGAGATATCGGATCCCTATGAGCCTTGTGATCGTGATAGCATCTTGAATCGTTTTTGGTAAGTCGTTTACTATAATTCGGTGTTTTCTTTGACGCAAGTTACTCCGTGTTGTTTTTGCCGGTTGGTTCCCCATTCCCCAACAATAGCTTAGAATGAGATATTTTGGGTTTATGTCACTCGCCAACTCTTTGGTGTTGACAAGCCTGGCCGTGCTTCCATCATTGGATTGAACATCTATCAACCGAGTTGGTATAATATTGGTTTTTTCCTTGAGGCCTTGTATTCGTTGACATTTCTCATGATTTTGACTGCAGTTGTCTATCCATTTAATAGTCATTTGCATGAGCGTCCTAAGTTCATCATCGATATTTCCACTCGCCAACCCTAAAAATATACAGTGAGTATCCGAACCACCATCACGTTGGTTGGGTTTTCGTACGTAAAATGGGAGGTATTTCTTGATAAGACGTCTTCTTGTTGAGAAGAGGAATTAGGATAGAAACCATAATGCTATGAAGTGTACGCGTATTTTCCAACTCCATAGCATATCTCAACTCGGGAAAGTGGACATACTTTTCCACAAAACTTTCCTTTATAGTAAGCATAGAGTACTCTCCTATTCCACCGCAGCTCATGTGTATCCAAAAGATCTGACAACCGCGGCAGCCCCCATCTGCTGAAGCTTGGAGGTCGGTTGGGGTTTTATAGTGGTCAATATCCATGCGGGATTCGTCATCTTCAGTTTGTACAGTTGAAGAAATTTGGAGAGCTGCATTCAAAAGTTCGCAACACTTTTCACACAAACCTTTATCGACAGTAATTGAAGACTGCATTGTGAAAGAGCGAGAACCAGGCGGCCTGAGAAATATAAAAATTCGATAGATAAAGATACCAGAGAGCAACGGAATCAAACTTGGTATACAGATGTATCTGAGTCTCTTTATTAGGGCGGATCACTGCATCCGGCTCTTGCTCTCGGCCTACCGTCAGAGTTCCAGTGCCAACTCGTAGTAACCACTTCCCGGAGAACCTATGGACTTTTAAAGGATATTAGATACTGAGGAGTTCGTAACGTTTGGCATTAGTCAATATAATGAGCTTATTGTTACGAAGAGACTTGCAGGCAAGTTCAAAGGACAACAATTGGGCTCGCGTATTAGGCATCAAGGCTAACAGAGGGACAATAGACAATAGCCAACCAGGAAGCTGAAAGCCCCATATTGCCATATGTCATACTGTGAATGGGCAGTTTATAGCATGAGTGCACAGCTGACGAAGCTCATAAACTTGACTGTCTGCCCGTCTACCTGTTTGCTATACCAATACATCAGTCCAATTGAGTTGCCCACTTTGATCCATCCACAAAGTCGTCTTTTTGGGCAAGTGCTAACCTAGAGAGCTAAATCCTGTATCTATTAGATACATATTTTCACGGTTTTTTTTTCTTGACCAGATGAATAGAGAGTCGATGGGATTGGACACTATGCACGCATAAGCTCCCTAAAAAAGATTTACGGTCGGCGAATGATGCTTTGCGTGAGCACATCTGCGGCCAACCAAATCTCATGTAATGATAGTGTAGTCAGCAACGCAGGCCTGAGAATTGCCATATATTACGGTTGCTGACTAGAGGGCTGGCTTCTATCCTGGAGCTCCACAGGTGGAATAGGCGCCAATGTCGGGACGTACGACTTACACTACCAGATTGTCACCATTACAGATGTATCTTCAAATGGTATAGCAGCTATTTCGTGACAGCCTGTCAAGTTACGCGACTAATGTTTGGATATATAATTTGCTGGTATTTATGACCGCCCAGTATCAATACGCCAGAACCATTGCTGGATGCTAACGTCAGTCGACGCCAAAAACACTCTTCTATTGCTCTCTGTAACGGAGACAAGGTGATATTCCAATCGGTCATAGCCTCTATTTTGCAGGAAACAAAAGCGTCCTCAACCTAGTCATCCCAGTAAAGTCTCCCACCACCGTCCCTGTTACCTCCTTGTCTACCCAGCCCTCAGTGTAAGCGCCACCGAAGTCAACTAACCAGGCATTTTCGTTCTCATCAATCAAAACGTTTGCTGCTTTGACGTCTCCCCAAACTATAAGATTCTCATGCAATGCTGACAAGGTAGTCTCGAGCTGCCCCATCCACCGTCCCCTAACTGCAGGCGGAGGGTCATCGGGCTCTTCAGGGTGGACTCTTGCGGATAATGGTCGGTCACCGCAATCGACGTAGGTTATAACAGCCCAAGAATAAAGTCACAGTCGTCCATAAAAATGCCGTATAGGCGACAGACGTTCACTCGAGAGTCCAGACCGGCCTCATGAATCTTATTATAGGTTTTAAGCTCCTGGGTGATCTGTAGACTGCCATAACAACGTTTGAAGAAGCACACAGTCTGACCCTTGTCAATCAAAACCTTCTTTGGCGCCTTGAAGAGCGCGTCTTCGGGTGTTTTATGACTGATGATGATGTTGGCTGGATCGTAAAAAGATGTCCAGGTCTCTAAGTCATCGAGAAAGTCGTCATCGAAGCGAACAGAGGATGGCCAATAGGGCGACTCCTCGGTTGGCATAAGGCGTGGTTGTAGCTTCTCATCGATTATATCAAGTATAAAGATGAAGAATTTGGGATAGGGATATTCTTTTAAGGTGACTGTAATGGTTTTATCTAACGGATTAGGCGCGAGGTTGGTAAAGAAGGGCTCGGATGGAGCCATCACCCAATCATACACATCAGTGTCGTATATTTCACCTAACACCTCCTGACCGGATTTCAAAACTTCTAGGTAAGACTTGTACTTGTTCGTTATGTTGGGAGAGTTGACGAAGTTGGATAGTGAAAGCTTAATATAAAAGACCTCGCCATTTTGCCGAATTATGAAGCGAGCATCATTGTCATCTTCTCGTATGCTAGTGACAGCGTTTCCAACCTCGTATCGTGGGGCAGCCATTACAACGATCCTGAATAACAATGAAATGTCCCCGGCACAGTCATTCGGGATCTGTTTTCTTGAGTCCGATCTCGCAGCCTTTGTGAGTCAACCAAGAATTACCGGCTTAGCTGGCAGCAGCTCCGCATGCGCTCTGGGGCAGTGGCGCGATAGGAACAAATATCGGCTGAAGTTTGCCTGTTGATTAGCGATACGATTCTTTAGGTTTGATCTATCAGACTTTGGGTAAAAAGTCTGCGCCTCTAGAGAGTGCAGCATAGAGGAGATAAGGTCTACGTGACGCCAAACTGATGTCAAGCTCAGCGCCTAATAGTTGGTGGAGGTGGTTTTGCGCGTTGGTTGGGGTGCCGTGACTAACAACCTTGTACGGAATAGATGAGCCTAGACCAAGTGGTAATACACGTACAGATCGATATGGCTGCGTTTCTTTCACATGTAAATTGAATGCAGCTAGCTGGTTTGCTTCTTTAGTCTACTGAGCCATCTACTTGTTCCCTATATAAACCATGCCGTTTCCCGTCGATATCTTGCTGGATTCATTATGAGTTAAGTATTACGCTCAGTTTCTGCACCATGTATCAGAACACCAGAACTTACTCGCGCAGACGTCGAAGCCAGCGCCTCATTGAGGCTGAGGAATCTAAGAAAAGACTTCGGGACTCAACTGAACCCATCCATTTGCCAATATTATCTTTTCCAACAGAAATCCTCTTATTGGTCATAAATCACCTACTGTCGCCATGGCAACTTTCTTTAGGTTTGACTTGCAGATTCTTCTCAGAGTTAACTCGCAGAAACACTCTACCACGCCTTGAAGGAAAAGATCTGGTTGAGTTTCTTTCAACCTTACAAAGAGACATCCCAAATGTGTACTTCTGCTATTGTTGCAACAAGCTGCGCACACTCGATCCTAATCTTGATTACAAAAACCAAGCTCATACAGAGACTGCTGGAGCCTTCAGGAATTCACGATGGGTACCCCATCCCACCAATATCCTAAACATTAAACTTCCGCCATATCTTTCTTCCTTTCTCTTCGATACCAAAATATCATTCATGGAAGCAAACTTGGCCATGAGTCGACACTTTCATGGCTTCTCTCATGGTACATCTCTCCGGGGCCTCGAACGATGTAGTATTCTTGAGGATGTTATCGAAATAAGCAAATGCCTTAGGCCCCGTCTTAGGTTGAAAAGAAGGAACTATATCTCGAAGGATTTCGTGGATCCAGAAACCAAATTTGTCGAAGAAAATCTCGAAGCGCTGCCAAGGAGGGAAGACGCCTGGAGATTTTCGTTTCGATCCAACCCGAAGATCATCGATGATGAGCTCTTCATTGCCAGATTTTATACGTTAACTGGGCCTCCAGTGTCTCAAAAGCAACTTAAAAAGTTGATGAAGTGTACTTCGATACCAATCTGCAGTCATTTCACCTACTCGGCGTTTCCGTTATCCTACTACCTCATGAGAAGCTTATCAAAGCGCTATTCGCGCTGCTGTCAACTCCGTCGGTCAAAAAGTCCTTACCTTGATGATGGTGGGGAGGTGATCAAGTTTGGTCCGGGACGCGGCTCTTGCTTATTATGCAGCACAGATTACGATATCTCAGTTGATCTGGAAACGAACAACGAAACGACCATCAACATTAGTATCTATCATCGCCTTGGATCATGCCGGTCTCCGGGCGATAAACTTTGGGATTATTTTGTTAACCCCCTCCGAAAAGTTAGTCGTCGGAACTTGATACGGGATGTTGATCATGACGCATATGACTTTGATCCCAATGGCCTGTATGACTTTGAGGACAGTCCCCGGGCCGAAGAATTAAGGTCACGCCATCTGGAGGTTGATCCTGGGGTAGCCCGGCGAAAGTGGCACAGGGAGGCACCGGACGAATAACTATAAGTTTACCTGGCGCATCTTAAGTTACACAAATGGCAATGTAAAACGATGAGCTTGGATATAATAAAAACTCTATCCCGCACAGAAATAATCTTTATCTCTATTTACATGTATGTGTAGATTCGTATAATAAGCTCGTTGCCGTCTTCTTTTCTCCAAAAAAGGTATACATCAATACATCGACATCGCCCAGAATTTAATATGCGATGTAACTCTTTGCTTCTATATAACACGAACGGTATCGGTTCTTTCCCGTCTCCTAGTATGCCATCCTGTTGCTATGGTGATAAGATAGGCCAAAAAAGAAGTTGTAAATAACTTCAATTTTCTTTTCTAGATGCTTTACAGGGCAACATTCTTCCTTCCCAATAAATTTCATTTTAGAAAGAATATAAGTAGGCCCTGGCCGCGTGCCCGTCATGTTCGCCAACTCACCATTGTCCACAAAGTTGCCACCGTCCGCACAGTCGTCGAAGCCAACGGGTAGAAGCGACAAATATATCTAAAATGGATATCCAGTTGACACTACGTCCTTCCACTGTTAATCAGAAATGTCCATTTTTACTGTCCTTACCGGTCGAACTTCTTCTCCCAATAGCATCTTACCTACCAATTCCAACACAAATATCTCTCGCTTTGACTTGCAAATGCTTGATGAAAGTGTTATTTCCTGAAAATATCCTACCACTGCTCAGCAAAGAGGACCGTACCACATTCCTTTCAACTTTGCAGAAAGATATACCTGGCACATACTTCTGCTTCTGTTGCCTTCGGTTACGCCGACTGATACCAGATGTGGATTGGAATGGTCATGATCACAAATGGAACATTGGATACTTCAAATACCCAACGTGGAATATCAGTTCAGGTAATAACTGGCATGTACCGGCTCCATACTATTTTTCATCGTTCAAAGACTATTTCTCTGTTGATTTTATGGATGCCTACCTAGTTATGAACCAACATTTTCTGGGTTCCTCCCATGGCCTGCCGCTTCACATTCTTAAACGGTATGCGTCGTTCCAAGACCATATCGAGTTGCATAATTGCCAACACAGCTCACCGTTCCAAGGCATAACCAAGGGGGAGTCACAAAGTCCTTCAGGATCCGACTATCGCCTCTATGAGCGGAAGGACGATGAACCTGATCGAAAAGAGACCGCCTGGAGGCTTTCGTTTCAGACGATTCCAAAGATTATCCATGGGAAACTGTATTTGGGTCGATTCTACACAATAGTTGGTCCTCTGGTGCCTTGGAACTGTATGGCGAGGCTCATCAGTAGCTGTTCGCCAGAGATTTGCTACCATTGGAGATGCTTGGCAGATGCGAGACTAGGATGCCCTGCTCAACATGGCCCCATGGCACACACGAACTCGGATAGCTATCTATCTATTGTTCCAAGGTCATATAATATGGAAGGGGATTTTGAACCGCCCAAAAATTCTCCGGAGGGCGGCTCATGCCTATTTTGCGATACGGACTACGAGATTTCACTCCACCAGAGTAAAGAAAACAAGGAATGGCGATTCACGCTTAGCACGTATCACCGCCTTGGATCATGTCGGTCTCCAAAAGACAAATTTTGGAAATCGCTGGTGAGTAACTTGGGTAGAAGACATGATCATAGTCAGAGCAAGGGACAGTGTTCTTGTGGCAATGTCAAGCGAGCATGGCGTGAGGGGAGCTAAAGATGGGTCAGAGCGAGTTACGGTTTTCTTGTGGGAATTTCAAGCGATATTGGCGTGAAGGGAGCTAAAGATAGCAAGCGCTGTATGTTAATGAATAATATACTCTGATATTTCTCTTATGAGTTGACGAACAAGTCTTGATAGGATGATTTGATCAGCCTAGTGATTCTTATATTCCTCAGACAAACTAGGTTTCTTGCCTTTTGTTCGATGTCAATAGAACTAGTTCAACAGTACATTTCCAACTATCAACGCAATGTGCTACTGCTAGGGTCTGGAAATGAATTCACATTGAGTCAGTTCTAGAGGCTGTCGACATTCTCCCAGACAGACATACCTTATATTTTCTGGGGGATTCCAATATATTCCATACCACGTGTAAGAATAATGTTTTTTTTTATAATCCACCTGGCGTATATGTACATCTATATCATTACGTCTGTTCGTATTAGCATCTATACACATAATAATATACACCGCCTCTATCCTCCTGAAAGTCAATGAGTCATGTGGGGCATACGCCGCATATAGGCAATTATATTATTGAGTTCGATATAGAATACCTGTTCCTCAAGATGGATAATGAATGCACAACGTATAGTTCAGAGCAGGGCTGCGACCTGGCCTTTATTTCAAGATCCAGAATCAATCCGTAGCTCAAACCGATCGGCCACAATCCACCAACTCGAATCTTGAAGATTGGAGCTGCAAAGTATCATAGATAAAAGCTCAAGATCAAATTTTAAGTTTAGTATGATACGAAATATTTTTCAAAGTAAGTTAAGCCATATTGCGTGAATATGTGACTCCTTTTGCTACAAAAAGCCTATAAAGGAAAGACAGTAGCCATGATCCTTCAGTTCTATGAGCAGCGATATTTCTTCTTCAAACACCAAAACCTACTAAAAACAATAAAGAATCGGCAACATATGATTAAACAGCAAAACCAGATGGGAATTAAATTAGAGGCTCTCAAAGAGTCCTCACAAAAAGCGGATGCCTCTTTCGACGCAGAACAAGGAACACCGGATGCCTCTTTCGACGCAGAACAAGGAACACCGGATGCCTCTTTCGACGCAGCACAAGGAATACCGGGTGCCTCTTTCGTCGTAATACAAAAAACACCGCGACGTTGGCTCGTGAACATGCCAGTCGAGATCATCCTCGACATAAAAGATTGCTTAGACCCGCAATGGCAAATAGCTTTGGCCTTGACCTGCAAACACTTCATGGCGGTTCTGTTCCGGAAAGGCATTCTGCCTTGTCTCACAAAGGGAGAACTGGCTGAATTCTTGTCCACATTGTCAAAAGATGTACCTCATGCTTATTTCTGCTGGTGTTGCAACATGCTCCGACTATTGAACCCCGAAGCCGATTGGGATGGGCAGAACCACAGATCGACCGTTCAAGCCATCGAAAATTCCATGTGGACAAATGGAACTCATAGGAGGGGCAATCTCTACTTGTCGCCACCCTATTTCCTCTTCGCGGAAACTCCTACCATTTGTTTCATGACTGCATATCTGGTAATGAATCGCCATTTCTATGGGGCCTCTCACGGCATATCGCTTCAAAGCTTGCAGTCCTCTGCGAGTTACGAGGAAAAGCTGGCATTGAGTAAGTGTCAGTGTCGCTATTCGTATGCCTCAAGCCCCTCTTGCAAATCTACTAGCGGAATCTTCCAGCCGGCTTTGACCACAAGCCCGAGAAAGAAAGATCTTTGGAGGTTTTCTAGTCAATCTACCGCCAAAATCGTCCATGGGAGTCTTTATATCGCCCGAATTTTTACAATGGTTGGACCGCTGGTGCGCTGGGAACAAATTGCAAGGCTGATTGAGAGCGTACGACCTGGAATATGCCAACACTTGGAATGTGCAGCGTCGCTACCGCGATTCTGTCGCCATGACCGCCAGGCCTCAAAAAAGTCCGTGGATCGACGTCTTTATATCGCTTCACTGACGGGTAGATGGGGAGATGTTTTGGAAGCCTTCAAATCTAAAAACTTCAACCCAGAAAAAGGATCATGCTTATTGTGCGCAACCGACTACGACATCTCGCTCGAGCAAGACAGAACCGAAAAGGAGTGGCGCTATACCCTTCATGCATATCACGGCCTTGGGCCGTGTCGGACTCCAAACGACCAACTCTGGGCTTACTTCACCAGCGATTTCCAGGAAGCGCCCGGTTTCTTTGGAAACGCATCTGATAGAGACGACGAGCTGGAAGAACTGCAATCTCGCCACCGACACCTGGACCCTGGAGGAGTGCGTCGAGCATGGTACGAGGCGATGGAGTCACAGAACGAAGTTGATTTGCTCTTTTGAAATTGGAGGTAAATGGGAGATTACACAAATTTGTTCTTTTAAAAAGGAAAAGAAAAAAAGAAAAAAAAAAAAAAAAAGATTTAAAAAAATAATTAAAAAAAAATAGCTAGTCTGCTAGCGACTGAACGAGGTTCAAGTGTCAGAATGGGATGCGATGAGAATAGAGGAATACGATGAGAATAGAGGGATACGATGGGGATAGATGGATGTAAGGGGAATAGGAGCCTTTGTTGGGTGATGCTTACTCGTCCAATAGAGAGTCATCACCCAGATAAGTTTGTGCTGCTTTCACTACTTTTTGTGACAGGTATCAATACCTGTACTTTGTATCTGTTACTATCACAATATTTTTCTAGTCTGTTGCTATGGCTACATGTACCTATATTCACCTTTCTAGCATTATCAATCACCACCTATTTACATTTAACTTTGTAACCCCCGTTTTGCTAGATGACGTAGGCCTAAGCTGAGCTTACCTTTGCTCTGCTAAGAGATGCGAGATTTAATTACCCAGTTAGGTTAACGCCAGTGGACTCATGAGTTTGCCCTGATACAGTATTGCCTAATTTCTTCGAAGCGGGCGGCTTGTCTGACTTGGTCCTCCCGAGATTCACTTTTATAATACGGCTTTCTTTAAGAATATATTCCAGAGCACAATGTATTCATTGATAGCCGTTAGATGTAATAAATCTGGTTTGAAGAGAGTTTAGTTGGTATTCCGGAAATTCCACCTCCATATACTATTATCACCACGTTTCACTACCCCGTACATCACTGATTAAAACGACCCAAGTCATCATGTCTTCTCTACCGCGCCCTGTGACGACACTGTTCGTGTCTGAGAAGCTTGTTTACCGCAGCGTGCAAATTGAAGACAAGGACACCTTCTACGAAATCATTAGCGAGCCTGGGTGCATGGAGCTTGGTCATCCCTTGATCCCTCGACCGCCAATCCAGCGGTCAATGGACGAGTTTTTAGAAATGTACCAGAAGAAGGCTTTGATCTTTGTCTTCATCTGCTTGAAAGAGACATCGGAGAGTGGACATCCCACAGCCGGAAAGCCAATTGGATCCTTGAACATGACCCCGCCGTCACTCGAGTCCAAAGAAGATCATCGATCTACCAGCTTCGCTATTTGGCTCTCGGAAGAATACCGCGGCAAGGGTTATGGTGCTGAAGCTACAAAGTGGGCTGTAGACTGGGCTTTCAATTATACGGGGGTGCACCGTATTGAGCTTTGGTCGTTCAGCTACAACGAGGCGGCGATAAGACTTTGGGAAAAGATTGGGTTCAGGTTGGAAGGCCGGAAGCGTGAAAGTGTGTGGTTTCAGCGCAAGTGGTTTGATACTGTACTCTACTCCATTCTTGAGCATGAATGGGAAAGTAAATGAAGGCAATTGTATCACCAAGTGTTACCAGCTTGTTTTGGGTTCACCATCTATCATCAATTACCATGTCACTGGTGCTGTGTAGCATGTCTGTAGCGGCTGATATAAACACCACATTTGGCGCTATGCATATTTTGCCATGGGGCACTGAGTCTTATAGTGAGAGCCTAGAACGCCATCGCTGTTCACCTAAATAAGAGTCCTGTTTGTATTGAGTTTGCCAAGTGAATTGTACGTCCGTTCACGTCGTTACACCTGCAGCAACACTGGATCACGGAGATCAAAGAAAGTTGAGCGATTGCCAACTTTGTCGTACGAGTCACCATCATACATCACCACCAGCGAATAGCCACAAGTTGGTTGATAAATGAATGATATTTATAATTTTGCTAAGGAGTGACGTAAAGTACATTTAACACGTTTGAATGAATGTCCGTGGCAATCCAGCTTCCTGCGTGACCCTCGAGTGTCCCATCACAGCGAAAACTGTTTACCAAAAGACATAGCCTGTCGGAATAGACCGGCAGGTATTCAATTCCTACGTTCATTCTCAATATCGTCATTGTAAACCCGAGCTAGTGGACTGCGAATGGGAATGTTTCTCTGTCCCTCTCGGGGAGTAGCTTCGGGGATAAAAGCAACCTTGGTTCCCTTTGGAATTAGAAGACAGTAGGTTGAGCCTCCATGGTGGAACATTCCAAGTTCCTCTCCCTTTTGGACCTGTACTCCTCCCTCAGGTATGTCGATGAATTTCTCATTAATCTCACAAGAAGACACGTCAGCCATGCCAACGTAGAGAAGAGCGATGATGCCAATTTTTGGGTTTACAATGTAATAGACGGCTCGCGTGGCAAAATGGGTAATATAGCCCTGGGCAAGATCTGGAGAAGCCGGGTCTGGCCCGTCAGGATTGGAAAACCCGGTGACAGTGGGGGCTGCAAAGTAGGTGCCTGGGATAACTTCAGTGTAGAGGACTTTGCCGCTGATTGGCGAGTCCCAGCGATGGTAAGAGGTAGCACTCAAGAAGGCCTGATAAACTGTGCCACCGACGAACAGGGATGCATAATCTTCGTTCTTATTCAACATGTCCATGACGGAGTATGGCTGTCCCTTCAGCCAAAACTTGTCGTAGTCTTTTGCATTGGGTTGGAGCGAGAACGGCTTAGATTCGCATGAGTTTATGATCCAATCATCATTGTCTTTGAAGTGAATGGGGCGGAGCTCTTTATCTGGGTACTGCTTGAACGTTCGGATGAAGAAGTCGTCCCATGATTGAAAACCCCAATAGTCTTGCTTTGGTTCACACTCAAATAGATCCTCGAATTTGAGATGTTCGCCTTCGAGATTGGTATCATCTTCGATTACCTTCCGCGATTCGGGGCTCAACCAAGCCTCATCCAATGGAATATTGTCACCCTCTTTGGGTAGCAAAACTTTTGCGGAATCAGGTGTTTGTAAGAAGTTTGTCTTCCAAGAGTTGAGTATGACTTCGAATTTCTTATTGATGTCAGGCTTCAGAAAAAACGCGTATCCGCTAGGGGTAGCCATCGGCCAGTCCAAAACGGCGTTGAATGGAAATCCAACCAGACCGACGTCGTATTCCAGCTTTCTCCATATAGGAGCCCTCGACGTCATAACCTTGTCGAAACAAATGTACAAGTCATCAAGAGACTTGATTTGTTTGTTTCCAACAGGGTCATCGATGTAGGGGGGCTTGTTAGGGACTTCATCTAGCATGGCTTGAGCCAGCATGCGAAGCTCGGCAGAGCTCTCGACATGTTTCTTTAAATCATCCACTTCCGGACTGAGCTTCCATGGGCCCTTGAACCTCTTCTTGTCTCTTTCGATCTCCTCAAGCAGACCGCGAAGCCAATCTATAAGAAGATTGTCGTTCTCAGGTAGCCAGTGCCCAATCCTACGGAATGGTGGTTGGCGGACTGGGAGTGGAAACTGAGTTGCTGCCATTGTGAATACCGACAAGATAGAATAGGACTTGATCTCAGGATTATAGTTAATATAAAGTGGCTGCTGTTGCTGGTGATGATAATGAGAGGGAAGAGTTTTTGAGAAAAAGGAGGCTCGACTGACATCTATATATATATACGTCTGTACTTGACGACTTCGTTATCTCTAGGCATAAAGTAATAGATACTGATCTCCTCTCTTCATCTAGGAGACGTAATGACTTCGTAATGATCAATTATCGTATCTGGATGGACGGGCATCGCCCCGCACTTTGATGTGGTGTGTAACAGTAATAGTCCGCATGGATACAGGGTCCATTATTGCTCTTACGTGGTATGGCTACCGAAGCCTGATGAGACTGGATGAGCTCGGAATGCGTGACATACTGTACTATGCACATCTTCCGATTAGGTGGTCTATGAGAGCATGGAACTGCAGTGGCTGGCTGAAACTGAAACATTCTTCGTGCACAGGAATACTTCATGAGTGCTGATCATCGGGGGAAAAAATCATATACTGGGTACTTGGCATACATGCCCTGCATTTGGATAACCTAGGACAAAGTCTTATACCAGCTAGAACTATTCTTTGCCCTCTAAGTCGTCGATATATACTGTTTTGATGAAATATTAACATATATTGTGCAACATCAATGAATAATATACAGTCAGACCTTCGAACAACTGAGTAATTGTAAAGTGATCTAAAACTCGTTCATACATAATAGACTGCAGCTGCCCAAGTGTTGGCAAATGATATCGTGCATATAAGACGTCCATAGTGTAATGAAATACTGCATGAAGTGGCGAATATATATACAGCTGCTGGCCAATATAAGATGGCTTCCCCGCTCGGGTGAAGCAGTGTAACCAATAATAGATCCGATGCGCGGCAACACATCAGATACATCTTGCCAAGAGGATCGTCTGCCAGATCGGCCAAATCAAGGGACACGATCACGAGCTAAAATAGATGGTAAATCTTTATTTTTCTATTTCTTATTTTTTCCCCCTAGCATGTTACCCTAGGACTATTCCTCAAAAGTATACACGTATTGTACAATATAGCGGTGCTTTGTTATGATGTGCATGGAGGCGTGGATACGTATGCAGGTTTCACGGCCCAGAAAGACCCGGATGGAAAATAGGAAAATTAAAGTGCGGGGACTTGCGCATGCAGGCTGGACAAGACAATTGATTCACTTAACCATTGTCACATAATTCCTGAGGTAGTCACACCGCTCTTGGAGGGGCATGCAGGTGAATTCATATAATTCATCTATTCGTGCTCCACTCTGTTGAATCTCGTTGGCGAGGATATTCAAGCGGCGTCTAAGTTTAAGACTCCTTGCGGAACGAAATGCAGACTCACGTAATTTTGTTCAAGAGAAAAGCTTCGGCTGTATGGCTTGCACTACCATACAACAAATGAGAGGCCGATGTTGTGACTCGGTGAGAGAGAGGAAACATTTGGTTGTACGTAGTCACGTATGAGTGGCGTATGCACGTCATATAAAAGGTCCAGAACCTGTTTACGCAGGCTCAGATCGTCGGTGTATACATTAAATGAGAACACTCCTCAAGTCGAGACCCGATCCGAGGATAATATTGAAACATACATATGTAGGACAAAGAGAGAGGCGAATGAACTTCGAACACGACCCAAATGCTCCAGCAGTGGCTTTGTGGCGATAATGCAGATGTGTGCATTTAATCTTGAGACTCAACAATAGCGAATTGTATGAGACACGTGGAAACTAATCAAGGCCCACCACGTCTAGATTACGTCGAGTGTAAGAAGGGAGGAGTTGAGATGCCTATCTCATGGATTGTCTATCGGTATGCATGCTGAATTCCGCCCAAGCGTGGACGGACGTAGAGTTGTGGTTATGGCCGAGACATTGGCGTTCTATTCTGTATGTCTCGAAAGGTAGGATTATATGCGATAATATTGGGAATAGTGGGAATGCTGTAGCCAAGGATGAGCTATATTCAACTCGGTTGGGAAAAAGATGAATGTCAGTCTCCCGGAGCATTATACGAGCGCATCTTCGTCTCTATCCATAGAACCACCGTAGCATTCTGTAGAAGGCTTTACCCACACGGCACTCGCATAGCGAGGGAGGTGGTGAAGTTCATTGCAGTGCAAATAAATTCTGTATCTGAGTTCATGGAGGATGGGACTCTGATTCATTTGCGGAATATGAAGAATCTGGATCAGAACCAAGCAGGTCCGAACTGTCAACAATCAGGCCTGATAGCAGTAGTTATTGAACGAACCAGCTAGAAAGCAATGATCATGCCAACATACATTATCATACCGGAATAACTAGAATTTCCACACTAGGTGGACTTCAAGTCACTGAAATAGCCGTGATATACCGTCAATAGTCATGACCTATAATAATATGCAGAAAATACCTGGACTCTGTTAGAGCGTAAACAAGACACTCAGAAAAACACTAGAGATAGATCATTGGGGTCAAATTTATAAGTAGGATGACATTACCGAAGACTTTACCTCTTCATTTAGTTCACCTCTCTGCAACTCTGTAGAAGGAGTTGGCCAACATTCCCATTCCGGTGAAGCACTCAAGATTCCAGCTGTCACAAGCTGAAATTCTTCTATTACAGCAGAGATATTTTTAATTTCTCACATCATCATCTTACAAACAGCTTCGTCTGCTAAACTTCGGATTTTCAGATTCATACGAAGTCGGGCACTACACGAGCGGCGATGCATTTTGGTTACATTTATAAATCCTTCAGCTCTTGATGCATCCTAAAAGTTCCGCAACATCCGTTTTTACCGGACGGTTCGTGAGAATATTTAACAAAAGACGTCATTTTGATGTTCCTACATGCAAGTCAGCTGAATAGCTAATAAACATAAACTTACGATAATTTGGAGGATAAACTTGTCGACTGAGGGGGATCCTTCTTACCCCTCATCACCACCGACGAGCCGACGCAGAAGGATCACGGTTATGCGGCAATAGAGGAAGTTTATGCGCTGGCAGTGCTGAAAGGAGTATATTCCTTCAAATCCACTTTATAAAAATAATTCTTTAGATGACGTTTTTATAATAATATTATAGAGGATTGATCCCGGAATCCCTTTTGTGAATACCTGCGAGTTGATCGATGTTCCGAATATGTCGAAATTTTTGAAGATCCCGGATAATGTGGTGTTACATCTACACATTCAGTCGAATCCATATTCATGCGAAGCCGAATAGACTCATACAAGATGGAATCAATGTGAAGTTCCACTCTCTGCTGTATACAAAATGAATATAAATATCAACGTTCGTTCTTCTCTCGGACGTCAAACAATCACAGCTCAAGCCCAATAAACAACGACAACAGGATACACAAACCTTCTTGACCACGCTTTAAATCTAATCTCACTGTTTAATCCAACATGCAGTTTTCAACTCTTCTTTTGGCTATTCCCGCTGCTTTTGTAGCTGCAAGCCCAATTGCAGAGCGTCAAGTGGCTTCTGGCTGCTATGCCTTGTTAGTCTTCGATTGCTCTTCTATATGGTTCACTGTTAGCTAACTTTGAATTAATTCAGTGAGGACCCTGGCTGTGGTATTAATTATGCTGTTTGTCAATGTGCCAATGGTTTGTATCGCGTTGTAATGGTATAAAACGAGGAGTACTAACAATAAGCAGGATGGTTTTATCAGTTTAACCAAGACAATGCCAATAACGGAAACTACTGCAACCCTCCTTGGGGAATCCTTGCAACCAGCGAATCTGGCCTTCCTGGCTACAGTTGTTAGGAGAAATATGGGATAAGCTTCTAATTTAAGAAAATCATGCTAGGAAGCTTGAACTTTATTATGTAGCTTCTCTCTATAAATAAAAATAATGGGCCCACAACTTGATGATCCCTATGACGTGGTTTGAATGAATGCTCATCAGCTCTAATGGTACATGTAGTGCTATAAAAGACGCTACAAATTCTTATTACTTCATTCTTTCTAGGCTAGCTAAATAATTAAATCCCATATCCATCACCGTTCTAATCTGCATACACCCGTACCAAAATACTTCTAAAGACATTAATCTAACTGCACATTTCCAATCACGGACCAGTTTGAGCCATCATATTGAACCTCTCTTATGTTCCCATCTACTAAATAATAGCAGCGAGCCATGCCGTAGTCTGACAACAAAGACGCCACGGCCCAGAGCGTTGGTGTGAGGCAAGATATACCCGTGCCTTTGTCGGGACTACCAAGTGAGGCAGGCGTCGATGAGGTTCGCCATCCAGTATCATCATCTTCCCAAGTCATCTGGAGAGCACCTGTACTATCTTGCCAGAGGATATAGGTATTCATAGCGCCGTCGGTTGTATCAGAATCTCGCGGAACAGTAAATGCTCCCATAGCCGCGTTGACTGGGATAGTAATGGATGGTGCACCTATATTGACCACTGCATGAGAACTCGAGAATTCCAAGACTAGAGACGGGGGTTATTAACTAACCAACATTAAACTTGTCGGTCGAGTTATTTCTTTCCTCGACAAGGAGCTTCTGATCATCTTGTTGATAGATAATCTTCTCACCTCCGAATCTTCCAGCTGTTACAGAATAAGGCACTTCTACAAAGGCCGAGCTACTCTGGCATTCGAGGCCAACTTCGCTCTGCGCCCATGTCAAATTGGCATAGTAAGCCTCTTGCACCTGGCCACTGTCATCTTGAAAGATGACGCTGGGCCAATATGTTGCGATTTTCGAATCACCTGCTGCTTTCCAGCGTTTGGAGGACATGATTCCGTTCCCGTTAAAAGTTTGTGCTGAAGGTGAAGGCGAGTCCTGCTCTCTGAAATAGAACTCTTGCATCTCGTTTGCTTCGTTGAGATAGAAGATTTCGACTTGCGTAAAGTTCTATGTAGTTGAGCTCGGCTCACGTTAGCAACAGGAGATAAGCGATGAAGATGATTGCACAACAAGGCTTACATTACTATTTGTCACCGGTGTGAAGAAAAAGAACGGTATATTGAAGCATGATGCCGCAATTGGGGTGCCTAGTTTGGCCTTTGTGCCCGTCAAATTGGCCAGTGTTGACCATTTACCATCTCCAGAGTGGTACCGCATAAGACGCAAATCTCCATCGTGTCCTTGGTAGATCAAACGGATGGTGAAGCTTGACGATCCTGTCCACCAACCCGTGACGCCAATGCCTGACGTTGCATAGACGGCGTTGGGCGGTGGATCTGAAGAACTTGGAGGTTTACCAGAAGCTTCCGGAGTGGCGGAAGCTCCTGGTGTTTCCACAGGCGCCTTGTGACTGTGTCGCGATCCAAGAACGCCGCCTAACACGGCTCCCGCGATCACAAGCAGCAGAGCGACGCCTGCTAGGATAAGCCACAGCTTCTTTGCCCGCGGTTTCGGTTCGGTTTCTTCAATAAAACCTTCGGAATTGACTCTGCCAATGCCATCCTGTCCATTATTTACCACCTCTAAACCGTCATAATCGCTGAATGCTTCCAAGCCCTGCGCGATCTGGGCTTTGATTGAGACTTCTAGCCCCCCAACTTCAGGTGGCCGTACCTCCAGTCCACCAATGTCCGGTAGCCTTACCTCCAGCCCGAAAGCATCACGGTCGGAAATCGTGCTCATGACATCCCAGTCCGGCGTATCGCCCGGAGATGGCAGACAGAGAAGAAGAGAGTGTTGAAGTTGAAGATAAGTAGGCACACCGCATCGTGAGATTTCTGGTGAAGTTTTGAGGGGATCATAGGAATAACATTGTCCACGATAAGATGGCGAGGCTGATTGGGCTAAAACTTGGTATTCCTACAAACCACTTTTAACAGCCTGGTCGCGACAAAAGCTATCGGCTATGCGGCAGGACCCTGGCGCTTGACCGTGAAGGATCCTGTAGGATTGCTGCGAGAGCCAATGCCGAGGCTGTGCGTCAAAGAAGTGTGGCTCAATATCCAATAGCGCTTCGCAGGTATTAGCACGCGCTCTATAAATGGCCATTAATAGTTCAAGTTATACGAAACAGAGCCTCATGGTGACATATAAAGCTATACCTCTTCTCTATGAAAAGAGTTGGAATTGTGGCTTCAAGGGAGGCGCAGAAATTCGAGACCCGCGATAGACGATTCCATCATAACTTACCATTCAATCTAAGGTTGACTGGGCGAAATACATTTTGTATAGAACTTCTCCTGTTTCGCAATTTTGTAGTTTCAGCTTAACAATTCTTACCTAGCAGATTGATCCTGGCAAGTGTACTGTCACCGTCTAATCACCCTTGTCGAGAGGCTATTCCTTCGAGGCCCCAAGGAGCGCAGATAGGTTCCCTGCAGCTGCTTAAATCGTGTAAGCAAACAGTGTTTAGTAACCCGAATATTAAATGGAATCGCCGTTCCGGCCTGCGTCTGTGGTCAAGTATCTTTATACTGGTAGAGTAAATAAATTAATGGTTTCCTGTTGGCTATTAATACCAATTAACTTCATGTCTTTCCAATCACATGCACATCACAGTTAAGTGACTCCAAATTTTCCACATCAATCATTAGATTTAAAGCGCATATCTGCTTTGGCTACGGTATTTACTGTGGCTGGAACGTAAAGTCTCTTTATGCATCCATGTGAGAGTAACCGAAGTCCGACGATTCGAGTCGCAACCCAACGAATCTACCAGCGAGGCGAATAATCCAAGAAATAGACCGGGTATCCATAGATGATTCAGGATTATGTCAAGAGATATAGACAACAGAAAGACTAGATTGAAGCTTTATAGAAATACATCTAAACGAATTGAGTAGAGAAACGTATGTCGTGGTTGCCTCTAACCATTCAATTTGAGAGTTAGTAACCACATCAAGCATGTCAAACTGTGATCGAAGAGCATAGAGACTCTTGACACGATCGCCTCAACAGCACCTTATATCTCCCACTCTTTCTTCAGTGAAGCCAACCACTCCTTCACTGTTACAGTCTCCCCTCCGACACGGACACCATCCACCAATTCTCCTCCTACCTGAACTATGCCATCTCGAACCGCCGCGTTGCCCCTTGGATTCCACTTGGGTATTGCCAGCCATTCATGGCCAGAGTTGCACACAATCTTCTTCAACTTGTTTGCCTTCAGTAGAGGCAAGCATTCATCGCAGAAGCCTACATCCCAGCAGTACTTGCATATGCTCAACCCATTGTTGAAGTCTATCGGTTTATCACCACATGTACCGTCGCAGGTATAGCCAAACTTCTTAGCAATGTCTTTTTCCTCCAACGGCGTGACCGTCGCCTCTTCAGAATTGTCATTTGTCGCATTTGTTTCTGGCACTTGCACTGATTCTAAAACAGTGAGTGCCTTTTGAATCTCTTCCACACGCGCATGTGCCTCCTCTGACTCATTTCCTTCTTCGCTCGCTGCCGCCAACCGTGCTTTCAGTTCGGCTTTCACGGCATTCAATCTATCAAACTGCGTAGCTCCAAGCGGGCATTTTGTCTTAATAAACAAAGCCATCTCGTCAATAAGCCACTGCTGTGGGCCTCCGTCAAGATTGAGCGCTCTTGCGACAATATCCGTCTCAATCGGTTCGAGAAGGGACCAGGCCGTCAACGCATTCAAATAATCTCCACATGCTGAAAGACATTTAAATTGAATGTACGCTGCCCAGTAATCATTCTCATCCGTGTCGTCAGACAGATTGTCGATAGAAATTCGCATGTACTGCTTCACTACTTCTCTGGCCGCACTTCTGTCGCCGCGAATAGTGTGAAATGCAGAGGCGAAAATGTCTGCTGCAGTTATCCCTTCAATGCCAGAGAATCGGAAGCCTCGCCTTAGTTCCTCCAGCTTGGAGTAAAATTCGGAAGAATCTGGCGACTTTCTAGTCTGCTCAAAGTAGTACAAACTCAAGTGATTGACAATAGTGTCGTAAAAGGATTGATATCTCCATTTTAGGTTATCCTCGTCCTCCTCCTTCCTAATAAGCTGGTCCGTGATAGCATAGCTGTCCATCCAGAAATCGATCGCTTGCGATGCTGACTGAGAGTGTTGCAAATCTTCATTATAAAGAGAAGCTAGGCCGCGGTGAAACAACAATACGAGGAGCTCGATTTTCAGATCCTGCTTTCGCGCCGCTTCAATTGCTTGATCCATTGCTTCTCGCAAGGTATCCATGCAACTTTGGTGTGAAAGACATATGCTGATCAGACTACGCAGTGGGGCGGTGTAACTGAAATCGAGTGCTTGACTGAATATTGTTGAGGTCAGTTGGTAGACACCCGGCTCTTTGGAGCTCAGTTTGCTCATCTCGAGTATGAGATCATGAGTCGCTTGCTCGTCGCTTGACGCGATAGAGGTGGTCAATATACCATTGAGAGCGTCTTGATTAGCCGGGTCTACTTCCAGTGCCTTTTGATAATGCATTATAGCGCGTTCTGGCTGCTGCAAGTGATTGTACCAAAATGCAAGTCGTAAGTAGATGCTTGTTAGTTCGCCGTTATCTGGTGTCTCGGCTGCGTTAACCATTTCGAGTGCCTTTTCCATCATCGAACATGCGGAAAGAAGCTCATCGTTGTCGTAGTATGCTTCGGCTAGACTCTTGAAGCAGCTGAGACTTGGATTATCGCACTCGGTTGCTTTTGTGAAGTTTGAGATTGCCGAGTCATTGTCCTCAAAGTATTGGGCGGCTTCCCCTATTCGTTCATACCAGAGACAATCGAGTGTTTTCGGCGACAGTATCTCCTTACACCATTGCTCGGCTCTCTCTAGCTTTTCAGGTATATGCGTCGGAATGATTGATTCGGGTTCAGATGGCTTCTCTAACGGATCCTACAGAGCGTTAGCACAGCAGTCATGCTTGTTCTTTGAATAAATCTTACAAGAAGCATAAACAGGCGCAAGAAATTGAAACACTCCCCAGCAGACCATTCATTGCCTAGAAGCCAGTGTTGCGCAACCGTCTTCATCATGGGAGTGAGAAGTTCTCGATTCGGCCTCGGGCTCGTATTGACAGTCCTGAGCCAATCCTTGTCAAGTCTGCCGAGGTGACCGATTGCGTCCGGGTCCTTCAGCCAATTCCGGAATATTTCAATTCTGTCATCTTGGCCCATCCAATTCATCTCCTGATGAACCTGAAACGACCACCAGTGTTTCTCTATCACATCTCCGGAGACAAATAGAGCGAAAAGGCCGTCTCCAATATCCTTCTTGTCAGATGCAAGAATTTCATCATAACCAATTGCTTGATTTAGAGTTTCCAAGTGACGATGAAGTGTTCGAATTATATAGGGACCTATAAGTTTCGTCCTCTCATCCGGTGGAGATGTGAGAAAACGCAGTCCCTGTTTCACTATAGCGAGATGTGCGTCATATTCGTTGACCTGGATTTCCCGGGCAGCAGAATGCGTAGGGCCAGATACAGGTTCAAATTCGAACTTCTCGACCATGGATTTCTGAAAAAGGCTCCAGAGAAAGTTCTGCACAGTTGTAATGTCGCCTTTGGAGATGGTCAGGTTGAGGGAAATTTTAGGCGCATCTTCGCTGATCCGTGGGCGGTTCCTTTCTTTGGTAATGAGAGGCTCGATCGATGGCAATATGGCCACATTTCCGTAGTGAGAAAAAAAGAGTTTAGAATACATGCCCTTCAGCTTGTCCTCAAGTTTCTGTAAGGAGACAGTTCCGAAGCGGAGGAACTAAGAATAAAAAGTGATCAGTTTACCTCATACCTTGCCAATACGCAACGACACAACCTCACTTACCCGTACAGCTTCCAGATCGGCAGCGTCAAAGTATACAAAGCCGTATACGATCCATATCAGAAGCTCATTTAGTTCTTCGATGGACTGCGGCTTGAGAGACTGTTGAAGTTCAAGAATGACGTTTTCAGAGATTGTCCTCTTATCTTGGTTAGACTCGTCCAGAATGGTGTCCATCTCAGCTTCCGAGCCATCTGACATGATCAAATCTTTGATCTTCTCCAGAGCAGTCTGCACCTTGAGGAAATTCCCCTTGGCCTCTTCGAGTAGCCGGTCGTGCACTTTTGTCCGAAGACGAGTTGTTTCAGACTCTTCGCCTTGCAAAAGATTTGTCTTTTTCAGCTCTTCGTGAATGTACGACGTGATATCTGAACCATTGTATTTCTCAATCTCAATATTTGGGGCCGATTGGAGAGATTCTCTTTGGAAATTATCGCTTTTGCCACTCACAATCAGTCGTACCCGATTCCCATCGCCGCCAGTGGACGTCTGGCTCTGGATTGTCTCGAAGATATCTAGAAAGTGGCTTGCGGCCTCAGGATGCCCTTCAAACAACCCATCCAGGCCGTCAATAACGATGAAATGCATGGTTCCTGGCTTCGGCGTCCCAATCTTAAGCTCGCGCCAAAGATCTTTGCAGCTAGAATCCCGAAAATACGATTCATTGTGCTTATCGTCACAAAAGGCGGCCATGCTTTTGGCAGTGCCAGAATCTTGCTCAGCAAGTTGGTATGCAATGTGCTTCACCGCAGTTGTGGCCGGCCGCTTGTCGTCGTCTGCTTTCTTAGCGAAGAAAGGGAAGAAATAATAAGCAACAAGGGCTCGGGCCGTCGATTGGCCTTGAGACTCGTGGGCAGCCTTGAGCTGGTGTACTATAGTCGACATTGCGCTTGACTTTCCCGAGTGCGCTTCGCCGGTTAGTAGCAGCAATGGACTTGCATCATTGGTAGACTTATCTGACCACTTCTTGTAGTCTTCCATGTCTCGAAGCCAATTTCCGCTGTCTGCTATACATCTTTGCCAAATCTTCTCGCAGACATCTTTGGAGGCCTTGATGTTCTTCTCTTCGATTGCCAATTTGGTTCGAATCTTTGTGAGGTTTTCTTGTCTTGTCTTCTCCAAGCTGCGATTTGTCTCTGCCTCCTTCAGGTCTAGGATGCCAATCGCAATGTCATCAATCCTCTTGCCAGTCTCACACGCCTTGCCTAAGATGGTAGCAAGGTCTGCTTTGGTACTCAGAGCCACCTCCAAAGTCAAGGTAGCTTGGACATTCTGCTGCCCCTTGACGAGCTTCTCA
The DNA here is from genome assembly GCA_001931985.1 of Trichoderma sp. IMV 00454. Lineage (NCBI taxonomy): Eukaryota > Fungi > Ascomycota > Sordariomycetes > Hypocreales > Hypocreaceae > Trichoderma > Trichoderma sp. IMV 00454. The sequence continues at coordinate 127,031 of MSJK01000066.1, forward strand.
AATTGCTCAATCTCATCCTTCAAGCCAGAGTCATCGCTCAGCAAGGCTTGCTTTGTAGCTGCCTTGAACCGTTTCCACCGGCTACCTTTCCGAAGCACTATTGCCAGAGCACAGATGTCGACAAAACTGATCATGACCTTGTGAATGGCAGTATTCAGCTCCGGGTCGATAGTATTGAACAATTCGATCCTCTCGTAAATCTTGAATTGACTGAGGGTGGGGCCAACAATTCCGAAGACGGCATCAATTGTGCCATGGAACTCGTGGATCGACTGTGGAACATCGAGAAGTAGAGAAATGGCGTTGAAGCAAACACCCGCAGGTTGGAAAACCTTCAAGTCGTTAGAAATGGGTAGTTGCGTGTCAAGGAATCTTGTGTTCATTCACCAACTCCGCTCCTTGAGCTGCTACTCCACCCAAGAGCTTGATACAGGAAAGAATGTTTAGGCCGATCCGTTTAGCTCGTTCATGGCCTCCGTCTGACTCTGCCGGAGATGAGGGGTCATATCGGCGTTCTATCATGTCCCGAATGTCGTCTATACTTTTGGGAGGCTTCAGATCGAGAGACTTTTCTGTGCGGGCCTGGAATCGCCTGCCGGCTTCATCCCACATGCCACGAATGCTGAGATCCGCCATCGCTGCGGAATCAGCGCCAGTTGTTCGCAATAAAAGTTCAAATGCTATTTTATAGAAATAAGAAGAAGAAAAGCAAAGTAGCTCTTTTTGAATCCTATTCCCAAATTTCACACGAGTCCTAACAGGGGAGAATTTAGGCAGCTTATGTAGGATCAAGTGCAAATCGGTGGGAATCCCCTCAAGTGTTGATTGGTTGATCAGCATTCGCAGCTATAATAATACGATGAATATCCTTGTGCTAAACAACTCGATCCTACCTCAACTAAGGTAGCGAAATATTTAACCCTGGCCATGACTGCACCTGACAGTCACTAGATGGATGCACATGTTGCGAAATCCCATACCCCGCGAGGCGCACAGGAAGCTCGAAACTAATGTTCAGATTGCATTTAAAGAACAATAGGTAAGCGTAAAAAGAATAAATGTGAATTATTGGCATAGGGAGATGGAATTTCTCAAGAGAAAGAAAGGTGTATGACTATGTTGTTTCGTGCCGTTGTTGATCTCAATCATTTGACAGTTGAGTTGGATGTTAAGAGCAACCAATGTCAGTTTCAATCAGTTTCGCGGGCTTCGAGGAAATAAATGTGATTAGTAAACATATATGCATCATCATTCCTTCCTAGGCAGCGTGCGAGCCTTTCCAGCGGCTCTGGTGACCAAGGTTGTAGCAGATCGTAACAAAGCGGCTAAACAGATGGGTCAAACCGCCAAGGGCCCTTCAATGCAGTTGAGGCTCAACTGCAGGGTGCCTGTATGCACATGATCTGGGCTCAACTTCTCCTGGGTGGGCTTACCTACCGTACCTAGGCATCTATTTAAAGGGACAACTTCGTTTCCCGCTTCCTGTCGAACCATGTCTTTCGGCCTTCGGGAATAATCTTACAATCGGCTGTGCGGCAGCCAGATCGACATTAGGGCAATCTGCTTCCTGAAAATAGGTATCTTGATAGTTAGAATAGCATCGTGGCTTCCCCTGCAAAAGCATCGCACAAATTGCCTCGTACAGTAATGTGTAAGCGGAAGTTTACCTCAGCCCTGTCACCGTCTCGGTTACGAGATCAAATGCGAGCTAGGAATAACCAACACGGTGTTTGAAGAGAATCGGATCGCATGACGAAAGAGCGCTGATCCCAAAAAACAAGTTCCGAGTGCGACAAATGCTGGCCAGTGGGAAAATTCGAAATCGGGTTTCACAACTAACCGCAGGCCTAAGGATGAATCACAGTTTGAGGTAAGCGAATCAAAAGTTGCGCGTTTGATCGGGCAAAGTGGTTTTGAGATGCACAGCGGTGAAAGATGAAACGGCACACGCAGTATCAGTGTCGCAGAGTTGAATCTGGCGGCGTTTTAGAGGCTACGAAGCGCCGCAGAACCACTGCGGGGGAGGCCCAATAAGGCGGGCGAGACTGGAATGTTGCAATTGTTGCTTCAGGAGTCTTTTTTTAACACAAACATGGTTGAAGACATCAATTTGATCCATTGATTCAATGAGCTCAGGTGATTTTTGAACGTGGAAATGGGACCGCATTGTTGACCGGATTTAAGGGGCTGAAGGCGGATGGGAGACGAGAAGCGAGACAGCACAGCGAAAATGGAAATTCCAAAGCATGACAGATGATGATTCCATTTTAGACAATGCCTGCAGCCCTGGGCCAAAAGGATTCGTGATTCCAGCTTGGTGGTGGCTGGCTAGTGATGTAGTCAGCACTCAGCTCACCTGCATCCCGGTTGCTACGGGTAATGGCCGCGGAAAATTGTGTATGTACTGCTGCTGCCATGAATAGTGTCAGAGGACTATTCTTTTACTATATGGAACTATACTATTCATTGAGTGATGCCCCAATGGCACCAAATCTCAACTGCTGGAAACTCTTTGAGATGGATTGGAAACATTGAACCTTTGCCTTGGAACTGCTAGGAGACGATACGTAGCATCCAGATGGACCGCCCATGCAGGGGCCAGATGCGCTAGGCTAGGGCTTTAAAATTGATAAAATTAGCAGCAATTGGAGAAATCAGATTCAATTGAAAACACTTGAAGGTCGACAAAAGTACTCGCACATGTACTTTGAAACATGGACCGTTGGATAGGCCTAGCCGATGCTTGGCATTTTGCTGTTGCTGTTCTTTGTCGCACTCGGATTGTTGCGAATGGTCTCTCAGCTTGCAGTTACGAGAAGCCACATGGAGGCTGTGCCAAACCGTTCAATTCCGTAGCCGTTGCGTCAGCAGCTGATCTGTGGCGGCTCAATCAATCCAGGCAAGTTTTCGCACGCCAGACATCATAGTCTACAAGTCAGAAACTGCCCACGCGGGTTAGCATGGAAATCTGGTGTCCTCGTTAGGGGGGGCTGGGGGGTTGGTTGGTTCGATGGAAGAGCCCCATGGCAGCAGGGGGACCCTCGTCGTATTCGTAAGGCCGCCCGAGGTTCCATTACCTGCATACAACCAGCAAGCAAGCAGGGCTAAGACAGGAATGTTGAGGTGAGGGCGCACGAGTAATACTGGATTTGGTTGGGCAACGGGATTGAGCGCAGAGGCTTCAAGGTTCGTATTGCTGTCAGAGCAGAGAGCGCATGTGCCGTTGGTACGCGTATTGACGGAGTCTTTTTTTGCATTTAGCACAGCACGAGCTTTTTTATCCATCAATTGCTGTACGTAGAGTTTATTTATAGCCTTTGCACGAGAAAGTACACCTCGGCGTCACTTGTGGCGAGTCGTGACTTTGGCTTTAGCCTTTTGGACTTTTGGACTGGGCAAAGATGCATTTGATGTGCACTGGCAGCAGCACTAACCGCCAACCACTTACTGGATGCAGTAATAGTCACAACAATAGCATCAATGATATCAAGATTCCATTGGAGCACATGGCGATGGACATGTAACCTCAACTCGACAACATCATCGCCAGCAGATCCTTCTGCAGGCACACGCAGCGGAAAGGCCTCTATTAATGTTAACCGCTTGACCTGCATGCAGCACCTCGGTCACTTTCTCCAATCTCTACATAGTCAATACTCATCCATCAGCTCCAGCCGTTATCTCGGCCCTAACAGTGGTGCACCCAAGGCACCCTCAAAAACTGCGCCACCCCTCACTTTCTCTTGGCTTGGCTAGGGGCCCCCTTATAGCGCCAAACCCAGCCCTGGCAGCTCTCAAGCTTGTGCTGAACTGGAGCTGTCCCTCTGTCCCCCCCGCCTTCTGGGCTACAGCATGTGGGCAGCCATAAACCCCCTTCAAGCCACATGCGCATCTCCAATACCTAAACAGACGCCCATCGCCGCGCAGCTTATCTTATTCTCTTCAAACTTTCCTATTCAACCTTTACCTCCATCCCTTGCATAATAACAAACAATTCTCTCGCTGCTTGTGGATTTCTTCTTCTCTTCTCCTCATAGTTTACGCGCCTGCTTCCGATTCGACCCTTTTCCCTGCGCTCCTCATCGCATTCGTCGTCGCAGCCGCTCTCGATTTACCGCCACTTCGTCGCATCATCAATCCTCTCGAACATAGCCACATCGAATCTCTTTGTTCTTCCGTCGATCCCGCAAACTCGCCCATGTGATCCGGCTCGAATTTGAAACCGATTCTCATATTCTCCCCCCTCCTCTCTCTTCTCCTCTCCTCCTCGCGCTTTCTCCTCCCACGCCTTCTTCAACTCGCCCAGCACGGGCCTGTTGATCGAAACCCACCATGGACGATGATCTTCTCTTCGCACGATCTGGCATCGTGCCGGGAGGTGATGGCTCTGTGCGACCGGGATACTACAAAGCCATCGGCATTGGACTGGCCATAGGATCGGGTCTTTTTATCGGAACGTCATTCGTCCTCAAAAAGGTTGGCCTGCTGAGGGCAAACGCAAAGTATAACGAAGTTGCTGGCGAAGGCTATGGTTACCTCAAGAATGCTTTCTGGTGGGGTGGGATGATTCTCATGATTATTGGCGAGGTCTGCAACTTTGTCGCCTATGCTTTTACCGACGCCATCTTGGTCACACCGCTCGGCGCCTTGTCCGTCGTCATCACTACGATCCTGTCGGCCATCTTCCTCAAGGAGCGACTCAGTCTGGTTGGAAAGGTTGCCTGTTTTCTATGCATAGTAGGCTCTGTGGTCATCGTCATGAACGCGCCGCAGGAGTCTTCAGTCGCCGATATCCAGCAGATGCAACACTATGTTATAACGCCGGGGTTTCTGTCGTATACGGGCGTCATTCTCGTCGGATCCGTCATTGTTGCCTTTTTCGTTGGACCCAAGTATGGTAAGAAGAATATGTTGGTCTACATTTCAATTTGCAGCTGGATCGGCGGTTTGAGTGTCGTGTCGACCCAGGGCCTGGGTGCAGCCATCATTGCATGGGCCAGTGGGAAGCCGCAGTATAAGGAGTGGTTTCTATGGGTGCTGTTCGTCTTTGTTATTGGCACCTTACTGACCGAAATCATCTTCCTCAACGTGAGTCTGCCGAAACCACCTCCTGAAAACAAGAGAGTGAAGCTGACACATCTCCCCCTTGCAGAAAGCCCTCAATCTCTTCAATGCCGCTATCGTGACACCCACCTATTATGTTTATTTCACTAGTACCACCATCATCACATCTGCAGTCTTATTCCAAGGCTTCAAGGGAACGGCCCAGTCAATAGTTACGGTTGTGCTCGGTTTCCTGACGATATGCTCTGGCGTCGTGTTACTGCAGCTCTCCAAGTCGGCCAAGGACGTTCCCGACACCGCCGTATTCAACGGAGACCTGGACCAGATTCACACCATTGCCGAACAGGCACAACCTGAGACGGAGCCAAAGGCAGATGCAATCCGAGGCGCGGCCGCTATCATCAGGCGCATTTCCAACGCGCGACTAAGGATGGAGGCCGAAGAACTGAAACGTCTTCACGAGGAGAAGGCGGCCGAGGCCATGGCCCCCATCAGCGAAGATGGACAGCCAATGTACGAATGGGATGGCTTGAGGCGAAGGCGAACCATTGCGTCCAGTATGCGCACCAGATCAACTAGACTTTCAACCCCGATACCGGTTTCTCCAGCTCCGCCAACTCCTCACCCACCTCTGGGAATGTCGCATTTTCCAACAGAAGAGGAGCTCGCAGAGCATGATCGTCACAACATGTTTGCTAACATAGCGGGCACAATCCGCGGCCGCCGGTCCCGCAACCACCCGCATCACGTCCTCGTGGTCAACGAGCAGGATGAGGATGATGACGAAGAGGCCCAGTACGGCAACATCGACAAGGTCCGCAGCCCGATGCATCCGCTGCCCCTCACCCACATTGCTATGCCCCAGCAGAAGCCCGATGACGAAGCCGGCGCTTATTATGGCCCGACCCGCGAGCAGACGCACTTCTCTCCAGACACCGCGTACCACGGCGCCGCAGGTCTTGTCGATCCCCAGCTTCTTGGTCCAACACCGCCACCCCACGGGAACCGGCGCACGTTTTCCTTCAACAAAGTCTTTCGACGGACGCCCCAGCCTTCTGAAGAGGAACAGGTCGGGCTCGTCAAGGAGCCTAGTGGCGACGGCAGAAGAGCGCCGGGGCCACCAGATGGAGGAGGATCACAGCCGCCACCCCCAGCTTTCATCTAGGCTAGAAAACTAGGGAAGTGGTGGTGACATTTTGCATTCTGGCGGCGTTTTTCGGTATCATTTGATGAACATGCGCCTTGCGGTTTTCTGGCTACGACACTGCACACTGTGTATTTATCTGTGACGCATTGTTCTTTTATTGCTGCTTTTGTTTAATCTCTTTCTCTTATCTCTCTGTTTTTTTCTCTGTTTGTCTCTCTCTTAAATGGTCCATGGTATAGAGACGAGCGCTACTCTTGGTTTGGGCTGGGACGGACAGTCATGACATGGCGGATACCCACATCGCGTGCAAGCAAAGTCAAAGTAAAGGGGCTTGAAGATATATGCGTTTAGCTCTGGGCGTATGGAGAAAAAAGGGCGGCATCGTGCTTTTGTGTAAACACAAATGACGGTTGGGAAGGGGCAATGTGCTTTTGTATATGGGGTATAGAACAGGATAACTCATGACGAGCTTGTGCTTGGACTAGCAATACATGATGTACATGATTGGGATAACTATACTTTCTGATAATATGGTCTTTGAAAAGAATTTTGTTAATTCATTATCCATCTGGTAGCAGAAAATAGTGTATTTACAGGTTGAAATGACAACGCTACCTGCTAGAAACGAGAGAGAGAAAAATCCTATAAACGCCATGCGATGCCTTTTATCACACTTGATTGCCAATGCCGCTCCTATACCGTACCAATTTAAAATTCCACAAGAAGAGAAGCTGGGATCTTTTTCGCATCGCCCGCTACAATATAATCGAAAACATGTCGAAAGAAGAGAAGAGAAGCCATTGTTGTTTGAATGCGCCGAGTGATACCACTCAAGCTGCATGAGCTGTCGACGGCGAGAAGAGAAGAAAACTACCAGTCGACGGCCCAGCCATTCTGCTCCAGAAACTCCTCGCACGCCTGTCGCAGGGCTAGATTGGGCCGCAGGTCAGAGGCGGAGAGAGGCTCGCGGGTGAGGGGGTCGGAGGGGTGGCGGCGGAGATGCTCCATGATGGTGGCGCGTTCGTAGGATTTGCCTGTTTTTGTCTGAGGGGAGAAGTAAGTATACTGTCTCTTTTATACAAGTGAGTATCCAAAGGGAAAACTTACAATGACGGGGTCGACCATAATGTCAAAACTGATATCATCAATGGCCCAATCGGGAACCTCGCGCTTCTTCTGGTTCTGCGTCCTCGACGCTTCAAACACACTACTCAGCGTCGCAATCTTTTCGTTTGCCTCCTCCTCAATCATCCTGCGCTCAATCTCGCTCTCCTCCGCCATGAGCATCTCATCGCGATCCCTCCGCAACAAATCCAGCATGCGCTCCTCCACCTCGCGCTCCAACCGCAGGCGCTTCTTCTCGCGATCCCCCCAGCGGTCCTTCTTGCATTTCAGGACCATGGCCGTGACGGCGCCGAGCGACTTATCGTTTGTGGCGGCGCAGAGCTTGTGCGCGGCGAGGGCGTTTTCGAGGGCGCTGTCGAAGTCGCGGATGGAGAGCTGGGCCTGGGCGAGGTAGTAGTGGGCCTTCATGTTTTGGGGGGAGAGGGCGAGGCAGGTCTGGCAGTCGGCGATGACGGATTCCCAGTGGCCGAGCTTGAGGCGGGCCATGGCGCGGTTGGTGTAGAGGGCTGGGTTTTTGGCGTCGGCGATGATGCTGCGATGTTGCTTTTGTGTGAGATTGGTGGGTTTGTTGTTGTTGAGGAGAGATAGAGAAGAGGATTGGATGGAGACTTACGCTTTGGAGTAGAGGCCATCGGCGCCGATGTAGTCGCCGGCTTGGAAGTGGCGGTTGCCTTCTTCCTTGAGTTGCAGCGATTTAGACATTTTTGGGAGGCGATATTTGTATTATGTTTTATAAGGTAGGTTGGATGTAGAAGCAAGGACGATATAAACGGGTTTGATCGCAACAAAAAAGAGCCGAGGTAGGATTGATGTTATGCCTGACAGCGGGAGAAAGGCATGCTCACGTAACGGGAGGGGATTCGATATGCGCTGCGCTGTTTCGGCCAGCCAAGCCTCCAAGAGTTTTATACCTCTGCCGTCGTACGTTGTGTCGCTGTATCACCGGACTTTGTAGAGAGCTGGTGCCCGATTGCGCATCACACACGGGCCGCGGAGGGGGTGGGAAATCGACTGGTAAATAAACGAACGTCTAATCTTCACCGAGGCATTGATAAACAGACGGCCAGCGATCGGATTTGTCGCAAGAGTTAACGCGTGATTAGTTTAAAGGGAGAGAGAACAAAGGAGCAAGTTTGGGTTGGCGCTGTGGATGTTTGGCATTTCAAGGTTGATATTGGGAGCTGGATTGGAGCTGGGCCAACGGTGGCAGAAAGCGGTAATTGGACCCTGAAATCTACATCGGGCGGCTGTGGCGGGGTCCCGCACTGGCGGAGTTTTGGAGGGGGATTTCTAATGATAGGAGATGGAACATTCGAGAACAGAAGTTTGACACTTTGAGGGGGGGTTGCACGTTTGGAGGTTGTGGGATCCAATACAGAGTGATGAATTAATTCAGATGAAGTGATTAGAAGATAGTATTTGTAGGAGATGTTCACCTGGTTGTATTTGGATGACACAGACGTCAAGTTAATGTAAAGTGCATGTGAGGCGAGGCGATCTACAAGCTGTCAGTGACTGGAATGTTCCTGTAGAACAAGGTGGAGTCCGCCGCCACATGGCCCTGGAACCTTGTTGGTTCACTTCACGACTGAAACTTGGATAATGCACTTAGACAAGTGCCACACTTGGAAAAGGATGCTTATTTCAATAAACTCGGTGCATTTAAACAACAGGCATTCTATTCATTCTCTCATAATACTAGCAATGACTACCAAGTGAACACTTTTACTCTAATTCGTCTATCTCTGCATGCAGTTCCCTCCTCACTCACTGGTCCATAACCAACACGTTCCTGAATCGAGGCTTTCCGGCAATCAAATCATCAATCGCCTTCTGCGCCTCTGCCAGAGGGTATCGCTGGACCAAGCAGCGGATTCCGTGTCTGACGGCAAACGAAATCGCCTCCTCGCTGTCAATAGCGTGTCCACTAGCCCAGCCGTGAACGCTCGTTCCCTTCATCACCAGAGATACAGTGTCAATGGGAACAGGTCCGAGAAGAGTCAGGTTCAAGAGCTTTCCTCCAGGCGCCAAGGCCTTGACAAGAGCGCTGACCATCTCGGGGTTGGGAGCGGTTTGTACAATGATGTCGGCGCCGCCCAGTTTAAGGATCTCGGCGACGGCATCGGAAGTCTTGGTGTTAATGTAGTGGTGGGCGCCGAGCTCTTTGGCAAAAGTGGCCTTGTCATCTCCCGATGAGAGAGCAATCACTTCATAGCCCATTTTGTTGGCGAACTGCACGGCAAGATGACCCAGTCCACCGAGACCGTTGACAACGACGTTTCCTCCCTGCTCAACATGCAGCTTGCGGATTCCGTTAAAAACAGTGACTCCAGCACACAGGAACGGCGCAATCTCCGCAGGGTCAACTTCCTTGGGCACGCGCACAGCGGCCTCATCTCTCAGCAAAACGTACTCAGCATAGCCACCATCAAAGCTAACGCCGTTGACGGCCTGGTTGTCGCAATACTGGAATTGAGAGCGCTGGCACTGGCGGCAAGTTCCGTCGTGACCACCGTGCCAGGGACCACCAACTCTCTGACCGACGCTTAGGCGGGTTACGTTTTCGCCAACGGCGACAATGTCACCGACGAGTTCGTGGCCAGTGACTCGGGGGAACACGGGGCCCACGTGGCCGCTGATGACGGAGACATCTGAGGAGCAGACACCGCAGGCAAGGACTTTGACGAGGACTTGTCCGGGGCCGGGCATCTTGAGCTCACGCTCTTGTTGGGTGAAGGGGGCGTTGGCCTCGAGGGTGACCATGGCCTTGTAAGTCTTGGGGAGAGACATGGTGATGTTTGTGGTGATGTCTTTTGTTATTGAAGGAAGTAGTTGTAGTTTGGGAGAAGAGTATCACTTAGGTGATGTTGTTGCAGACTGTGATGTTGCTGGTTGTTGAGTTTGATCCTCATTGGAACGGTTGAGAGTTGGTTGATATATATATGCGTCGACATATCATAGATGCCTCTTGTATCCATACACCAACAGGATAGTCTTTCCAGACATGACAAAGCATCGGAGATGGAATAATTGTAAACACATCAAATCCGATATAACATACGGAAAAACGCAATGTCTAAAGAAAAATAGAAAAATTAACAGCTGAAAGAGCTTCTGGTTCAGCCAATGCGCTGTTTCAATATCAGTATTTCCGAGGAACCTTTTGCCAGTAGCGCTAGTTGCTTGTCGTTGGACTCGGAGTTTGAGTTGATCTAGGTGGGTTCCCAAGCGCGAAAAGTCCGGGCTGAAAGTGTCAAGGCTAACACCTTGTGCTTGCATGAACCTATTTGGGACGGGATTAAGAGCATCATTCCTATTTGGGTCGTTTTTTTTTTATAGCTGTGTTACTGTGAGTGGATGAATTTATTGTTGGTCTGGTGTAAAGTATATAGCAGAGCTTTAATGAGTCTGCGTATGCGACATCAAATCTACATGCACCTATAGAGCAGAAATACATATATAGGATATAATTATAGATTTTGATTGAATTCCATCTTTTCGCAACAGTAGGAATTTTAATAACAGGAGCATGCTTTACTTAATTGACTTGGTGTGCTCTGCTATTGCTGCTGCTTCTCAGACTTCATCCAAAATTTGGTGGGGGTTCTTAACTCCGAGACGCGAGCTTCTTGAAGACAACAATTGAGCTGAGAAAAAATGAATAATCGAAAATATATATAGATTACAAGTACAAAAATAAATACTTAAGTATTTACGTCCGTCTACAGACAAAATTTCGTGTATTTGACACCTCTCAGTTTAATGGAAGACGATATTCAACTTACGTACATGAAGAGAGTGGTAAGTGCACGAGCTACGCAGTGCCTATTTGCATCAATTTAAGCTAGTGCTTAATCATCTGCGGGAGACGTGATGGCGATTCATCTTGCCGGAGCTTAGTTCAGACGACCTTAATTTGGATGCAAACGATATGGCAGTGCTTCTTATTGTAGAATTGAGCCTTCTCTACATGTTAATAAAGCCTCTCTTGGCTTTGATCACTGCTGCGACAACTGTATTGAGCTTACCCTTGACAACTGCAGTACGGATGTACTTTTTATTCGCGCGATGCATTGTGAGGCAGAGTATCTGAAATATCGAATCTTGTAAATAATTTGACATACTTGTGGAACGTATCAGATAGTAGCATTTACGTTTCATTCAAATTCGCTGCATTTGCAGACAATGATGTTTGTATAGAGAAGTCATTGAGACCGGATTTTGTTCGCGAGCATGGAAAAGTGGGCCCTCGTGATTCCCTCTAGCAGGCGTTCATGAGCGATTCAGCAATACAAAAGATAACCTTAAAACACTTTACAAGCCTTACTAAAGTATACTTGACACGTGAAGCGTCAATGACCTTTGCTGAGCCGTCTTATCCCCGGGATGACGTTGATGTTAAAAGTTGAGTCTGTTTTGTTCTCTGTGTGGCAACTCTTACTTCCGGTGCGCGAGCCGTGCTAGACGACAGGGTTCGGGAATGCTGGCTGCGATTGTGATTGTAAACCCGACAGGGTCTTATCCCGATCGGCCCCACTCGGGGATACCTTCATGCTTTGTCCCTCTCAACGGAATTCTTTCCTGACGTTCCGAAGCAGTAAGCAGGAGAATTCACTTGTAGAGAAATAAATATAAAATCTTCGCCGTCCGGAGTTGTTGAAGAGAAATAAGCAATTAGAATTAATTGAATCAAAAGACAACTCCCGTGGCTCAGCACTAGCAGCTCAACTTACATATTCACATACTGTACCATTTACAAGTTTCACTCTTCATAGCAATCCCATCCAGCGTCTTAGCATGTCTCAAGTATATCTTATTACAGGAGCATCTACCGGCTTCGGTGCTTTGGCAGCTCGAGCCATTGCCAAAAGAGGCCATACCGTCTTCGCCGGCATGTACTCGCACAGCGGAAACACCAAAGAGTACGAAGATGCCATTTCAAAATACGCCAAAGAACACAAAGTGGACCTCCGGGCTGTCCACCTTGATCTCCTATCACAAGACTCCGTCGATGCAGCTGTGAATAGCGTCGTTGGATCGACCGGGCGGATCGACGCCGTGGTCCACAACGCAGGGCACATGAGCTGGGGTCCTGCCGAGAGCTTTAGCGCAAAGCAGCTGCTTCAACTCTACGACATTAACGTGGTTGGTTGCCAGAGACTTAACCAGGCGGCGCTACCACATATGCGAAAGGCACGATCTGGGCACTTGATCTGGATCTGCAGCAGCTCGACATATGGTGGAAAGTCTCCCATGATTGGGCCCTATTTCGCCGCCAAGGCCGCACAGGATAGCCTTGCGCAGTGTTATGCGCATGAGCTGTCGCTTTGGGGAATTGAATCAACTTTAGTGTCACCAGGAGTCTTCACAAAGGGCACTGATCATTTTAAGGATGCTGCAAACCCTGCATATCCTGATATTGCAGCCGAGTATGAGGCTGGTCCTACCAAGGGCCTTAGCGAGGACACGATGAGTGGCACCGCAAGCCTACCGCCGCCAGATGCCGATCCTTCCATGGTTGCGGATGCATTAGCTGAGCTTTCAGACATTCCGAGAGGCAAGAAGCCGTTTAGAATTTGTGTTGATCCAGTCGGGGATGGTGGAGACGCCGCTGCGTTGGTGGTTGACAACAATAAGGTCAACTTTTATCGCCGGATGGGGCTGGAAAGGTTCTTGAAGGTTCAGTTGTGAGATCTCTTTTCGGGCTTATTTCATTAAATACCCGAATTTTGGGCTATTTATGTATTTATAAGAGCAATGGCTCCTCTTTCTATGTAATTCTATGAACTGATAATGACATGTGCAACCCTGTTTCTCGTTGATATGGTGATGTTTCCCTTTAGCCAAGCTATCTAATTATATCTATTCCATGTAAAATCATGCCCACTTCAACTGTAAACTCATGCCAGGTCGTAAGCTTGGCCCATAGCCCCGTGGATGTTCCCAATCAGTATGGGATGCGAGGGGCAAATCGCATTTGCGAAGCGCCAACGTCATATACAGCCAGCACATTATGTAGCCATGTCGCGCCGAGAATAGATGGCCTACCACTGGCTGTAGGTTGTACACCTAGAGCACACATTTCACCAACTCTCACATCCTGGAGGACGAGATCTTTTGGCGACATGTAGAAAGTCTGGTCCGCAATCTCGATGCCAAACTCAGGAGCAGTGGTATTGCAGGGTACAAGGAAGTTGCCTAGAGCTTCGGGAGGAGAGACTGGTGCCTCACGGAATTTCGCATATAGGACTTTAGTTACGGTTGGTGATAGCATTGTGAGGAATGTACCGCTGTCGACAACATTAAATATGCCAGCTCCAGGAATTCTTTCATCGGCTCCTTTGGAATCACCAACGACGTAGTTTTCCGCAACAATGGTGTAGAAAGTAAAGTTTGTCCTTCTACGAGCGTCTCCGCTGTTCAGATTGTCGGCGATCAGGATAGGAGTGCTGGCAAAACTAGGCTTGATCGGTACCGGGGGCAGTCCTCCTAAAGCAAAAGTTCCACCGTTGCCACGCTCCATGGCAATACCGAACAAAGGTGCCGTAAGATTCTTTTGGAAGACGTTGGCTAAGAAGCTGTTGTACGGAAGTGTAGCATTGGCGACATCTGGGGTAAGGGCAGTTTCATTGCCAGCGAACGCGCCAGGAAACGCACTCGTGAGCAAAGGATACGACAGGCCAATCAAGCCGTCGACTTCTCCCTGCGCTCCAAAGTTGATGAGATTGGCGATAGAAATCTCCTGGTCGGGGATAGTAATGCCAGCTACAGAAACGGACTCGTACCCCAGGCTGCCGGCAACAATCTGACCACTACCATATCTGACGTCAAGATGCTGGTCGCGTATTTCACCTCCCGAATACGTGCCCTTGAAGGTGGTGGTGAAATTGCAAACGCTGCTGCTTTGCACGGTCAGATTCGCTGAGACGCACTGGAAATTTTCGCCCGGTATCCAGAGATCGCTTGAACCAGTATCGAAAATGAGCTTCAAAGTCTGGTTCCCGACTGTGACTTCGCCAGCTAGCTCTGTGTTTGAAAAGACTGAAGCGAGAGTGCCTTCTCCGAACTTTTGGAAGGTGGATGAACCGGACGTGTCGCTGCGTGAGAGGATGCCTGATACTTCGTGCGCAGATGATGATCGAGCTTTAACGCGGGTGAGTCGGATGGTGTTGGGTGTGACAATATTTGGGCTTGGATCCTGGAATGGAGCTGGGGACCTCATTTGAAGCAATGATTCTGGCTGAGTTTTCTCTATGCTTCGCGGTAAAAGGGGACTCGACGCGGCCAAATAGGCCTGCATGAGGACCGACCATGGGAGTACTGTCTTCATGGTGGTAATTGAGACGCTCTTTTGAGATGGAAAAGAAAGGGTTGCCAACTTGAAATGGTGATGTAGTTGTATTTATTCTGATTGAATGCGAATTTGATGATGAACTCCAAGGCTATGATGCTTGGTATTGGTAGTGTTTATATAGCAGGTCCTATCTTCATCAATCGTCTTGAAACTGAGTTTGGGCTGAAAATAGTTCTATTTTAAGCATGTTAGGACTTGAATAGGGCTGTGATTAGCACAGCCATAACTCAATACCCCAAATTCCTATTTAGTACATAGATCTGGAGCCACTATTAGGTCTTATGGAGATCACCATGATCACCACATCAATTGTCTGGCGGCACGCTGTGATTGGGTCGGTGATTTGTCATGCCATAATCATGATAATCCCGATGTGTCGAAGCTAGTTACATTGGTAGCCCTATACTCGAGCGAAATACTATACTTCAACACTCTACTAATCTCCTTGCCAAAAATGTTACATGCTGCATTGTATGAATGTTCGATTACTGGATTTACCCAAACGGAAGCTGTTCATGGTTCAAATGTTCGACATCTTGTCCCTACCGAATTAATTGATGGAGGTGACGATAATATTTCCTTGCCCATATTATCACTACACTCATTCAGTCTCACATACCTGGATTTAGCACCTCCACTGCCCCATCGATCGTCTCCTGATCTTGAAGGCGCAGGCACGGCGTGGTGACCAGCAAGCGAATTAAGCGAGCCAAACATATACATAAGATTGGCCCAAATAAGCCATGAGTGACAGAGCACACTAAGAATAGCAGACGTATGTAGGAAAAGATTATCTGGTATGGTTCCTAATCTATGAGCAATTCCTGACACATTGCTTATTAGCAAAACTGTACTTGATTGACACTTGATTGACGGGATATCAAGAGATAGGGCTTGCGAGGTTGGCTCAAGTTAATTTACCGACCAGTCAGAGGCTTAGACTGTGGGCTTATCCGCACGAATTGGGTTAAGCAGAATTTATAAACTGACCATAATTGTGGGCAAATCCTCGCTTGATGAATCACCGCGATTTCCAAGTTGGGGTATAAGATTATAGGATGAAATTGCCTCTGACGGCAAAGTGGAAATATTACACTGGTTTATAAGGAATTAAATCAATGATATCAGTCAAATTGAACAGCACTCCTCATTAGTACTCATATATAAATTGCAAAAATCTTGAGCATAGCTTCATTGCTGATTAACATGCATAGACGCAAGCTTATTGAGGTACGTGGACTAAACCATCATCCGCATCTTTCACAGCTTTCTACCCTTTGACAAGGGAAGTATCACGCTCAACATGCTGCTCAAAACTTGATACAATGAAATTTTCATCTTTGCTAGATATGTTACATAGTTTGAATAGTAGCGAGTTTTAATATAATCCTCGTTCCAGAAAACGGGCTTGGCTAGGTATCTTCGTCGAGCATAGGGTAAGCGTTTGCCTTTATGAATCTCTTTTCAATGTTCATTTCCCTTAACAAGATTGTCTCTATGCCTACGAGCTTTCTTGATGACATCTGTCCTTTGTATCAGTCGATGCCACTCTTCGACAGCACCAATGTGTCGTTCTTTCACTCTCTTTTCTTATTCCCCTGAATCTCAGTTAGAGCGTACACTTCACATGCGGTCTAACCCTCTCTATAGACATATTCTCCGCATTTAAGCACAAAGACGACCTTCTTTAATTTGTCAGGTCTGGCATCCATGCCTCCAAGTCTCCGAGAATTGGACTTAGCAGCATCAAAGACAAGGCACCCCTGCGCTTTATCTTCGCGTTCTTTGGATCGCATATATCTGCCCCCACTACTCCATTCTCTGTGTCTCTATTTGGCCATGACGCGGGGTACTTGGTCCTATGAAGAGCTGCTAGAAGCCGATCATGGGGCGAATGACTTCAGATTGTTGGTCAAGATGGCCAAGATGAGTTATAGTTGCAGATAGAAGGGGCCGGAATTCAACGGCTAAATGGGATGGGTGAATTTCATCCCTCATGTAATGCGACTTCCCCGCAAACTGAACCCCACGATCGTACAACTTCCGGAATACAGGTACCGAAAATTAATGCCGGTCCAGACCAGACCAATAGGGCGCCCCTTAAAATTATCAAAATTCTTTGTTTCTCAGATCTTGGGGCACATTGGACCGGGTAAAAAGAAAAAAAAGAGCAGAACGTGGACGGTTAAATCTAGACTCTCCGGTAAGTGATCTGACACTCAGGGATCGTATTCCGGTAGATGTTACAGTATCATGCCATCAGAGCCGATGAGTGTCATTGTAACATTAACTAAACTTTTCTTTTTCTTTTTGCATATAAAAAGAAGAGAGAATTCGCAATAATGGCAAGAAAACAATCGGGGTCTTACCAACTTCATTACGCAAGTCCAAGTGTACTTAGTCATTATGCGTGGCAGACTTTTGTTCCTGATTCTTTCTCTTGGGGTCGGGGATTCCCTTGCAAATAAATCTAAGAAGCCCAAGCCATAGAGTACTTTTGAGCAGAATGTGATATTCCAGCCAGATGGCAGCCATGGTGTCTCCTATCCACGGCTCAGAGAACTATCTGACGGCACAATTCTTGCAACTGCAGCATATTCTGGAGACCATCCTCCGCATTTCCCTATCTTTGCCAGTGAGGATGGCGGCGCGACATGGGAATGGCGAAGCAACTTGACAGACCAGATCAATGGACTGGGCTTTGGATCTCAGCCTGCCTTGGCTGAGCTCACCTTTGACCTTGGAGGTTTCACAGCTGGTACCGTACTCGCGAGCGGCAACAGTGCTGGCGCCAACGGTACAAACATTGACCTCTACGCAAGTACTGACAAAGGCGAGACGTGGAAATTTATCAGCAATGTGGCTAGGGGAAGTGCTCCTAGTACTCAAAATGGAAATCCTTGCATTTGGGAGCCGTTTATTGTGTGAGTCTTACAGCTTTTAAATGTCTTATTTCAGTAACCCTGGAACTAATGTAAACTGCAGACCTACAAACGACACAGTCGGTGTGTTTTATTCCGATCAGCGAGATGCCCTACATGGGCAAAAGCTGTCTCACCAAGTTTCGACGGATCTGAAGAATTGGGGCGATGTTGTAAATGATGTCGCTTATCCGCTGTATACTGATCGTCCTGGAATGACTGTCATCGATTACATCCCGCCCCTGGGGAAATGGATCTTGGTCCATGAATTTCCAGGCGGAGACTCATGGTCTGGTGCTGGATATCCCGTGTATTACAGGCTCTCAGATAGTCCCTTTGACTTCCGATATGCCTATGGCTACCCTATTGTTGTCAACGGTGTGCAGCCCAGCGGCAGTCCATATGTGGTATGGACACCAGAGGGTGGCATCAATGGCACTATCGTCGTCTCAGACGCCGACCACCAAAGTGTCTTTACCAACCGAGCCAACGGTCAGCCTGATCAATGGGAGGAGCATAGTTCTCCTCAGCCAAAGGCCTATAGCCGTGCCCTCCACATCTTCAGCAAAGACAAGAGTCGACTCATGATCCTCGGCGCAGGTAATTTCCCTGGTGTTGACCCTCCAGGAACAAACCGACCACTTTATGCAAGCGTTGTGGAGATTCAGGACATATTGCGGAACAAACCAGGAGAATGAAACTAGTCACAAGCCAGATAATGTTTTGAGGTTGATATGCGGTTTTTTTTTTTTTTTGGGGGGGGGGAAGAAGAATCGAGGCCATATATTGTTTTTATTGTTACAGATTGTTAGCTATATTCACAATTTTACCATGGCTGCAGGTGGCTTGATAAGCTTTCGATGCTAGTACGTCAAAATGGGAGTTAAAACTCGCTACACATCTTTAAAGCATTACGTTTTAACCTTAAAGCGACCTCCGAGTTTCCTCTCGTTCATTGTAGCCTCGAGGGTAGCCTTCGTATAAGATGAAGACTTACATCCTTCCAGCGCAGTGATCTTCTTCAGGTCCAAGCCCTGGTAGCGATTGGAGATTCTTCGTTTCAAGTGACGAATATTCTTAAAATTTCACTTTTTCTTCCAGTAGACGCGGGCAATGTGACGCGTGGTGTCGATATTGTCGAGAACTCGACCATAAGCGCCTTCATCGGGAGTTGTGTCGCTCTCTTCGGATGGTATTAGCATACTTGAAGATGTCCGGCGCATCTCAACAGGTTTGCTACTACTGCTGCTGTCATCAGGAAGAGACAACTAGCCGCGGTCTCAGGAGCGTCTCCTCATCTTCATTCTCGTCAAATATAAATTCAGCAGATGGCTTTGATGGTAGCATTGTCTCTTGCGAGGACGATGGGGACAAAGGTGGGCTGCGTGGGTGCCTCGTATCTTTGCGGTCCTTAAGGATCGTCGAGGGAAGTTTGGCAATGATCTTGTCCTTCGTCGACTTTGATTTGGCAATTTGTTTCTTGGTCCTGAGCCGCTTCAATATAACACCATCATCCGAATCGTTGTCGTGATCTGGGTACCCCTCCATCTCATTCTTATCATCGGCCCTGACATCAACAGCAATGCACTGTTCAACTTGCTCGTTAAAGCGAATCTGCCTCCGCTTAGCACCAGTGGATGTAATTCCAGAAGACTCCGTTGGAGATGCCACCCCGCTGCTATCAACACTCATCCTCATTGAAGAGAAGGGGTAGGTGAATTCATCGACGGTTCCGCGACTGTTGTTGCGCGGTCGCAAGATGCCTTGTGTTTCTAGGGCCTGGATGGTCGCCGTGGCCTGCTCTAAAAGTGAGGCAATGGACAACGGCCTCTGAAGGGTGGCTTTAGACATGCTCCTCTTCTTGAGGATCGACTTCTTGTTGAGATTGACCGAAGAGTCCGTCACGCTTGATCGCTCTGCCCTGGTATCGTGAATGGGCTTGGTATCTGATTGCAGCGGGCCGTATAGCCAAGTAACATCGCTATCCTTAAACCTATGATGTCTTAGCCATTGATAAACCTCAAGGCTGGATGACTCAAATACATACCAATTAATGCTTTCGGCCGAAACAGTCTTGAGATTATTTTTCACTTTCGTCCACGCTCTCCAAGAAGCGTTTTCCAATCGCCAGTTATTAGGAAAGTCGGCGCGTCGAGTTACAATGTATCTCCAAGAGGACTTGATGTCCTCCTCCTTCCAGTCGTGGGACAAGTAGTCAACGTGGCGCGAAGGCCTGATCAAAACAGCAGTATCATCCTTAGCGTGCTCAGTGACCGAGGGGGTTCTAGGTCTGGAGGTGTTGTTGGAACCGTAATCAGAGCTCTCGTGCTCAGGAGGCCATTCCGTGTAAGAATGATCATCATCGGGGCTTCGAGGAGGCTCGAGGTTGTGATCTGATTGGATTCTGGGATGGGTAAGTGGCTTCTCCTGGGCAATGGTAGGAGACAAGATGTGATCCTCGGGAGAACTTATGAGAGTTAGAGTGCCGTCGTATATGGAGGTAATTGAGAAGTTAGTAGCCGGAGTAGAGGCACAGGAGATATTGGAGGTCATGGAGGGATTGGTAGTCGGAGTAGAGATACACGAGATAATGGGTGAGCTAGGCATCATAGAATGATCGGCTGTGATGGGGGCCATCATGGCTGTTGGCTCGCCGTTTATGCCGAACATACTCCCAAGTTTGGCACTTGCCATATCGATTGTCGTAGCCAGATCAACAGATTGACATCTTAGGGTGTCTGCGATGTTGTGAAATGCTTCAGTCAATGGAATAATGTAACCCCCTCCAAATGCGTCGGCAGCAACGACGTAGCCATACACCTCAAGGGTTGTCTCGTTAACTACCCATGACCCTGAATCTCCATCAAGAATTTCTGCTCACATTTTAGGTGATCAACTCTAAAAGCAGAACAAATGGGGGAGGGATACGTACGGTTATTGCTGTCAAGATTCAGGATGAGTGCGTCGACAAACTCTCTTCCAGGGCCAAGAAGAAGTCTCGAAGGCAGAGCCGACAGAGATCCTCGTTTCAGCCCCTCTGATCCGCTTATAAGGACGACTGGCTGTCTCCTGCAATGACTGCCAGACGGCGAGATGGGTTTCACGAGCTCATGATCTCGAAAGTTGAAGACTCCACTCTCCTGGGCCTCATCGTGTGACATCTTCCTCGGTCGAATGAGGTTCGGCTTGTAACTAATCATGTCGATAAGGGCCCAGTCGTAGTAAAACTCTGGCTCATCAAACTTTGTGTCGGTCTCTGTCGACTGATATCGTGGCGAGTCCTTAGAAATGGAACCTATCTTGCTTAGCTCGTCGGCTGTCCACGACGAACTGGCGTCTGGCAAAGCCACCACGAGTTCGTCCATCATACACAGTAGTTCAGCCTCATCATCCTGCTCTTCTTTAGCTGAATCACAGATTTCGTCCTCGCTATCGGAATCCGAAAGCTCGAATACCCAGTTGTCGGAACATCTAGACTGGTCGCTCTCCGTGCCGGCCGTCAGATCATCTTCCAAGTCGTCTAGAAGGATATGGCCGACGGTCAGCCCATATAATCTAATCTCTCCGTTCGACCAAGAAGCCTTTATGACACCGCCAAAGGTGCATCTTTTGTCCACACCGGAAGTCTGTCGGATAACTATAGGCGCTCCGCAATATGTCTCGCTTGTATAACCCTCGCTCTCGTCAACGATCGGAATGAGGACATCAATGTCTCCTTCTGCCTGTTTCGTCTCCGGCTCTCGACCGACGACAAAGACTTCGAACGATGGTTGACCGTCTTCGGGCATACGCAAAGCTCTAACGGATTTCTTGTCGAAAAATTTCCTGACCTTCTTCGATTGTTGCTCTGGACACAACACGACAATGCACGGCTTCGCATCGTCTTCGGAGCGGCCCAAGACCATCAATCTTATGGAAATCGGACATTGTTTCTTGCGAATCGTGCTGCGAATATACTCTAGCAGCGGCTTCTCAAGCAGCGAATGCACGTGGCGGAAGCGGGAGATCGTGGCGTTGTCGACGCTCTTGTCAAACTCTGAGAAGCCGGCGATGGGTGTGGGGGCAGACGGAACGGATTGGCTCTTGCTGTTGACACTGGCGTTGGCGCTGAGGCACGCAATTCGTGTAGACTCATCTACAGATGGCTTGTCGTTGGGCGACGGGAATTGGGTGCTGCTGTATCCTGAATCTTGTCGATCGTCGGTCATTGATGGTCGGACGGATGTGGGGGTGGTATTCATTGTTACACCCGCGGTGGTATTACCGGCTCAACATGGCAGGGAGAAGAGAGCTGTTGTAGGATAAAAAACCACGTGCAACTTGAAGCATTAAGAGAAGATCTCATGGGCGAGAGGAGAAATAACAATGGAACGTTTTCCTTCGCGTCGTGCAGGCTTAGCAGCGGGCTCCGAAGCCTTTCGAAATGTTTGGTTGGGCTCCAATAAATACATACTAAGCCACAATCCTATCAATTGAGCCCGTAGGGAAGCCTTACAGTCACCTTATGACAACATTGGCCAGTTGTGCTCTCCCAGCCTCCAAATAATACATGTAAATGCGTTGACCTGCTCATATTGAGGGCCTTTTCGTTTTGAGGATAAACTGCTCGTCACATCCAGACTCCGAGTATGATCGGCTCTTTGGCATGTCCTTACCCGCTCAAGAGCATCACTGATGCCGAGCTACAGAAGCTCGCCCAAACACTCTGGAACTGGAACATTTGCGAGGCCTGTCAGAATCTCGAGGCGTGTGCAACCTCGGGATGCTCATGGAGGCGCTCAGCTCGGTTAGAGCGCTTCTTTAACTTTTATAAATATGTCACGTCGTCCTATGTCCCAGATTTGCTACCTGCCAGCACCCCGGCGTTGCGTAACCATGAAGATCTTTTCGACATCATCAGGTTGCTCCAGGCCCATCCTGATACAAAGCGCTCAGAGTTGACGCATGGATATTTCTCCAAGCGGAATAAACCACCTTCGTCTAGTGACCAGCATTGGGCATTCAACCTTGCCGTACAAGTCATGTCCATGGTCAAGTGCTCAGCCGAAGACCAACCCCCCAGTCTGCTGGAACTCGGGACCCAGGCAATCCAGTGGCATTTCGATGAGTCGCTTGCTGAGTTCCTATCAAGAGCGTTTCCGCAAAAGGATACAGGTAATCTCCATGTTCACGATGACTCGGGCGAGATTAGAGATATAAAGTCGGCTTTAACAGCCAGACGTTTGAAGAAGGTTGCAGGGCTGAGGTTCCAAGGAACCGATGACCTGCGAAATCATCTGAAGATGGATGTCAAGAGGGGGGTTGTGGAGATTTATCATTACACAAGCGTCTTGAGGGAGCATTTGGCGGCATCGCAAAAGCTGGACGATTCTTCAGTCTTTGAGGATTCAATTTCGGCGCAAGATACGAGTTTCGACGAAACCTGTGGCTCTCCAAAGGCAAGCACTAATCTCCTCAATCTCAGAGGAAATATTCCTAGACAGATCGCCCTCGAAGCTCTGGATTCAATGCAAAAGATCCTCTTCCCCTTTGACTCGGACTCAGAGCAGATTCTTTGTGACCTGGTGTCCAAAGAATCCTTCGACCCCGATTGCTTGCGATATGATTCGGTCGTCTATCGAAAGGAAGGCGAAGAAACTGCATCGTACAACTGCTTTGGCGCACGGCTCGTGGACCTATTCAAGGAGCTGGAGGATCCCAGCCCCCGCGGTATTCTAGAGAAATGGCTTCAACGCAAAAGCGGTGCTAGGTATATGATGATGGCGACGCTCATTGGCGTTGTTATAGCGATTATTCTGGGTGTTCTCGGGCTGGCTGTTGGGGTATTTCAGGCTTGGGTGTCGTACGAAGCTTGGAAACATCCCGTGAATTCTGGGAACTGATTCGATGGAGAACTTTCACATGCTCTCCTATGGTTGGCCCAATAGACGCAAACATACAAGTTTATGTACTCCGTATACTGCGGCTATAAGTAACAAGGTATTATGGCTTATAGAGAATGAGATGGCCTTACAAGAGGCCACCGCGCTCGAGATCTGTGGTCTTGTATTGGTTGGGAAATGAGTCGGATTCGTCTAAGATGGCAATGCGCTTCAATCGATCTGGCAACACAAAGTCGGACAAGTGGTTCGCCTGCTGAAGGGGGCTCGTTTCGTTCGTTTCGAATGACTCTATGAGATAACAGATGCGCGATGCTTTTGCCGATGATGCTTTGTAAATTCCTCGCTACCAAGCATTACTTAGCTATAGATAGAGACTGCAAAGCTTCTTGCCTCTACCCACACGTGCCTTGTAAAGGCGTCCTTGGGAGGACATTCCAAAACGAATACAACTGGGGAGCCAGTGGAGCGATACCCGTGATGACGGTGAGCAATATGAAAATGCTGATAATCTAGGTGTGTGTCCCCTTGACGGTGATCCGTAGAAGGAACTATTCGATGGAGATGTCCGACAAAATCGTCGTCACGCAGTGCCAAATGTAGCAAAAACACCACTACTGGACGGTATGTTAAACCCCTCAAAAGGCAGGTTTATGAGGCTGGGACCAATCTTCGTGTTTTTTTGGGCGAGGCCTCGCTCCTGTGTGGTGACCTCTCTTGCAGCCCCGACTTTGTCAGCGCAGATATCTTTCCATCGTCCAAATGTTTGTACAAATGGTCGCATAACAATTCCTTCTTCTTCTACCATAGCCATATTTCCGTTTGGTTCCGCTATAGTTGTTAGGCTCGCCATGGCCATCGATTCTTTGGCGGGAGAACAAATCAATATGACATACCACGTTAACGCAGGAGAGTGCCAAAAACGAATCTTGATTTCCGAAAGAGTATACTCCGTATCTATATGCGCATTAATACGGATTCATCCGGGTGTGGTACAGAAGGCAGCGCGGACGTTTTCACCCGGGGAATCCTTTGCGTCAGCGGAGGGTTGCACCATGGTGAAAAAGATGGATGTAGATGTACCAGAAATGGGGATATCGGAACATATCGGGATGCTCTTTGGATGTTCTATATCGCGGGATTCGCTGCAACTAATGCTCCATGTTGTTATCAATGCATCCTTTAATATTCCGTATGCTGTTTCATTTGTGGCTTGGTCTCGGTTCACGGTTTTGGTAAAATTCAGGATGCATGTACGAGTACGAGCAGTTGCGGCACTGGTCTGGTGTTATGAGCGGCCAACCTCTTGCCAGCATTTCAATTACATTATTATTATACACATGCCCAAGCTACTACCAAATACAGGGGAGATGAAAGCGACAGTATCTAAGGAATAGCGACTGGCGACCCGGCGATTCAAGAGCCCCGTCGTGCTGTTGATAATGGATCCCGAGGTCCATCAAAGGCGGGATGAGCCTAGCGGCGCCACTGAAGCTGATGGCGTACCCGCGGCGGCTGGTTCCGGAGCAGCGGCTTGCTCTGAAGCTGGGGCCCTTGCAGACGACAAAGCGTTAAACGGTTCATCTTTTGGTGATTCTGCCAGCCATTGACCAAGAGCAAAAGGGCACTCAGCGCAAGTCGACCCATTGTTGGCATTTCCTCCTGGGCTTTGCGGGGCACTGCTGCTCTCACCCTTTCCTGCGTCCGGAATCGATCCAGCCTGTGCTTGTGTACTGGCTGTCACGAGAGAGCTGCGGTAGAGGGGCTAGGTGACGTATGGTTAGCTGCTATGCTAAATCTTAGCGGCTCCAGCTGGATCTAAGCACCAGACAGTAGCCCAAGATCCCGTCTCTTAACACTTGGACGTAGAGCTATGTTGAATAAGGGTATGCCACTCACTGAAGTGCTCATGGTTGGGTTTACAGTATGTGAGGGCGGATATAGTGGACGGCCTCTGTAGGTATGTATTGTTTTATAGTACTACTGTAAGTAGTACTCTGTAAGGCCAAACCAAAAAGTATTCGAGAGACCGCTTGTCTTCAATGATGCTATTCTTCCGGGCATGTCTGATGAAAGAGATCATTGCCAGCTTTTATCATCTGGAAGCGCTCTATATCTATCCCCCCCTTGTCCCGAAAGACCTTTGAGGACCTTTCAACCTTTTGTCGTGCGTCGATATGCATCTGAACCGTTTGTTTGCAAATTTGTTCCGGTTTTTTTTCCGGCTCACCAAAAATCCAAGCTGGCTAAGAAAACTGAGGTGGAGTCAAGCACACACTGTCACGGAAGGGACCCCCCTGGCACCGTTTCTGATAGATCTTATGTTAGGCCGCCTCAAGTACTTTTTGCTTGTGTTACCTGGGCCGAAGTTGCCATATTCTGCATGGTCTCGCCTAAGTAACTTTCCAGAATATAACACGGGCTAATTGCAGGCATGAAGAGAAGCAAATGCTGTAGCGATGCGGAGATAGCTCGCAATAGTAGGATCATCATTGACATATAAAAGATGCAGGATTGAAGACAGTAACGCCAGGTGGCGAAGATACAAATACTCACGACTACAGAATGATAGAGAGAGAGGCATCTGGACAAGAGATTGTACTTCGTTGAGCTTAAACTGCTGTAACGCCCATTTCACGGAGCCTTCCATTTCTTCTTCATTCTTCTTTCCAATTGGCACACGTGGCACCGCCTTTCCCTCAATTTTGGGCCAGCTTCTCTGCCCGCGCAGTAGCTCTCCTGGCCGGGCTCAGTTTATAACGGAGCTGGTGCTCTTCGAAATTCGATAATTAGGTAAGGTAGGCACAAATACTTGTAGAAGGTAGCGGGTTACTGTAAGAAGCAAAAAACCGTTATTTACGGTCACGCAAACAGGCGGCAAAGGGTCAATCCAATCAAATAAGTGACAACCGGGTCGGGGCAGTGCGCCTAGGTATGTACATGTAGTTGGAAGTGGTGGATTAGGGGAGCTGGAAGCTGTTTGGCCGGGGCACCCCGGCTGCATGCGAGTACGTAGATGGATTTCCACTTTTATGGTCCACCGTTGGTCACCTTGCAGTCACGGACAAAAAACGAAACCATCGAGTGCTCATATCGCTGAATGTATGTATGTATGCATAATTCCTTTGCTTCTTTTTTTTTGCCCTCTAGCTTTCTCTGACCCCCCTTCTGGTCGGAGCATACCCGCTTTCTTTGTTCATTTCCAGCCATGTTTTCTTAGTCTCTTTGTTCGTTTCTTTGTGTCTTGGCCCATCTTCCTGTCTTGTTACCAAGATATTAATGCGAGCTTGCTTCCCATGTAGTCTCGCCGCCATGCAAGCTCATCATAAATCCTCAATTCCTCAACTCTGGATGTTTCAACCCTTCCCGTCATTCATCACCCGTCCCCGTCGATAACTCTTCCCACTACGCCATGGCCTGGCAGCCCCCAGACAATTTCGACAATAATTTGGATGACTATGACCTCAATGCTATCGCATCGCAAACCAGCGGCGACACCGGTCTCGGCGGCACGGACTTGGTCACGATGCAATGGCTTACTGAAGACGATCCCACGATGTCTTTTGCCAATGAACAATATCCTACATTTGGCAATGAGCACCTGGCCCCGGACAATTGGGCACCACCTCTCCACCCGACTCACCAAGTTGAGATGGCGGGATCTCTCAATGGAGTCGGTGGTCTGTTCGACAGCCAACCCCCTGGGGATACGGCCTATGCTTCCGTTGATGCTTTTGCCGTAGCCGCCGAGGGGGGCCGAGATGCGCCAGCCCATGCTCTCACTGACGCTAACGCAACCGTCGACGGACAACCTACCAGCCAACGTAGGCCCCGTGCACGGCCGCCGAGCCCCCAAGAATGGGAGCAACACAAGACTGCCATCCATTCATTCTATATGGAACAAGAGCTCACTTTAAGGACAACTATGCAGCTGATGCAAAGACACCACCAGTTTCAAGCAACGTAAGTGTCAGACAGCTGTTCTTGATAGTCAAAAAAGAATACGGTATCTAACCGGCCTCCAGGGAGAAGATGTACAAAGACAAGTTCAAACAATGGAATTGGTCCAAGAACCTGCCAAGAGCCATGGCTGGGCGTATGCTCGACGTCGGCAACCAGAGGTGGCCAAAACGCACCTATTTCTTGCGCAATGACCGAAAGTGGACCATGGAGGAGATACAGAAGCGGCATAGCAGGCGTTCCGCTCAAGGAGACTCGTCTCTACAGGAGGGTAAGTCGGCTGTCCCATACCCCAGGCTAAAATACAGCAAGGCACTGCGCAATCTAACACTATGTAAAGACTCCTCTATACCTGACGATTTCACCTACGGGACACCGCCATCTTCTGGCATTACCGACACCGAGAGCGTCCTCGAGAACTCACGCGTCACTGATGGTGATCTCGAGATGGCTGATGCAGCCACTGCCGATACCACCAAGGACTTGCGCAAGTTCCTTGCCGAAGGCCGTTGTCGTACAAACTCTACACCAGAAGAGCTCTACTCCCGCGCCCGAGATGCTGTGAAAGCGACCGAGGCAGGTATCTGTAATCACGAAGAGGCAGAATCACCCTTAAGAGATGCGTTTTCCTACTTCAGACACCACTTCTCTCCAACTCACAGCAAGACAGTAGAGATTGGCTATTTTCTAGTCTCTTTCTATGTCAAAATAGAGCGTGTCAATGATGCCCATTGCATTCTTGACTGGATGACCAAAGAGCACTGTGGAGACGCCAAGTCTTACAACGACGGGACTGTAACTTATGTGCTCAGCACCATAGCCATCCTTCGCCGGACAGGAAGGGACAAGGAGGCAAATTTGCTTACAATTCGCCTCTTGGAATATCGCCAAACTTCAAAGGCGAATCATTTCCTCCTGCGAAACTGTTCTTCGCCTTCTGTCGGGCCGAATGAGATGATTGAGAATCTGTTAGCATCGAGCGAGCACGAGAAGCTAGAGGCCATGCCAAAGATTTTGGAACGTCTTTCAACCGATTCCAACAACCATATGTTCCTCCAAGATCTACTCCCTCGATATATACAGAAGTGCGACCAACTGACGCTTGAAAAACAAGCTATCCACTCTAGATGCATTTTCGCGGCAGTATTAGCTAAGAATGCTTCATTTGGGAAGGCTATAGACACTCTCAAGGAGGCCGAGCGGCTCTTGGATATGTTCTTGAAGAAGAATATCGGTTCTCAGCGCCCATTAGAGCTCTCAACGCTCAAATTGGCTCGGCGTCTTGCTTTTACCTTCGGTGATGCAAACGATCCAGATGCATGTGTGAGAGTGCTAAACACCCTGTTAAAGCATATGCATCTTGACAAAGACAACGATGTCCACAATGGCTACGGCCCCTTGGTGTGCAACTTTCTTAAGTCGACGGCATCTCAACTCCATAAGAAAGGTTTCTGTGAACAAAGCCGTGCTTGGATCAACCAAGCCTTCATAACATCTCAAGACCTGTTTGGGGACAATCATGAATGTACGAAGCGGATACATGAAGTGATGCTTACTTGCGAGTGGGAGACTTTTTTTTTGTGAATGATGTGTCTGAGATGACAATGGATGCTTTACACGGGGAATAGCGGGGTCTTGTTAGAAGCGAAGACGGTTCATTCTATAGACCGCATATGCAACAAGATGAAATTTTGGAGTTTTGTTCAAAAAGATGGGTTTTGGATCGGGATATCAGGTATCAAAGATTGCCCGCTTCATGGTAAGCATTGGGAATCGAACGGGAAGACGGGTAAGGCAGATTTATATTGGCATCGTGGAAGCGATGATGTTTATTGGATTGGGTTGCAAGATTGATTAAAGCAAGCGACCACGTATTTGATAGATAGTATTGTTTAGTTTTGCACCTTAATACATCTTCTTGTCTTTGCTTATTACTTGTCTACTTTTGCCTTTAGCTACAACTTTTATTTTCCACCAAAATACATACAAGACCAATGACCCGCTTTCCAATATTGAGTAGATAGTTGAAGCTAGATCATAGGCATTAGGCATCTTTCCAAACACAGAAGCTTAACGTGAGGCCATTAGTATTTTGAGCCTCCACCTCCCGCAACTCAAGATCCTTATACCCTGCACAATCCCGAAGTAAACATACAGCTGTTGGTCAAACACTCCCCCGATTCTATTATCAGAAACCCTTAAGTGGATCATTTCTTCGTATCCTGGAACTATTCTACGGCCAATCAAGCAGATGAACGTTTCTTCCGCGGTTTCGTTGCAAATATGTATTAGTTATACAACAACGTCGCCAAAACATATGCTGCTCCTTTGAAGATCTTTTTCGCAGTTGGATGCAGGCGGTCATCAATGACTATGTAGCATAATTGCTAGTTAATACCTAGTGCTAGGAAAAAGACGAGGTCGGCCCATCGGATGGATTTTTCCGCCGGAAGCGAAGTGAAGGCTTTGCGCGATAATATGAGTGCTCTGAACCGCAAGCTTGGTTAACACATATCTTATTGTGGCCTTTGGAATGAAGTGATGTACTCCTTTCAGTATCTATGTTTAGCTATCTATCTAGATATCGCTAACATGTACATTCGGTCGTGTTGGATTCTTTCCAGCCCCATACTCGTCAAGAATCTCGTTGATCTTGTCTGCATCCAACCCCTTGACAATCTGAAATGGAGTCGGCTTGAAGACTCTCTTCTCAACAAGTTCTGGGAAAGACTTCCAAAAGATTGTCGAGAGCTCTCGTCTATCATCTTCATGTGGGCGGCAGAGGAAGCGGCGCAAGTCGTATCCTGCCTGTTTGTTGAGTCTGCTGTCATCAACTTCGCCAGCTGTCAAAGGAACCAGTATTCCCTTCTTGCTATTGGACAAAAGGTTGGCACCTAGTGTAAGGTCTTTCGCCTGAACTGCGGTGCACACGTGCAGAAGGTTATCTCCCACAATGCTTCGTATTTTTGCTTCAATGTCGCTGTCGCTCAGTGTTCTGTCGATGACATGGGTGGCTCCCAGTTCAACAAGGAGATCGGATTTCGCCTTGCCCGCGATGGCGATAATAGTACCAAATCCAGCCCACTTAGCAATTTGAATGGCAAATTTCCCGCAGTTGGAGCCACCTCCAACAATAGCTAGGGGTGTATTCTTGTAATCGAAAGACTGTCCTTCTGGGGTCAAAGGAGAAGGGATGGCATGAGTAGATGGATGGAAAAGAGCAATGTACATGGTAAGTACATTCAGTGGTAATGTCGCGGCCTCGTCCTGTGTGATTGAGGAGGGAACTCGACCTAGGAAACTGACATCCATAATTGCGTACTCTTGGGTGCCCATGTAATCTCCCTTGAATGGATCTCCATTACCAAACACCACATCGCCGACTTTGAACTTATCGACATCTTTGCCAAGAGCATGTACAACGCCAACGAGATCAATTCCAAATGGAGAGGGCACATTGTCGCCAATGAAGTACCCCAAATCACGAACGTATTGATCGTGAGGATTTACTATTGAAGTCAGTCATACTAGTCAGACTCTAGAGCATCATTGTACGAACATCCTACGATGTTGACCTTCACCAGGACTTCATTGGGCCCAGGAGTCGGTACTGGTCTGGTTTGCAAGGCAAGTGGCTGGCCACGCCCTGTAATAACCACCGCTTTTTGTTCCGTCATGGCTGTAGTTGTAGGATTGCGCGTTTCGTGTTGACTGATATGAGAGAGTTTTGTGCTAGAATGACAGATTGGATATTCTAGACTTCAGTTGGGGTTTGAGAGATATTTCTACTGTCACCTCCATAGCTAAGCAGCTGTCAGTTCCTTATTTCGAAAGCATTTTATTGGTGTGTTCATTAATCATGAACTGGAACCTGGAATCATTTTTGATTCCATACCCGTTTTATCAAGCCATCGATGTCATTATTGAAAGAGGAGTTATTCGCATTTCAGCTCATCATGTTACTGAATGGCCATTTAATAATCAGGATAGTATTCAGATTAATATACATTCCCGTATCTCATATCATTTGCAGCATAGTTCCGCTAAGATCCCAGTCTCAGGTAACCTAACTTAGTCTTAGTACGCTATTTGCCAAGCGCATGATTTCAAAGCAACTCTTCTTGTCAAGCAACGCCCTTCTTAGACTCTGTGATATGGTCTCGAATACGTCGAATATTTACTAAGCATACACTGTAAGCAATTGATCGGCTGGAACAAACCCCCGCGCTGAGCTCGGAGAATATACCGATGATTTGTAGGGTCATTAATCCGCAACTCCGCGTAATGCTCCTACTCCGCCCCAGATAGATGAAGAGCTACATGGGCGTCCAGCCTCCGATGTTCTGACTCTTTTAGCCCAAATCTCGTCTGACACAGATCGCTCTAAATTGTCCACATCAACACTCAATTTCTTTTTAAATAACAGCTTAGCCCTCTATGTGAGATCTCTTGATTTCTTCAATTCCTTCGGCATCCTCGTATTCTATCCCACTCAAACTTACTGACTGTAACCAAGCAGTACTAAATGTAACCGCCCTGAGCTGGGTGTAGTGGCAAGACTGGCTAGGCACCTTGGTGAGACAACATGGCTTCTGCTCAAGGCAGCCTCGACAGCATGACACTATATGAGTCGAAGCAGCATCAATTGAATCACCGTTTACTTCCATTATGCATTGACGGACATGAATACCACGGCGACAATCATAACACGTTCACTCCACTTCCATCCAGTGATGAGCATAAGGAAAGTTATACGATCGGCGGGGCCAGGCATATATTTGTCGTAGATTAGCTATTTTCTCGATGCACGTCTATAATTAAACACAGCCTTGAAGTCCTAGGCTAAGCATTAGGCAGATCATGGCGTCCAATCGCCAAAGTTTTAGCGCTTACTTATATGCATCAGGCAACAAAACATCAGTTTATCTGCCTTGTTGACCTCGTGTTTAGCGGTCAACTAAGCCACAGAGGTAAACGATATAATACTACCTGGGTAGAGACACAGCAACGGACATGCAACTTTCAAACTGGAGGATACAAACTCGACTCAAACTCAACTACTTTTACAAACTAACTTTTCCCCCTCGTAAAACTGAGTCGATCGCATGGTTCGATTGCCACGGTAGCCCTCGGTTCTTCACTTCTACAACTCTAAACCAACATCATGGGATCAGGAAGCCAGGCCAGTGAAGAAGACATTGACGCTGTCCTTATTGGCCGAGATGATGTCAGTGATTATAATCCGGGGCAGTTGCTGCCCGAGCTTCCAGAGGTCATCGCAAAGATTCGAGCCTGGCTGCAGCCAACAGCATACGACATTGCTGGGGGAGAATACCGCAGGCACTTGTCGTCTCACGTTGCCGGCACAGGGCACTGGCTCACTTCAAGTAAACAATATCAAGAATGGATGACAAACGAAGAGCATGGAATGCTCTGGATCAAGGGCATTCCGGGATCTGGAAAGTCGGTTATGGCGGCCAATCTAATTAACGAAATTGCCAAGTCGAATCCAGGTTGTCCGGTGTTATACTTCTTTTTCCGCCAAATCATCGACGCCAACCATGAGCCTCGGGCTTTACTACGAGATTGGATGGACCAAATCCTGAGTTACAGCCCACCTTTACAGAAGCAACTGAAAAAGTATGTTGAAGAGAACCGATCCCTTGACAGCATATCTCCGGAAACTATGTGGAATCACTTGCGCCTAGCCTTTGTTGGTCTTCCTGGAAAAGTCTTCTGCGTCGCTGATGCACTTGATGAGATGGATCGTGGCAACGAGGGGTTCCTCAAGACACTTGGAGACATTAGCCAGTGGCGACCAAAGACGGTCAAGTTCTTGATCACCAGCCGTCCAGTGTCAAGTGTAGAAGTGCCACTAAGAAAGACCCCTTGCCTGCACATTCGGTTACAGGAAGCCTTGGTTGATGTTGACATTTCAACCTACGTCCATTTCGCTCTATCAAGATCTAATATCCCAGAGAGTGATTGGAAAACGATCGCAGATGCAGTCCCAGGCCGTGCGAATGGTTTGTTTCTCTACGCCAAGCTAGCCATGGATGCGTTTCTCGAGCCAAACGTCGATATCAATACAGTTCTCTTGAAGCTTCCAACAGATCTGAACGCCTTATATACCGATCTATTGAGCGAGCATGCAAAAAGATCTGGTGTGCCGGGTAACATCCAGCACCTCATTTTGCAATCTGTCACTCATGCTACCCGTCCTTTGCGACTGCTCGAGCTGGCAGAAATGATCAGGATCAGCATGTTTAACGACTCCAAGTGGGATATAAAAGCTACCAAGGGACTCATCAGAGCTGCATGTGGCCCGTTGCTGGAAATACTACCTGATGAAACAGTTTCCGTTATACACCACTCTTTTACTGAATACCTTAAGGGCACTACACGACCGGGCGACGGCCAGCACATTGGGTATCCTGTCCTGCAGATGGGCTCAACACACGCTCAGCTTGCCCTGCAGTGTATTCTGTACTTGAAATCTGGATGCTTAAATTCCATCACCCTTAAGACGGACGAAGAAATCGCCGACATGCCACGCACCCGATGGGAACGCGACGGTGGCTATTTCGAGATTAAGCGCACAGTAGAAGAGATGGAAGTCGAAACCAGACTTCAGTACCCATTCTTTGAATATGCGGCCAGCAATTGGTACCAGCATATTGCAAAATCTGAAGCTGCCGGCCAGGATCAGAAAGAGATCAACGCGAAACTTGAAGAACTATTTGGACTCGATAACAATATGAGGGCATGGCTCCAGATGAGGTGGCCAGAATACAGCCTGGGCGCTAGAAGTGTCACACAGCTTCATATCGCCGCCAAAACAGGCCTGGTATCATATGTGAAAGAATTACTTGGAAGCTTCGACATAAATGTGCCGGATTTCTACGATAGAACACCTCTGTAAGCCATGGCTCTTCCCCTCTGGACTGACTACTACCAAAATAGTGGTGAGTTTCTTAGCAGCACATTACTAACATCAACACAACGTCTAGTTGGTGGGCTGCTTCTGAGGGACATGCGGAAATTATTTCGATATTGATAGAAGGCGGTGCAGATCCAGATCGACCTGACAGTTACTCTGGCCGCAGGCCTCTTCATGTAGCGGCCAGCCACGACCACCCTGAAGCCGTAGCAACACTACTGAAAGCCGGGGTCAGCCCTTCAACGGAAAAGACTCTTGAAAATCCTTGGGATAGCAGTAGCCGTTCCCCATCAACCATTGGCGACACGCCGGTCGAGTATGCTTGTAATGGCCATTTCAAGGCACTAGAAGCATTTCTCCCCTTTATAAGAGACGATTTAGATTTGATGCACCGTGCCTTGGCGTGGGCAGCCAAATTGAGATCATCAAAATGCGTTGATTTGCTGCTTCAGCAACCGGGCGTGGATATCAACAAAACCATTGACGGCCAGACGCTGCTTTATAGAGCTTGTGACGCAGTTGATGAAGGCATGGTAGCAATGTTATTGAAGGCTGGAGCAGATGTTAGCATTATATGCGATGCTGGTAATGATGCGACATGGCGATGGAAATATTCGCAGGATGAGCCCGCCAGACTGACCTGCTTATTTGCTCTATGTAATCGACACGGCAGTGAATATTATAACGACAAACTACAAGTTATCTTCAGGCTTTTGGTCGAGGCCGGAGTCGACATTCACTACCGGACACCGTTAGGTGAAACAGCATTACACAACGCCGCTCATTGTCCTATCCTCATCAAGTTGCTATTAGAAGCTGGGCTTGATGCGGATGCCACCGATATCACCGGCGCAACTCCACTTCACTTTATGCGTTCGGGAATGGTACCATTGATACCGTCCATAGAACTCTTTGTTGAGCAAGGACATGCTGATATCAATGCTACAAAAGAATGCGGGCAAACAATTCTTCACTGTCTCATCCTCAATGGTGACGAGCCAACAGTTCTAAGATTCCTAGAGTATGGACCAAACTGCAATGCGGTCGATAACATGGGCAACACTCCATTGCATACTCTCATGCAAGTACCTAAGCCAACGCCAGAAATGGTTAAAGCTTTACTCGCTGGAGGAGTCGATCCGAATGCACGAAATCATGATGGCATGACTGCATTACTACTTTGGAACCAGTCCAGCGAGAGTCGGAGGGATATTCTAGATATCCTTCTCGAGGCGGGTGCCGATATCAACACGGTTGACAAGGATGGAAATAACCTGATCTTTCGATCGCTCTCCATTTTCTTGTTTATGAATGCGGAAGATCCACACAAAGATATTAAATATCTCATCGAGCGAGGAGTTTCACCATTTCAACGCAATTTCCATGGCGAAACAGCTCTCCACTACGCCATGAAGTGCCCTCACGCCTATGAATCGAGACTTATGGCCTCCAATCCTATGACGAGGGTTGATTTCCTAATTAGTTTAAACCTCGACGTGAAGGCTGTTGACTATAATGGAAATAACCTCCTTCATACAGTTGCCGTGTTGGATGCAAACCACAGCTCTTATTATGGCCCGCGATTATTGGACCTCTGGGAGAAGCTTCTCGCTCTGGGCTTAGACTTGGAGCAGAAAAACCATGCCGGCCGCACGCCACTACACTTCTTATGCGCATACAGTAATCGTTGGTTGCGCATGCCGCCGGGGAAGACCATGCCCATTGATCTCGTCATTTCCCGAATGAAGAATGTCAATGTCCCCGATGATGATGGAATCGCCCCTCTACACCTAGCTGTATCTACTTGCGGGGAGGTGTATGCCAAAAAGCTGATTGAAGCTGGCGCGAATCCTCTGGTTTCTACTCATGAAGGGCTCACTCCTCTTCATCTTGCTGCGCGGGGCAGAGACAGCAACAATGTCGGCCTACTATTAGATGCACTAAGGAAACGACAACAGGACATACCAAATATTGATATCACACAGTCAGGACTAGCTAATAGTTCAACTTTGAGCAAAATGAATGACCGCCGGGTAGTAATGGGCGTGAATGCGAAAGTAACAACTGATTCGGTCGCTTATACACCTCTTTACTACGCTTGTAAGTCTGGGAGACCTGAAACAGTGTCTCTGCTGCTGGAAGCCGGAGCTGATGCTAAACTCAAAAACATCTTCGAAGGTTGTCTTGAATTTGAAGAGGAATGCGAACGATGGAAGCATCCTCGTCCACAGCAAGATGGTGGCGAATATCAATACAAGGCCGCTCTAAAACTGCGTGACCCATACCGTACCGATGGATCTTGTCAGTGCCACAGTGCAGTTAAAGGGATCGGTATAGGCCATATAGCGAGGCTCGAAGAGATTGTTGATATGCTTGTCGAGCATGGAGCCGATATTTCTTTGCTTGTAAATCGTCCTGAGAGGCGGAAAGAAGGTATCATCAACACAGCTGTCGAGAAGCAAAGGAATTATACGGCTGCCTGTTTAATGCGCGCTCTCGGCACGAACACTACAGAAGGGCTAGATGAGCTCACAAAGTTCGCCCAAGTTGCGCGTCGCCATGAGCAAGAAGCTGCGGTCCAGGCTTTGACATCTTCGGCCTTTATTCATCCCGGAGACAAGGATCAATCCGTGCCATTGCATTTTGTCACGCGGTTTTTGATTCGGAGAGAGTATCATCTGTTAGAAGAACTTTTTCGGCTGGGAGCGACATTTCTTCCCAAATTCACTCCAGGTGTTGATTACGTACCAAATGAGAACGCCACCCTGGAACATCTTATAAAGCTTGGCCTCACGTCGCTTGTTGACAAGATAGCGACCATTGAGACGGAGGCACAGTTAGAAAGGGGAGAATGGCATGCGTTTGGCGACAAAACAAGGCCGGGCTTGTTCTTCTCAAAGAGGGATGGTACTTCAGCTTCTTTTTCGCCATTCCTTCTTACCGCTGTTCAGAGGGAGTTGCCGAACATGGATATGGTGCGATTGCTTGTTGGGAAATTTGCGGTCAACGTCAATGAGACTGATACCGACATGGAATCCGCTCTCTTTTGGGTCGCACGAGGTAACGACTGGTGGCAAGTCCACCAAGCATTGCCTTATCTGCTTGATGCTGGCGCAGATATTCATATGCGAAATGCAAAGGGGAAGACGCCACTCCATATGGCTCTCCAAGGAGACGGCGAATATCTAGGACCATTTAACTGGGATGCAGCCAAGATACTGATCGAAAGAGGAGCGGATGTCAATGCGGTCGATAGTCAGGGCCAGAGCTGTCTTGCGTGCGCACAGCATAACGTTGACATGGTCAATCTTCTTGTCAAGCATGGAGCAATTGTCACACTGGACTCGATTTTTGGCGCCATTGAATCCGGCAATGCAGAAGTTCTGCAAGCGCTCTTATCTAGCGGTATAAGCCTAAATGCTCTTGGAGATGCGCCGCCCAGGGAGGAAGACGAGAGGAGGAAGAGGAAGGGCCTTAAAGTGGAGGAGACACATAAAGAGTTTCCACTGCATTATGCCGCCAGATATTTGAGCTTGAGTTGGACTAACTCGAACAACTTTTATCGGGAACTCCCCGCTAGAATGAAGATCATTGAGATACTCGTTCAGCATGGAGCTGATCCGTTCGCAAATTTCCTCAAAAAGGACAAAAGAGCCGAAGACGAGTCCAATCTCTCAGAGACACAAATCACCACTATCGATGTGCCTAAAGGCTATAGGGAATGTACCCTATTACATGAGGTACTTGCTTCAGATATAATAGCAGATCCGTTTCTTCAAATTCCAAATCTCGACGTCAACTATCGAGATGCCAAAGGCCGCACTCTTCTCCATGCGATCTGCCATAATAAGGGTGGCTATGATGATGGTGGTGGCCCCGATCATATCATCGGATCAGACACGAATAAGGACGTGATTACGCCAGAGGAGCGAGTTACCTCATTTGAGCGCCTTTTGTCTCTCGGTGCAGAATTGGAGGCGACAGATAACTTTGGCCGAAACGTCATTCATTATATGTTTGCTGGTGAAGAGCACACTTATTATCTTGGCTTGTTCCAAAAATCCTTGGCCTATGTTCTTGAAAAGGCCCCCAGTTTGATGATTCAGGCGGATGCAAATGGCGATACTCCATTTCACTATGCCGTGAGACGTGCCAATACATGTAGTCGGGACACTGCCGACGAATTAGAGATGCTGTTGGCGGCGGGAGCAGATCATACAGTTGTCAACAATAAGGGAGAAACTCTGCTGCATATACTGGGAAAGGGTATTTCTAATCTGGCTTTACGCACCTTCTTTCACACTTTGGTTGATCGAGGTATTAATATAAATGCTCGCAACAACCGTGGGGAGACGGCATTATTTTCATTCTACAGTTTGCCAAAGACGGCGCGTTGGCTGGGTTTAGACAATAGGAACAAACCTTCACCAGAACTTGTCAAGCCAATGCTGAAGAATCTAGGTGGCGACTTCTTTGCTAGGGATAATCGGGGCCGAGGTCTCTTACATGCCGCTGCGGCCGGGGATGTCGAACGATTTCAGGAGCTGATGGATATAGGGCTCGATCCCATGATGGAGGATGGCGCCCAGCAGACGGCGATTGACGCGGCTGCTGCTTGTGGAAACAGAGATGTTTTGGAGCTATTTGAGAAGAAGGAATAAGGAAAGCAATGTTTATTAAATGTTGAGCACAGAGAAGGGTCTACATCTGGAATCATTCATTACGTAGTAGCGCTTCATATTTCTCCACCACATATGGTCACGGAAGTGGCAAGAGGAGATTAGAAACAGTCAATTGTTACTATTCATTCATATGCAGTAATGCAGCATTGCAGAGACTAATACCTCTATGCAAGCCCGTAAGGAGCTGGCTGGTTCAGTTGCAGATATAAAAGTTGTTGTCACCAGGCTTCGTCTTGTGGGCGTAAGTACCGCAGTATCTTTGAACGTTAGCAGTATTCACATAGTGCCACCTATGGGTTTGCTCGAGCCTACCTCGCCTGCCAAGTATTTCCAACCTTTTGGAAGGTGAAAATACCCCTAACGAGTCCAGGGTCTCCTCCCGTGTAGGCAATTGTCCAACTGAGCGGGAACCCATAGAGATCACCGGGGCAGTCAGGACGATCAAAATAGTATCTATGAGGGTATTTTCGAGCTCCTACGGGAGTAAGATTAGTGATTTAAATCATCGCCAAAGGACAAATCTTTGGGCTTCCACTC
The DNA here is from genome assembly GCA_001931985.1 of Trichoderma sp. IMV 00454. Lineage (NCBI taxonomy): Eukaryota > Fungi > Ascomycota > Sordariomycetes > Hypocreales > Hypocreaceae > Trichoderma > Trichoderma sp. IMV 00454. The sequence goes on from MSJK01000066.1 coordinate 166,640, forward strand.
ACCAATAGGACTATCCTTATGTTGAATAGCGGCGTTTCCAGCGTTCCCAATATCCGAAGGTTTGAAGGCGCGACTGACACCACCTAGGCAAAATAAGAAGGTGTTATTTTCACTTGTTTGTTTGGAAGTCTTACTGCATTTCACATCTTTCGTAGGAAGATTGGTTACCGTGGCATTAATGCCCGAGGCAGCGAGAAGCACAGTGAAGAATGAAAGAGGCTTCATTATGAAAAGAGTTGAGTGAGGATAGGTATGAGTAAATTGATAGAGTTGGTTCTGACCCAGATTACATTGAAGACCCGGGAGATATATCAACTATATATACTTCTTATTATAAGCGTGGGCCATATACAATTACATCATTTGTTTTACCAGCCAGACCACAAGACGACTAATAAGGTCGCACTGGTCTCTCATTTTCCGGTGGCTTGCATAACTGTATGCCTGTCCTGAAATCGTCAGACCTGTCACATTCACATGCTTAACACTTATCGTGGTGGTTTGGACTCTGCTGTTAATACGTTCAATGCTACAACATGACGGAGACCCCTTTTGTAACACTTAGTATACACTGTCCCACCGGTCGGCCGGACTGTCTCACCGAAACTGTCTCGGAAGTCGGCTGCTCAGTGGCATTCAAGATAGCTTTTTGAAATCGTGATCAACTACAATTGAGAAATATCATACGTTAGGAAATACGCATCATACCAGATTATACAATGGCCGACAACAGTAAACTATGACAATGGCGGGTTGAAGCTTTGACGTGGGTAAGATGACCAGGTTGGTAGTATCGACGGGAACTGTGATGGAGCTCATGTTTCAATGTTCCGCAAATATGCACGGCACGATCATGTCATAAAATGTGGCGAGCTGAGACTGAGTGGACACATGGCTCATGTAACACTGGACTGGGGCTATCTCGCGGCCTTCATTGAGAAGATGAGTTCTCCGCAACACTTCTATGATACACAGAGCAGACACTGACACGGAAAAGAAAAATTGGCAATTGACCTCTTCAGAGACATGGGAACATAGTTATCGGGCTTAATAGTCAACTAGCCTCGATGTTGAGCACAAAATAACATCATGCTATTGTGCGAGCAGGCTGTACCCAAGTCACCAGAGATCCACAAGCGATAGACTAAGGCATTGTCAGGTACAGTAATACATATTATGGCCCATGTAACCCATAATTTGCCACCTCTTCTGCTCTGGAGATGAAAGACATGCATAGACTTTGGCCAATGGGCTCACATCCGCATGCTGCACCAAGGCATTCGGACAGGAAGATATGGGGCGGGATGAACCCGGCCAGCTTTTGTGGTCACCGTAATACCCGTCGTGGGCCAACCATTCCCCAGCAGCATTGAGCGGTTTAAACACAAGCGTTTAATATTCTTGGTTGAACCATACTCTGCGATTACTCTTGAATATTATTAAGGTGAATCAATAATTGAAATGCAAGGAGTCAAGAAACTGATAACGGACGCCAAACGTACCACGTGGCCGCGTTCAATAGGAAAACACCATCCAATCCAAGACTACTTGGCCGCGACCATTTCAAGGAAGTTCATGTAAGCTTTAGAAAGCGTCCAGACTCCAACTGGCGTTCTGATTCTGATTATTTCGTAGTTGTTGGCGTGTTTCCTCATCAGGGTTGCCCTCTTCTTGGACTGTTTCTGGCTTCCAGTAATGACAAGTGATTTTCCGGTGGATCACCTTCTTCTGGTCTTCCAAGGGCCAATGCGTATGGGCTAGGCACTGATTCAGCTGGGCCTTCTTTCATCTTCGTCCTCGGGCCGCGCTTCTTAATCGGCCTAGACTTCCGGAGTCCGGTGTCTTTCAACACCTTCCACACCATTGTAGATGATACAGGATGACCTGCTTGTGTTATCTCAGCAGCTATGTCAGCACATGACTTTTCCCCGTTGCGACTATCGCGCTTGTAGTTTTCGGCAATAGCTTGTTCAATCTCCTCAGTCCGTTTTTTGGGCCTTCCACTCCTCGGCCGATCAGACACAAAGGAATTGTTTATTTGTAACGGCCGGACTGATGGGTCAAAGCCGTTTTTGAGGGACCGGCTGTAAATCCGATTAACCTGGCGGAGCGACACGCCTAGGACAGCTGATATCTCTGAGGAAGACCAGGTTGTTGAAGCTTTTAGCGCTAGAATAGCACCTCTCATAGCTTCATCAGACTTTTCACGACTCATCGCGTTGTTGCGCTCCATTGCAATAATTATAGCTGTTGAAAATAAGGGGATGTTGATTGTGTTGGGTTGATACCGTCTTTTTGCTACCCAACCCCTGCTAGCATGCTAGGCCTAAATGGATATTAGCGATCTGGGCCTTGGTTGTTTATTCCTTTCTCGATCTCACACATGTATTCAGTCGCCAATCAAAATTATCCTGCCTGCCAACTCTACTTCCCTCGATACTTCAAGATACCCCAAGATATCTGATATGTAATAATGATAACAGGAATAAAGACTAGTAACGCAGAGGATAAAGCTGCAAATAGCAATGTCAAGATAGAAAACCACCAAAAGATCAGCTGCACCGTCCGGAGTTCACCTTTACCAATTCCCCCAAATAGCAGCGAATCATCGGGCACAGTGAGCATCACTTGCATCGAAGATAGAATGAGAGACACACTAGCAAACATGAAGGCCAGCGGTACCGCGGCATGCTGAATGAACGCCAATGCCGACCTTGGAGACTCGTGGTAAAATCGTAACCTGCTGCCTGCGCTCTTGGGCCGAAGAATGAAGATCGCCCAATTCAAGCGCGTAAGGCGAATTTGGCCATAGTGGTACCGTCTTGCTACGTCTTCATTGTTAAGAAGGCGAAACCCACGAATGAACTTGGACCACCCAGCCCAGGTGATATCCTCCGGGATGAGACCGTGCTCTTTTGCGATTCGAAGATCTGATTGATGTAGAATAAGATGAGAATATGATCTCAGAAATCCCAGAGCCATTGCCCGATAGGAATCCGACTCAGGCAATATTAACTCTTGAAGTGTGCAAATCCGATGCCAGATATTGCGTCCAAAAGTCATAGTTGAGTAAGCAAACTGGTATTGGTTTTATGAAAAAGTTCTTCTCCTGCCGTATGAGATGAAACCGGGGATTCTCAACCGGTACAATTCTTCTGCCCTTGAAGTTTTGCGCATGAAGCGCATCAATATTGCTGCCAAGCTTTCTTGCGAATATATGCAGCACGTTGTAAAGCTCATCCAAAATCGGTGTAGCAACTTCCCTTTGCAAAAAGTCTTCAATCTCAGCTAAGGGTACTGCTGGTTCTCCTGGAATATACTCAATGCTGCCGAGCTGACACTGCGGGGTATGCAGTGAGGCTGGAAAATCTGCATTGAGGACTTGATCGCGAGAATCTTCAAGACGGCTATCATCAAGCGCATCTGCTCTAATAAAAGGAGGTTGGTTAATGATTTTGGCCATTTTCAGATTCTCTTGGGTCGTGAATCAACTGTCTTTGTCCGCAGTCGCAGCTTTGAATACATGTAGGTTCGAGTTCATTCAGCGTACCTAGTAGAATTGCCGAACGAAATAACCCGTGTTACAGTGTATTATAGCCACCACTTAGGGAGCATGTTTTTCTGTAATCATCGAGTGTAAGTAACATCTTACGTATGAGAATGGATTCGACCTATATCAATTCCAATATCTGGCAGTATCACAATATCTGCTGTCTCAGTTTAGTCAAAGCTTTTATGTACTCCCTACCGCGCAGTGAGACTTGGCAATTGCAGGCCACAGTAGTCCCATTTGCCGTACGACGAAATCCCGAAGTCGGGCAATAACAGCTTTTAAAATAAAATCGGATTTAATACACCTGGTATAAATTCCAGCTCTTATATATTAAATATGAATACAGCAACTTATATATTACATATCGCCATCCGCGACGGGATTCAAGTGGAGCAAAGCCTCTTAGCAGCCGGAGTTCCGGTCGGAGTTGGAGCGGGTCCCGGAACTCTAAGCAATCGTATTGGTTCCTTTGTAAGAGGCATCTAATGAGAATCATGTCGACGACTCTGATTAAAGCCTATAAAACACATTATATTCATTGAATATTCATATTTCACAGCATAATCCAGTCAATTTCCGGCCGATTCGGTCCCGATTGTACGTCAAATGCTAATAAGATCGAAGTATAAATGACTGAATATCCGGCTTTCCCATCTCCTCTCTTCTTTCCTTCTCAATCACATTTCCTCAAGATCTCAACGTTGAGCTACATACATAATGGCTCCTATCCGTGTCGGTATCGTTGGACTCAGCCCTGAACCAGCCGGTGCCGGCCAAGGTAAATGGGGGGTTTCCGCTCACCTAGCCTCCCTCCGTCCCTCTCCTCATTACGAAATCGTTGCCATATGCAACTCGTCAGTTGAATCAGCTCGTCGTTCAATCGAATATCACAAGCTTCCTTCAACCGTCAAGGCATACGGAAGCGTAGAGGACCTAGCCAATGATCCCGATGTTGACCTCATCGACGTGTCCATTGTGGTTTCGAGACATTTGCTCGCCGCCAAGCCTGCCCTATTGGCCGAGAAGCAAGTCTTTGTGGAATGGCCTCTAGGTGCCAGCACGGCACAAGCAGAGGAAATGCTTCAACTGGCTAGAGAGTCCAATTTGAAGACCATAGTCGGGACACAGTTCTGCGCAGACCCATGGCTTGCAAAAGCCAAAGAGTTGATTGAGAGCGGAGCGATTGGCAGAGTAACCAGTTCTGACGTCCAGATTTCACCTCCCACTGGACCGATCCATACCTGGACCGCAGAAGCTGAGTTTTATCTGGATTTTGAGAGTGGCGGGGACGAATACCACATCACGTTTGCCCATTGTGAGTACTCTCTTCAAAGGCGATCATAACACTAAAACTGACTTGTATCTGTAACAAGTCCTGAGTGGTTTTGTCCATGTGCTTGGTGATTTCGCCAGTGTCAAATCGACTTTCGCCGTCCAGCAGCCAATCGTAAAGCTCATCAGCAGCAAGACTGGAGAAGTCGTCAATCCCGAGAGGGAAAGGACCTCGCCAGATCATATCTTCATCCAGGGCACGCTGGAAAGTGGCGCTGTTGTGAGCATCACCACGCGCACACCTCCACGACCGATAGACGGACAAGGTCTGCGCTGGCTCATTTCCGGAACTGAAGGAGAGATAGAGCTCGCAACCAAGGGTAGAGGGTATCAGACGGGGTCGAATGCGAGGACTCTGCGTCTTATTGGAAAGGATGGAGAAGTAAAAACAATTGACTGGGAGCAAGATGAGCCCAGCCATATCAAGAATGTTCCTCCGCCTGGAGCCAATACTGCAAGATTATTTGAGGCATACGCGCTCAAAAAGGATTGCTATTCCGATTTCGAAAAGGCTGTCAAGCTCCATAAACTTTTGGACAGAATCGCAAAGGATGCTGGATACATGTGAGGTAGATGTGCACCACAGAAGTCTACTGTGGTTCATAGTCGATGCCTTTTTGGTAGAGGATTGGAATCATGGCACTTGTATCTACTCCATTGCTTGCATGATTTCGTGCCGGGATAATAACGAAAGATACGACTCTGTACAGCGAGTTAGAACATGCTCAAATGAAAAGTCTGTGGCAATACTTACGACCGATCTGCCATCGGCGTCCGAGAATCTCCATCCCATGCTTGATAACGTGCAACTTATCGGCAATAGTATCACTAGGAGTAGATTTTGAAGCGCGCAAATAGATCAGCGCCACCTTGTACAGCATATGCAGGAGAAATGGGGATGCAAAGTCGTGTATCTTCTTAAAGGGCTGCTGCGCGATGTACATGGACATCTGCAAAGCCGTTTGAGAAATCAGATTGCTTTCTGTCGATAGCTGGTCAAGAGATATGCCGGATGTGTCTGCTCTGCCCTTGTTTTTGGACTGAGAACAGTCTAGCAGGAGGATTCCACTTGTAACTGTTAGTAGGTAAGATGAATGGATCTGTTCAAGTACACATACCAATAGCACACAGCTGTTTGGGCGCAAAACTCCAGTTGCCTCAAGTGCGCTTCTAGCTTTGAAACACTGACAAGAGAAAATATGGTGCGCCTCAGCTGTGCCGTCTCGCTCTCACTATATCCTTCGCCAACATGTCGTAAAACCTGGCCGATTAGATGAGCAGCTTGTGCGAAGCGGGCAAATCGGCCTAGATCAAGTGCCGTGGCTGAGCCAAGTGTATATGCATCTTCAGGCCGGCAGGTCTAGAGATATTATGTGAGATTAGATTCATGGGCACATTTTGTATTGTAGTGTTACTTACTCCATTATTAAATGTGGCATCGTCAACCGGGAGAATATTCTCCAAGATTGGGTCAGGCGTTACTAGATGGCGACTTGGGTCCGACAAGTTCAGAAATCTGACACACTAGTTAGTATAAATATGTCGTGAGGAAGAGACAAGAGGAACAGTACCTATCTAAAACAAGAATTGCCCACCACACTCGACGGCGTTCCTCCAATTCGTTCCTCGAAACTCCGTTCAAATCTCGGCATAGAATTGACTTGTCAATCCCCAAGGCTGTAGCATAACGAGCACACTCAGAAATAGATAAAAATGCCGATGGATAAATGCCATGTCCCATCTCATAAATGGCTATGAGAACCGAAGCCTGAATCACCTGGAGAGACAAAGCTCCCGAATGCTCAATTCGAAACTGCAAATACTTTGTGATTTGATAAAGCAGCGTTCTCGGTCCCGAAACTTGCTCGCAGGACAATTTCATAGCGAGGATGAGAAAGAAGAGCTCGGCGCGCTTATGGGTCAACCAACTGACCAGATTGGCCAGGAACTGGGTTTTCGATACGATTGGCATCCATTCTTGAACAGAGGAAAAGAATTGATCAGATATGGCCTTGATATTCGCAACGTCGCCGACCAAGTCTGATACATCTTTCGTAATTAGGTAGTCAATATCCGGCTCCGGTACTTTCAGCTGAGCACTGATAAAAGCTTCGGGATCAAGGAAGCGCTCAGTGAGAAAGTTGGTCCCAGCAGAATGAGAGGGCACAAGATGAAAGTTGTCATAGTCCGGGCTTGCTTGTGAGGTCTCGGCTGTGGCTGAAGCCTGATCTGTGAGTAAGCCAGAAGTGGGAGAGACGACAGCATTGGTGGTGGATGGTGACTTTCGCTCTCGTTTCTTACGACGGTAAGGATAGTCGCACACAATCCGCTTTCTGTAAGGGTGTCGCTGATTAGTAAATGGGCACTCGAAGAGCGCCATGTTCATGTAATCAGATGAGTAGAGCTCTCACTGGAGACAGCCTTTGCACTGAGGAATGGCCCGGTCGCATCGCCGCTTGGAGTCCCGGCATGCCAAACAGGCGAATGGCGCCGGCGTCGTTGCCAGAGTCTCATAACGCCGCTCCATGGTGGAATAGGGACACACTATATGCGTACTCAGTGCGTAATGGCAGCGGTCGGGCGTTTGCAGTGCAAGTTTGCTAGTTGATCTGCGGCATATTGCGGACAGATGCAGGGAGATATCACCGCTCAAGTGCGGGTGGCCCGGTTTGGGTGAAAAGCTTCTAAGGCTGCTGACAAATGGTTGACTAGAGCTGGAAATACCGAGGTCGATGAATATTGCGTGGAGACAGTGAGATGTGGCTGCGATCTAAGTCTGATGAGATCCAAGATGCTAATAGTATTTGCATTATTCCGCATGGCTTCGATCGCCTACGGTCTGAGCTGTATACATATTCGATACTTTAACCATTTATACCATTTCACGTAATATAGCAATGGATTGTTAATGTACGCGTGTGTGAACCATTTACCTGTACCTGTATTTCTAATCCTAAAAGAGAGCTCTCTATACACTAGACCTTGTATGTAGGACACACTCATATCGAAACATTGAGTCTCAGCAATGTTCAAGGTTTCCACTTGCCGTTCTTTATCGCTGTCTGCCAAATCTCATCCTTAATGGCATCTCCAAACTTTTTTGTTGTCCCCTTGCCACCCATATCGGGCGTAACGATCTCTGCATCAGCGCGAGCCATGACGGCCTCTATTGCTTTAAGCAATGCGTCCGCCGCCTCGCGATGCTCAAAGTGGTGCAGCAACATCTGGCCAGCCCAAATCATACCCACTGGGTTCGCAATGCCTTTGCCCGCAATGTCCGGAGCGCTTCCGTGAACTGGTTCGAAGAGGCTTGGAAACTTGCCGTCGGGGTTGATGTTAGCTGACGGAGCAATGCCGATGGTGCCAGTGCATGCAGGGCCGAGATCTGACAGAATATCTCCAAATAAGTTGCTGCCGACCACCACGTCGAATTTCTTGGGCCGTTGGACAAAATGAGCTGTCAGGATGTCGATGTGGTATTTTTCGACGGTGACGTCTGGATATTTGGTAGACATCTCTTGAACCCTGGAGTCCCAGTAAGGCATGGTGATGCTAATACCATTACTCTTTGTTGCGCTGGTCAACAGCTTGCGCGGTCGGCTCAGCGCAAGATCAAAGGCATATTTGAGCACGCGGTCCACTCCCGTCCTCGACATGACCGTTTCTTGAATCACAATCTCACGGTCTGTTCCCTCAAACATCTTTCCTCCAATGCTGCTGTACTCTCCCTCTGTGTTCTCCCGCACGATCCAAAAGTCAATATCGCCCGGCTTGCGGTTGGCCAATGGACTCGGAACACCAGGCATCAGGCGACAAGGGCGGAGGTTGATATACTGATCAAATTCGCGGCGAAACTTAATCAAGCTACCCCATAGGGATACATCATCCGGAACGAGATCTGGCATACCCACGGCTCCAAAGTAGATGGCGTCAAACGGAAGAAGCTTCTCCTTCCAGTCGGGGGGCAGCATTGCGCCATGCTCCTTGTAATAATCACAGCTCGCAAAGTCGAAATGTTCAAACTCCAGCTTGATCTTGTAGATTGAAGCAATACTTTCCAGACACGTGACGCCAAATTCCATCACCTCTTTTCCAATGCCATCGCCAGGGATGACGGCGATTTTGAGAGACTGGCGGGGTGCCATCTTTGCTTCTGGGGGTGGTGCAGGTGGAGGACGACGGGATAGCAGAGTAGCCAAAGACTTCTTCATCAAGCAAAAATAGAAGTAGAGAAAATAATGGGAGAATGAATGATGATAAAGCAATGGATATGAAAGGTGGAAGAAATGAGAGAAATAGAAACAATTGCATCATGTAGCAACCGATCAGCATGCGCACGCTTGTTCTTTCTTCCGCAGTTTGATTCGCATACAGAAGTAGCCGACTGCAGCGCGGGGTATTGTGTTGCCATTTGAGGTGCATGTCTCGGAAGAGTTTAAATAGAACCCGAACAACAATCTTCCGCGTATTAATTTCGCTGGGACGCCTTCATCATAAATTTCTACCGACTCTATCGATAGGCTTTACGGCATACACTATCGCCCTGATCATAGCATGCTAGATGTTCGAGCTGGATGCTTGAAAGCTCAAGCCCCAGATTCCTTCCTATTCGGGTAATCATTTGCCGCTGTGAAAGATTGGGGCATTTCCGCTAACTCATTCTCGGTTCAACAGTCGACTACGGAACAAAAGCTTGGTGAAAATGACAAAGTGTTATTCAAGAAAAGACGCAAGTTCGATTTCATACAGATTTTTAAATTGAAATAAGGTTGCTTAATGCAGAAAGTCCAGGATGTTGGATACAACTTCATCCGGCACATCCTCCGGGATGTAATGCCCCGAATCAACATCATGACCATCAACATAGGCATTGCTAGCAGCTTTCCATTCCTGTACGGCATCAAAACACTTGCCAATGACACCATGCCTAGCCCATATGACCCTCAATGGATTTTGAAGCAATTTCCCTTGCTTTGCATCTTCCTGCGCTGCATCCAAGTCGAGCGTAGCGCTGGCTCGATAATCCTGACACATTGAATGTATCGTCGCGGGGTCCTCGAGATTCGAAACATAGGCTGCCAGACTCTCTTTCTCGAAGATTTCAAGCCCTCTCTTCTGTCGGCCTCCCATGAATAATTCCGCAAATCGCCGGGCGTTTGTAGATATGAGTGTTTCGGGCAGTGGCTCCCTCTGGATCAGGAAGAACCAATGCCAGTAAGACTTGGCAAATTGGGGGTCCTTGACCGAGTACATTGCAAGGGTAGGACATATATCCAGGAATATGGCCTTGCGCACGCGATCAGGGTGATTGACACATAACTTGTGAGCAACTCTTGCACCGCGGTCGTGTGCGCAAATGAAGAATGGTTCTGTGATCCCAAGCTCGTCCATCACCTTTACGGCATCAAGAGCCATGAGGCTTTTCGCGTATTGCGATACATCCGCCGGCTTGGACGAATTTCCGTATCCGCGCAAGTCAATCATGACAATGTTGTATTTGTCTTTGATCTGTGCTGCCACGCGGTGCCAGATGCGGTGCGTCTGCGGGAAGCCGTGGAGGAGTAACAGCGGCGGCCGTTTCGATGACGATGCATCGCCACTCTTGATGCCGAAGATTGAGACATGCGGCTCATCCTGCGTTGTGATGGTAAAAGGATCGAAACCTTCCATCATGGCGAACGATTCAATTGTATTCCTGGAGATTGAAAACTAATTGCGAAAATAATAGAATTTGACGTCAACGTTGAAGCTTAAAAGCTGATGCGTTTATTCATAGTTGGCTTACATACCTCTGACCTAACTATTCGGTAGTAAGTACTGCGGTAATCGTCGTTTCGCTACATCTTTAAGCTTCGGCAAAAATATTAGGCGCCTTACACGATTTAGCCGTAGATGCGATTCTTCATATGTGAACCATTCGCATCGCGGGTTTGAGAACAGATAAAACTTGTATTGATTGACTTGACTATGAGTGAGGGAAAAATTTCTTCCGTTGAATTATAATTGTCTCATACAAGTTGTGAATAGGATGGTGATTGACCAAGCCCGTCTGTGGTTATTGCATCCTTGAGCGAGTCGACCGTCTTGAGCAAGCAACTCGAATAACTCTTCCTATTTCTACAAGTGTGCATTATCGTCTCATAAGGAAGCTACTTACAATCAACAAGTCCATATATCCTGTTCTACCTTAATAAGAAGGGTTGCCCGGATACAACACCAATGCATCACGACTGGTAGATGTACGAAATGACACTGAAGATTGTCATGCCGCATGATAAATCAAGGCGCCATTCCAAGAGTCAGCGACAAGAGAAAATATGCGTACATAATGCATCAAATAATTACAAAAGCATGATTGACTCAAAGCTGCCTATATGTGATGCAGCCATCCGTATTATACAAGCAACTGTCATAAAACTTCGTCATCGGCATTATTCACCAGAGGATGAAGAGAATCCTAGCGGATTTTACGCGCCCGACACCTATTTCCTGATGAAGACATTTCACCCTTCAACTAACAATCTTGCATATCCCGAACAGACGAGCTGAAGATATTGATTCCTCACAACCAACGAATCCCGGTGGCTCCATTATCCTAATAGGGCAACTATGCTAAGACACTAGCATCAGCCATGTCCATTCGAAGCAACCCAGCACCCTTCGAAAACAATCCACCTAGATTATTAATCGCAGAAAACCGCACCGAACTCGAATACTAATCGGCCCCATGGGCACTAAGAACCTTAGAAGCTTCCCATGGAACACTGGCGGACAGTTCGGCATTTTCATTGCCTTTTTCCCGCTAATCCCCGTCGCAGCGCATTGCGTAGGATCAAGCACCCACTCGACCTTTCATAATCCACGTCTCTATGGCGCAACTGAGCGTGTTCCGAGGTTCGGTTACGATCTTCGATTTGAGAGACTAATGTCACGGCGCGAACCGTTGGCCCAGCCTGACAAATCAGCTTTCCCCTGGTCTTGCAAAGCATGAGACTATCAGGTTGGCTGGATGGAGGAATGAATCCCATGGACAAAGTGGGCAACCGCCCGGACCAACAACGGCGTTACGCATAATTAGTGCGGTGTTTCCGGTCTTCAGGATCGATCCTTTGACTGGGTTTTTGTATAAATACTTTAGGTAGCATCGAGATCTTTCCAGTCTTCAATTCACAAGCAGTATCATATCGGGCTTTGCTTCAGATCCAAGTTCATTTCGTGAAATATATATATTCCATCTCAACATCCCTATCCAGCGTACACATTCACCGCCTCAATCAAGTCATATTAGCCCCAACCATTATGGCTGGCGAACTCGTTCTTGTTAGTTATCACTGTTGCTTCATTCATACATATACACCTTTCTAACAGCTAACAACCTTGAACTTGCAGATCACCGGAGCCACTGGCATGATCGGCTTCCGAACCTTGGTCTTCCTCCTCGAAGCAGGCTACCAGGTCCGCGCCGCTGTGCGAAACCAAGCTGGCTTTGACAAGATTTCACAACTCAAGCCCGTTGCTCCATATGCCTCACAGTTGACCAGCGTCATTGTACCAGACATTACCGTCGATGGAGCTTATGATGAAGCCGTCAAGGGCGTTGAGTATGTCGTGCATGTTGCTTCTCCTCTAGCGAGCAACGCTCCTCCAGGAATCGACTATGACAGCTACATGATCCAGCCCGCTATTCGGGGCACTGTCGGTATTCTTGAATCAGCAGCCAAGACCACTGGAGTCAAGAAGGTTGTGATTACTGGATCTATTCTCTCTTTGGTGAATGCAAAGACCTTGGGCTCGGGCGATTACATTAATGGTAAGTTTATATACCATATTCCTTTTGATCGCAGATGAAAAGCCTACACTTGTCGTATTTCAACAAATTACATCATAATAACATGATACAGAGGAATCGCGAACCACAAGTGCTTCTGGCCCGTTCTCAAGCCATATCGAGGCCTACGCCGTCTCCAAAGCAACCGCCTTTAACAAGACCAAAGAGTGGGTTACAGAGAAAAAGCCTTCATTTTCCGTCAACCACGTCTTCCCAGTCTTCGTTCTAGGACGTGATGACACCGTCACAACCGCAGAGCAAATCGTCAAGGGAACCAACAACATGCTCATGGGCCCCCTCTTCGGTTCAACGCGACCTCCCATCCCCGGTGGCTCTGTCCACCTTGACGATGTTGCCCGACTTCACGTCCTTGCTCTGGATCCCAAGGTAGAGGATGGCCAAGACTTTTTGGCCGCGTCGCAGCCTCTTGAGTCGTTTGAGTGGAGCGATGCAGCTCGCATTATTAAGAAGCATTTCCCTAAGGCGGCTGCCGATGGCATCTTCCAGTTGGATCATGTTGAGAAGGTGGTGACGCTCCAGACAAAGGTGGATAGCACAAAGGCAGAGAAGCTTTTCGGATTCAAATTCAAGAACTTTGAGGAGCAGGTTCAGTCTGTCGTGGGTCACTACTTGGAGTTGAAGGGCAACAACTAGAAGAAGGTCATGACACATGATATATGTAGAGTTTACTTATAGATTACAATATATGCTATCATGCAAAATACAAAATAAAGTTGAAAAATATCTTCGAATTACATTATGCCCCGAACGCACATGAACTATGCCTACAAATTACAGCTTTAAGTCCGCGCAGCTAGCATGCCCCATCTAACACGTCCCAACGTGGAAGTTGAAATAATAATATGACAGAACTCAAGGCGCCCAATAGGTCAGCAAAATGCGTCCCGTTAGTTGCTTTAGTTTCGAAACAAATCTGAGGTCAGACGCCTAGTAAATGGACCCTTTTGCCGATCCCGCCCACGATTACTACACAATCCAATTGGAAAGGGGTTGTAAACTCGCTCTCAACCTTTCTTTTCCGCTTCACCACCCACACACTCACCAAAGCAATCATGGCAATCCGACTCATGACAATTGACGATGTCCCAAAGGTCATGGACTACGTGGTCGAATTGACCTGGCAAGACGGCTTTCACAAGTACTTCTTCCCCGGCAAGTGGGAACATCCGTTTGCTTTCAGGAGATGGTGGACTCAATACGTGCGCAACTTGGTGCTCAAGCCGGGCGTCTACGTCTACGTGCTTGAAGAAGACTCCAAGATATTAGGCTGGGTGACATTGGTTCCCGGAGACAATCCGCCGCCGACAGGATTGGACCTAAGCAAAAGTTCGCCTCGCGAGAGTGAGTTAAAATTGCTTTCCTTTTGATCTATCAATTCAATGCAATTATTATTGTTCAAATGAGGACCACTAACACACAATTGCGAAAAGAGCGCCTCCGGAGATTCTACCGCCACCACGATAGCATCTTAGAGAAGCTCCGCCCCAACCGCGCAGTGCGAAATGAGCGGGTGGATTATTTCCGACAGGTCGCCATGCCGGAAGTCCACAAGACGGTGATGAGTGGTGAAGATAGCCATCACTGGATGATTGTCGAGTTCCTCGTTGATCCATCACTGCCGCGATTACAGAGGGAAGATGTTTGGAAGAAGCTGATTGATGTTGGTCGTAAGCAGTGTCAAGCGGATGGAGTGCAGTTTTGGGCTGGTGTTGAGAGGTCGTTGGTGGAAAGGCTTGAGACGCATGGGTTTGAGAACAAGATGTGGATGGAGGTTGGGACGGTGGATTTTGCGGCGATGAAGTTGGATGTCAGTCAATAGATTGTGATGCTTTCTTCCGGTATGAATGAGAGGGTATCATTAAACTTCAATATTGAGATCATAAATCATGGCGTTTTCTTGTCCATTTTAACGTCGAACAAGGCTGCATTCTGTTCGTCTGCCAATATTCATGCAGCCGTAGATCATTCTACTTGCAGGTATATCCAAATCATTACCAAATCCTCTTATGCAAAATAGAAAGTGCAAATTCCCAAACCCGCTTCTTTGATCTGATCATCCACTTACCTTGGTCGCCAATTTCACAACAATCCCAATCATCAACTCTTGCCGTACTCTAACCAGCGCACCAGCTTATCCACGGCCTCTCTCGCCTCTGGCAGAAACTGCACCAGCGGCCAGACATGCATCATGCCCTCTCCCTCGACATAGTCAATCTCTCGTCCCTGCTCCCTTACTTTGGCCACAAATTTCCTAATATCCGGCGTCAACATCTCCGTTGATCCGGCAAATATCATCGTCGGCGGCAGCTGGCTAACATCTCCGTAAAGAGGGCTCACTCGCGCATCATCCGGCGACACATCCGGGCAAAGATACCGCACCGCCTCCTCGAAGCCTGGGATATCCAGCCACGGATCTGTCTGGGCGACTTGCCGTACCTCTGGGTTTTGAAAGGTAAATTCGACGCAGGGAGACATGAATGCGAGCCGAGATGCCGCTGGCCGTCCTGCTTTGAGCGCCTCCTGGGTGAGCGAGATGCCCATGCTGCCGCCTGTCGAATCTCCCACCACAAAGAACGGCGTCTTATCCTGCGACGGCAAAGCAAGATCATCATAGACCGGCCTGACCGCATCGAAAATCTCCATCAGGGTATGCTCCGGTGCCAGCGGGAATATCGCTACCGTCACAACGGCTCGCAGCCGCTCCGCCAGCGCCGCCACCATCTGCCAGTGTGCGACATCAATCTCAAACAGATTACAGCCGCCATGGAGGTAAAGAATCCGGGCCTGGTTCGGCATCTCGGACTTGGGCGCTACATCATACAGAGTGCAGCCTCCGAGATGGCGCTCCTCGATGGTGAACTGTGTTTCCAGATGCGCTGGGGGCCGCGTGCTCTTGGTTTGGCGATCGGTTTCAATGCGCTGGCGAAGGGCCTTGACGGTTTGAAGGGAGCCCTTGAACCTCCACCATACCATCCACGAAGCGACATATGCCTGCCAGCTGGCCATTTTGAGATGTGTTTTGAAGTTTAGACGCTTTGTTCGTTTGGAAATACTAGAGATTGATGTTGGATGAGTGAATAAGCTGAGGACATGTGATTCCCGTCGGTTTTATACTTGGCCCAATTAGTGAGATTACACATGGATGGATTGGATGTTATGCCCAGCCGTGTCTCTGCTGCTCCGCTATTGAATAATCATTGCGTTGGCGGCTTACCCCTAGGTAATTTTTGGATTACTGTGCGACTTGCTTTACCTTGGTTGTTGGATATTTTTAACGCTCTGTTTGTCTGTTTGTTTCTGCTGTCTACAGATGCATCATCACAACACAGTGGATATGCTCCAAAGACGAAGCTGCAAGATGCATGTCATCGCGGTTAGAGTGGAGCGTTTAATGTCGGCCTGCGTCAAGTGAGGGGCCAGCTGAGCATGTGCGTGTAACGTGGGAATGCACATGATGCGGGTAAAAGACAGAT
Organism: Trichoderma sp. IMV 00454; assembly: GCA_001931985.1. Classification (NCBI taxonomy): domain Eukaryota; kingdom Fungi; phylum Ascomycota; class Sordariomycetes; order Hypocreales; family Hypocreaceae; genus Trichoderma; species Trichoderma sp. IMV 00454. The sequence continues at coordinate 182,847 of MSJK01000066.1, forward strand.
TCAGAGGGGCTGCGAGCATTTGTGAGAGAGGCCAGTACTGGGTATTGCATACTGCTGAGGATGCATGCATGTGAGTGATATTTCTGACACTTGACGGATTGATTGAAAGTCATAGAGAATAGCACTTGAAGTAAGATATCCGTCTGGAGATATGGTGGTCAAGATCTACCCTGCACTATTTCAAATGAAGCCTCATAATGGCTTTGCAGTGAGCTGTAGAATAAAAGAATACTCGAATTGTATTTATTTCTCTCATTCCTTTCATCAAATTTCGAGTTTTGGGGGATTAGGATGTATATGTATTCAGCGAATAAGTCTTGGCTGTTCGGAAATCTCTCTATCAATGTGGCACGCGACCAGTACCAAGTTCATTACCAAGCTGCATGCAGCTACAAGTACACATCGATCGAACAGATTAATAACATGAAGAGAGCTTTAGGGCAAGCATCTCATATTAGAATATACATCAGTCAAATTAACTCAATAGCGAGGCTCTCGTGTATACTAAATCCATCAAGGCCTCTGATTATCGGAGTATACCTATCTGCAGATACATCCATGGATACTTAATGGCTCTGCGGATCTCGGCTTTGGAGCCACCATTTCTGTCGGGCCAGTGAACATTTCACTCCCATGTTACACTGGGAAAGTTGCACTCCGAAAAAATCGATTATTAAAACAAGACAAAATAAGATATATAAAGAATAAGGAAAAAGAAAACTCCGTACGATTAACCGCCTTCGCGCATTCCATCTTCCGTTGTTTTGCGCGAAGAGCGAGCCAGTGACGCCATCATCGGATTTATCACTTCCCACTTAGTGTCTCTATACCCGATGCCCACGCCCGGGAGACACAGCGGGGCCAGCCAGAGGCTCGATTTTACTGCCCGCAATGGATTTATCTTCACTTGCATCAAAAATCCGTAGCTTCGGGGCAGCATCGGATTGATTCCTTTTCTTTCGGACGGCGACGATGGAACGATGGAGGCGAGTGGGATTCAATTGCATTTGTCAGGAGATGAAGATGTAAATATATAATAGGCGGTTTCGTTCGTGTTGCTGTCGAACTTGTCTCATCATCAGCATCTCTATCACTTACAGCTTCAATAACATCAACAAACACCAGCAATAAGCACTTCATACCACTCTACCAACATCGAATCACACATTTCATTAGCCACAGTTTAAACTTTTCAACTACCTTAGAATAAAAAAGATTGAATCATGTCTCTCCAAGACAAAGTCGTTCTCATCACCGGCGCCTCCAACGGCATTGGCAAGGCCACTGCCGAACGCCTCTACAAAGAAGGCGCCCGGATTGTCATCAACTACCTCAGCGACGCCGCCTCAGCAAACGCCATGGTCGAGTCCTTCGGCCCAGACCGCGCCATTGCCGTCCAGGCTGACGCCGGCAACATCGACGACTTGAGTCGCCTGGTTGACGCAGCCGTGGCCAAATTCGGCCGCATCGACACAATCGTGGCCAGCGCCGGCATCATGCCAATGCGTGACGTTGAAGACACTACAGAAGAAGACTTTGCAAAGTGCTTCGACCTCAACGTCAAGGGCCCTTATTTCCTGGTCCAGAAGGCGCTCCCCCACATGCCGCCCGGATCTCGCATCATCTTCATCTCTACGGGAGTCTGTCACTTTTCAATGGCGCCGCCCAAGTATCTCCTCTACGCTGCTACAAAGGGCGCCATCGAGCAGATGACTCGTGTCATGGCCAAGGGATTAGCTTCCAAGGGCATCATTGTCAACGCCGTGGCTCCTGGTCCGACGGGTACTGAGCTCTTCTACAAGGGCAAGCCTGAGACTCTGGTCAATGCCATCAAGAGCTGGAGTCCCTTTAACCGACTGGGCGAGGCTGAGGAGATTGCCAACACAATCAAGTTCCTAGCCAGCGGCGACAGCTCATGGGTCGTGGGCCAGACAGTGCTGGTGAATGGCGGTGCGATGCTGTAATGAATGACTGGTTGGCTGCATTGCGGGTGTTTCTGAGCATGATTGGATTACAAAATTGTCATAGAATCGCAAATGATGGCGATGAACCATGATGGATAAAAGTAGACAGATATTGTTAGCGTTAGAATCGTTTCATTGAATCGTATCGATAATACCGTTTGCTCGAGTTCCTCTTTCACGTGCTTGTTGAAGAATACAGTATGCTGCTTCTTCTTCCATCTCCGCGCTTGACTCTCTTTGGCCAAAACGCCAAGCAACAGCTGATGCGTGTAATACGGGGTACGTACCTACCGAGGCAAGCCGATGCGCTAAAACGTTTTCGATTAAACGGCATCCCCGTTAAATGCATCCTGGTTCGGGTTAGTGCGCTCAAGGTGCCTGGTAGAAGCGCATGAAGAAGCATCCCTTGAATCAATCTACGGCACATGGATTCTAAGCAAAAGATGATGAGTCTAGAAAGCTTGCAGTAGTTCTTCAACAAGTTCGGCTGAGATCCGTGCCTTCCTACTGTGTGTTCCGTTACAAGGACTCACTGTTCGGTTCTCTTCCCCTTAACCCGAAGCTGCGAACAAGCTTTCTCTCCTTTTCCTATTCCGAAGAGCACATGACTCCCTTGTATTTCGCTTCCACTCACTGATCCCTTGTCATGATACAAGACGCAAGAAAACAACTCGGAAGAAGCCCCAGCGGCACTGCGTATGATCACTTGATGAGTGGTTTCCGGGCACCTTGAATGCAAAATGCAACCACAGTTCGTGGGATGAATGCGGAGACGATGCATTCTTGACAGAGACTATTCCTCAATCAATCAATCCGGCCAACGGCACAACAACACAAGCGCCATGGGCTGACACGAGTTATTACCCCAGACTTGGGGATGCTGCTAGATGAAGAAGACGGGGAAGAAAACACGCCGTTGCCTATCCACGGTGCAGAAAACTCACGCCACTTCTTAGTCAAGGGCTGTCGAGTTGCGCGCTGAGCGGACGCCCCGTTTGTGAGAGGCGGTCCGATCTGATTATTCGAGTCTATTGTTAGGTGTTGGACGTTGTCCATTTCCCTTGCTGTTACTGAAAACTACCTAGTAGCCCTCGTTTCCCCGCAGACATCAGCTCATAAATATCCATGGATGCATCCTCTTGTGAATCTTGCGTCCATCTAGATAACGAACCCCGAGTGACACTGTAGCAGTTCATCTGGGCTGTCATTGAGCCCAAAATCCACGGACCAAAAACAAAAGCCCGATGGATTTGCGCCAAGGCCCTTGTACCAGTACATGCACAGTGTGACTTGCAGGTGGTCCGTGACGCTTGCCCCAGGCCATCCCAGGCCATCCAGGTGCTGTATTTCCACATTTCCAGCCTATCGCAGCCCCGCCATTAGCACTCCCCCCGTACTGGGTACTGGACCGACTGCCCGAGTTTTGCCGACTCTTCGACGTCAGAACCTCTTCGGACCGTAAAACTTGCCTTGCTTTAATCCATCTTCGGACCAACGGCCCTTGCGCTCGGCTCAGCTTCATCTTCATTAACCACGACGTCTCTCCTGAGTGAATCTTGTCCTTGTTCTTCTCATCATCGCGAGATTGCCCTCTGTCTGCTCTCCCTCTCGCGCGACTTCTCTGCGTCATCCCTTGGGCTCTCCCTCTCGATCGCCCGGAAACACGACACTCTCGACTTCAATCTCACTCTTGCGCTTCCGGCTCCGCAAAAAAAAAACACCGCCAGGCCTCACCGCATCACGGCCCAGCCGCGACGAACGTCCCTCATTCGATAGACTGTGAGCAGCTGCAGGCATTTTCGCATAAATCTGCACGCCTGGGACGCCCCCATAGGCGGACTGTTCGGGACCTTCTCCCTCGCAAAACCCTACGCAAACGCACGCACCCGCGCACAAGGCAGCTGATAATCCAAATCTACCTGCGCATAATAATCTTCAACGGCCTGCATCCAAACGAAGCGAAACCCAAAAACAACATACATGAGTGTAACACCACCAAACGTCCCTCGCATCGAAGACAAGCAGAGCAATACGATGCCCTCACAACGTCCCTTCTTCCTCTCCTCCTTCTTCAACTCCTTCCGCCAGCAAGCGCCCTCCCTCACTCAGCAGGCCAGCAAACACACCTCTCAAGCTGCTGCATCTGCATCTGCCGTCGCCTCCACAACAGCCGCAGCAGCAGCAGCAGCTTCTTCGACCGCCTCCACCGCCCGCGCAATCTCCACAAACGCTGCTACGACATCATCCACCAACGTCGCCATCCACACGCCGCGCGGATCCCCGGGCGGCGCCATCCCCATTCCCGGGGGGCGCAGAAGAGGCAGCGATAGCAGTAGTGAAGGCTTTCGCGATGCCCTCGGCGCCGACAAGTGGTATATCGGCGGCAGGACGGCGGCTGGAGAGGAGAAGTTTTTTAAGCTTGGCGTGATTCGCCGAGTAAGGAGTAATGATGGCCTAAGTCTTGATCGACTAAGCTTATAGGTGATGACCACATCACTGAACGACTCAAGATTGACTGGTCTTTGGTTTTTTATTCTCTCTCCTTCTCACCTCTTCCTGCTTGGTCACCAGCAACGAGAAAAAACGTATATACATGATTAGAGCGACTTTTGGAATTTGGGCAACAAGGCTGCAAAACATCAAAACAACGCCGACGGGAAGGCATTCATTTGGGACTTTTGGGTTTGGGATTTGAGAACATGGGCGCGGCGTTTTGGCAACCGGGTTGGGAATCTTTTGACGAACGAAACTTTGCATTCGTGTTCTATTCTATCTAGCATAAGAAGAATGAGGCTGCTCAAGGGCCTCTTAACAATACAATATTCTATCTTAACGACAACGTCTCACTTGACTGATTTAATTTTTTGTTTTGATTCACCACATGAATCGCTGTAGTCTTCCTTCGTCCAGGATCGTTCCATCTTCAGCCTTCCAAACATACGGCTTGGTGAGGAATATGTATCCAGTGACGAGATTAATAGCAATGAACCAAATCGTCTCGAGAATAAGTCTCACATCGTAGAAGCGACAAAAAGTCACAAACTTGCCCCATGTTGTCTTTGGAGTGACACCATCGAACAAACTATTCGTCGAAGTTTGGTGATCGTGCAACCGCCAAGCGGGGACGAGGAGCCTCCATATGACCCAGGGAATGATAAAGTAGCGGGGCTCGACAAGCGGCGCTGTGATAAGTGACAGGGCGGTGGCTATTAGGAAGATGAGTCCTGTGGATGTCGATACAGGCTCTGTTGAGAATAGGAGAGGATCTTGAAGGAATCGTTGTTGCAGTTCTTTCTGTGTTTGTGCTTGCGCGTCTTGAGATTCATTTTTGGTGGTTTTGCGGGTGGGTTCTGATTTTACAAACGGGTCACAGCTAAAAGGCGATGGGCGAGATGAATGATAGTACGCTGAGCAATCGTCTTTGTGAGAACCAGAGATCCAGTTCGTGCAGCCGGAGAGAGTGCCCCAGACAAACCAGCGGCTGACTGTGTAAGGAAAAATGAGAAAGTAGCGGATCCAGGGTGCGCGGCGGATGGTGTATCGGAAGACGTAAAACATGTAGTGGCGGTTGTCGGCGAGAGTGAATGGATGAATGATGGTGTTGAAGCGGACGACGAGGGTGGACAGGACGAATGTTGCGATTAGGTAGACTGGCCAAAGCAGACGGTTGTTGAAAATGGCACTGAAGAATTTCAGCGGGAGTGAGGGCGCGGGCTGAGAGGTTGAGTTTGAAGAGGCATCTGATGGTTCTGTACTTGGCTTTGGAGATGTAGAGCTTGATCTGAAGATACTTCGCAAGGCATCTACCCCCAACACAACATATGGCACGAAGAGCGGTAGGGAGAAGAAGCCGAAGAACGCCCAGATGTAGAGCATCTGCGGGAGATGGATGGTAGCAACGTGGTTAGACTTGTCACCGAGGACAACGCCGCCGTTCCATGCGACGAATCCCGCAAAGGCAGCCAAGATGGTGATATACGGCCATATTTGCCTTGCGACTCGGATAGGGTTGCAAAGGGCCGCTACTATTAGACTCACGGCGGTGAATAGCATGTCTGGATTAACGAATCAGCGACCAAGTACACAATTCAGAACATCTTCCATCTCACCTTCGGGATATGCCATGTGCAGTGGCAAATCATGCACATGTCCAACCGACCACCTCTTGATGATGAACAGCAGCTGCTCCGATAACGTCGCCAGAGATGGCCGAGGAACAAACTTTGGTTGCAAGCTCTTGACGGCATGCACGGCTTCTAGCCCTCCCATGAAGACAACAACCCAAAAGACGTTTGTCTGCCTCATAGTGAGAGTCCATATTCCAAGGACAATGGTGATGATGTCGCTTAGGAACGAGCTGTGATCCCGCCCAACTCGATGCAAATGATTCAAAAAGGCCACAAGGACAACAGCGGTAGATATAACATCCGTGTAATAAAGACCCGAAAAGAAGAAGAGTAGAGGGAACAATGCGATGTTGAAGGCTGTGTGAATGGCATATTGAGATACGGCATTGATGCTGACGGATGAATGCGCTTGATGTAGACGTGCCTCGATCTCCTTCCGACATAGCAAGGCGATGTAACTCAGGATGATGATGCCGATTGCATTGGTGGCGCGTAATGTCTTGGGATCACATGCGTAAGAGGAGATGATGCCACTGCTTTTTGCTGCTTGTGGGATCAAGATTGATAACCAATACCTATACACAACAGGCCAAGTTAGAGGTTATCCCTTGATTTAAGAGTGAGAGCTCGGTCACTTACAGCCCTGGGGGAGTTGTAATTTTATCGTCCCATTCTAAGAATTTGCCTTCGCAATATTTCTGAGCCTGAGGAATATGAAATACTTCATCCTATTTATGCGTCATCAGCATACTGACACAAATGTGTTGTTCGTTTGCAGACTCACCAGATACGGCTCAGGAACGATTTCAGACACCACACCCAGCCAAAGAAACGTCGCTGCTGTAAGGAAAACAATGAATAAACTGCCCAATCCTGCGGAACTACTACCATTGCCTCTAAAAATAAGAATATGAAGAATAAAGGCAATCGGGACAGCGCCGGCGGCCCATGTTGCGAATTGAAACTTTGCTGCAACAAGGGCATCAGGGGCGTTTGATGCCATGCTGGCAAATGAGGGTCTTGAACCAACTAAATAAAATTAGAAATAACGTGCAGAAGTGCGCATCTGCATGATAAAACGGTGGGAATTATAACGAGTGTGTCATTTTATTGTATGCAATTTCACAAGCTGAGGCATGCCGTGTTGTTGAAGGGGAGAGAGGTCGAAATGAGATGAGCTGTCAAGATGAATGAGAAGCGGACAGTATGGATAGTACGAAGAGCACTGTAATTGACCCAGCTTAGAGACGAAGTGCAACTCGAACATGCTGATTATCTGGATTGTCAACACATCTCAGTCGATTTTATGGAAAATAAACATTTATAGTATACATGAGATTATCTACCTCATTTCACAAAGCAAAGCACGATTACAAAAGCAGGCAGATATGGTTTAGGAAAAGTCTATTGTGTATCTCTTATACAAAGGCAAGCTGCGCAAAGCCTTGTTACAATTTTACAAACACCATCCAGCAAATGCATTTAGAAGGGCTACCACAAGTTAGTATCCAAAGTTTGACAGAATTCATCAAGGGGAGCTTACGTTGTCGGCAGGGTGAACCTCCTGCTTCTCCCAGAAGCCGCCAACGAAGGGGATTTTCTAGGCCATTGTGAGTTATTATCTTCTTCCAGCTAGGAGCAAGCACTTACTACGAGGATGTCGGAACGGACACGGGGCAGGCTGGAGGCGAAGAGCATCAGAGCAACGCCGAGACCACCGCCGATGGTGGCAGCTCGGAAGCCACTATCGACCTGTTAGTAAATTTGAAGACCCCATATCTTCGCACGATAGAGCTGAATCCCAGATGCAAAGTCGAAAAGATAGGTAGTCTCGAGAATTTTGCAGTATTCCGTAGCAAGTTTGGCGACCTGATGAAATTTGAGAGCATCTTTCCATCACACCTCTTCATCACACCACTACCCCTCCAGTCGCATGCAAGGTTCGACACCTCCTTGTAGCTTTCCCCAGATGTCCCCAAGTAGAAGAAAGAAAGAAATAAGAGAGACACTTACTATCGGGTGGCAGTCTGGACGGAGATGCCGCGGTAGTTGGGCTGGAAAGCGTACCTTTTGCGAAATGTCAGCTCATACGCCCATACAAAAACTGTCACAAGCTGCCGCAGGTGGAAAGCTTTTCTCAGGAGCCTCCCCCCTCCCAGCCGTGCACTCCCCTAAATCGCAAAATCTTCCACCGTCAAGATCATATAGTTCGAACGTACTTGGGGCCGTAGGCGCTCTTGAATTCCGCAGCGCGGAAGGGAGTCTAATTCGCAGTCAAAAAGTTAGCTCTTGCTTTTTACCCGCCGCATTTCTTTCAATGTCCGCTTCCCCCCAGCTGAGGAGCAAACTTCCACCTAGTTAGACAGTCTGGAGACGTACCTGAGAAACCATCTTGACTTGTTCTGGCAGCGGGAACCGCGTGTATCGATCAATTGCTCGTCAAAGTGCCGTCACTCAAAAGTTGCGCGAGTTTGTTCGATTTGGCCGGCGATTCTCGGCCAGGATTTTGGCCTGAGACTCTGACTAAGCACATCTTGAATTTGCTTTGGGCCAATCGTATGATCGAACCTGGAGAGGGGCCCCACACCAGCTTTTTGTTATCGAGGCAAACATGCCTCGTTTCCGATTCAATCAATCAGCCTCGTCACTTTGGTCTTTCAACCTTTTGTTTACTTTTGCGATTCCGCCTTTTGCAGGCTCACAGAATCGAGTCGAGGAGCTGGACTGAACGTAACCATGGACACGTACATTGACGGCCGGTTTGAGCGCCTTGAAAAAGCTCTTGCGACTCTGATTGACTCAGTTACGAAATACCATCCGTCGGCTATTCAGGCAGAGGAGCTCAAGGCTGCAGACAATGAGCTCTGCAAGGGGCTCGAGCAAGGTATGCGACAAAATACACCCAGATCTATCCTGCAGCACAGAAGAAGAATTAGCTAATGCAGCTCTTCAGTTGAAATACATCAAAACAACCACCTCAAGATCCTGCAGCTTCGCCAGCTGTCCGCGTCTCTCGACGCCCAGATCCGCGAGACGCTCACCTGCCTCGCAACGACGCGCAAAGACATTGTCAACACCCAAGTCACCATCTACCCCACCGAACCAAACTTTCCAATCGTCTACGAAGAGCTTCTCGGCCATGCCCGCCGCATTAGCAAGACGTCGATGCCGCCCGCCGCTATTCTGAATGCCATGGCCGCCACTCAAGAGAGCCAAACGCCGCTTCCAGATTCTCAGGCTCAATCTGCCATGACGCCCTCTGCACAAACTCCGAATCCAATGCAGAGTCCTGCTCCTACAAACGGTACTATCGAGCAATCTGCCCAGCAAGCACAGGCTGCTTTACACACCACTCTCCCCGACCAGATGACTCAATTCCTCAACCCCTTATCAGGACAACTCTTCTTCCCCTGGCCATTGGAAGACAAGATTCGCTCCGGTGCGCTTGCATCGAACCAGATTCTTCTGGAGCAAGGTATCGACCCCAGAGGCTACGATCCTGTCGCGGAAGAAGATCGGAAACGCAAGGAAGAGGAGGAGCGCAAAGAGAAGGAAGAAAAAGAGAAGCAAGAGCGTGTGGAGCGCGAGAAGGAGGCGGAGCGCCAGCGCCAAGAGAGGCAGCGACAGATCGAAAAGCAGCAGGCCGAATGGCGGAGAGCAAGTATGGCTGTCGGCGCCTCTGGGGAGGCAGCTGTTCCCGGTCCTCTGAGTACAAAGGCGGAGAAGAAGCAGTTCCAGTTTACTAACCTGGATGATTTGGATGATGACGACGATGAGGACTAGTTGTCTCATGCGATTGAATGAGCATTTGATAATAGCAATAGCGAGTTATTTGGAACATTGGGCTCAGCATTTAACAAGACCTTCAATAGACATATTTTGTTCCTAACATTACACAAGACCAATCCTAGTCGTACCAGCTGATTCAGTAATAGGACCTTTGGAGAAATAAAAAATGATTCTATCCAGATAGTCCAATTGATCTTGAAATAAGTCGAAAAAGTCTTCAATTAAACATGTCTATCCCGCATTGCTCTTTTCCGCCCAGCCCAATCTCATCCTCTCCATATTTGCTTGTACCTACCAAACAAAAAAAAGAAAAATCGTTGCCTTTAAATGTGCAAAATAGAGGAATCGCTGTTTTTTTCTTGCCCTTCCCCCTTCTCGTTCACAGTGATACCGCCGTACACACCATGGTCGTACATGTACTTTACAAGTTTGCTAGATATATTCGAAGTTGCCCCCTTTTTTCTCAGCTGCGATGATGTCAAACTGAAACACCTCGCCGCCACGCATTGTAACCACACTCCTTTTTGCTTTATTTAGTCAATCTTGATGGAAGAGTAAATCTTTCTTACGAACCACCAGGAGGCGAAGTAGCCGATGGTGCCTGGTTTCAAAGTTAGACATTGTATACACGAGAACAGGGAAGATGGGTTGACAACTTACCGGAAAGAATAAAGAAGAGGAAGGAAATCAGGGCGCTGTAGCCAATGTACAGGACTGTTCCCGCAAGGCCGCCAAGCTTGACCTTGGTGACCAGATAGAGGAGGCAGTTGAGGAAGACGTAGCCACCGCTCATGCCCGCAGCCAAGAAAGATCTCCACTGCCAGTTGTAGTTCTCGGCGCACAGGAGGAAGTATGTCATCAGGATGGTGACTGCGCCGCAGACGGCAATCATGAGGCCGTAGCAGAGGAACAGGAAACCAAACATGTAGTAGATGCGGCTGAACCAGATGGAGCTCATGATAAAGTAAAGCTCGACGAAGATAGCGCCAAAGGGCAATAGGCCAACAATGAGCATGCTGGGGATGGGCTGGAGGTAGGTGGTGACCGGAGGGATCTGGCGAGGGATCTGGTTGGTGCGGACGGGATTTTCGATTTGAACGGCCTTGAAGCCGAGCCAAGAGCCCGCAAACGAGAGGGGAATGGAGATGACGAACCAGATGCCGACGATGACCAGCATGGTGGTAAAGGGCACGGCGCCGGAAGACTCTTTGGCCCAGAGGAAAAGATCCAGAAGAAAAAAGGCAATGAACACAATACCGGGGACCAGCAGAGGAGTCAAGACAATGTTGAGCTTCCACTGCTCACCCTGCATGGCCTTGTACGTCCTAGCCGAGGTGTATCCTCCAACAATGCCGAGAACAGTGTAGAGAATGATCATGATGGTGCCCAAAGAACCACGGTTGGAAGGTGATAAGAAGCCCAGTAAAGCGAAAACGATAGTGAATCCAGTCATGACAAAGAGTTGAGCTCCGTTGCCCAAAAGGATGGAAAGCAGAAGTGGGCGCGATGGGGTTCGGAAAACGTCGCCGTGGACCAGCTTCCAGCCAGAATCTTCCTGGACACCATCTTCCAGCATCGAGGTACCGCTCAGATCATCCAAGTTGATCTGATCAAGGCGATTGTACCGCGCAATGTCCTTCTTCAGAGTTCGGATCAAAATCGACATGACGGTGAGAACAAGGATGACGACGATGATGGCGGTGTCGACGAGCCAGAACCAGTGGATCTTGGGGTCAAAGACGTGCAGATACTTGTCCCAACGGGTAGCCCAGGCAGTAGGCGACTTTACCCAGTAGACGCTGTAGCTGAATTTGACTTCCTGGGGGCCGGAGCCCTTGGCAAAGACGAGGTTCGGGTGGTTGTCGCCACAGTCGGCCTCCCCTTCATACTTTTTGGAGGTGGGCTGAACAACGACACCGACGACTCGGAGCTGGTTCTCGTTCCCGCTGACTTCGTGGTACTCGACCCAAATCTCGTAGTGGTTGTTGAAGAGAATGTTGCCCGATTCATCGTCTTGTCCCAGCAAGAACCCAGGGCTGTAGAATGTCGTGCCCGTCAACTGGTCCTGAATCTGCTGGCCGGCAGGAAGGCCGTCGACAAGCCAATTCAAGCTGTAGCCCTGCTCAATCCTCGTCGACACAAAATCCACCGACTTCTCCTGGTATTTCACCGAGCAGAGCGACTTGCAGGTTTCGTTCTTGCCCATCTTGAGGTCAAAGGCGGACGTCATTATCCGGTCGCCAAACAGGATGCTGCCCAGACTCTCCTTCACATGTTTTGGCCCGCCCTCTGGCTTGCAGAATTGAAAGGCCGGATGGTAGTAATCGTACGAGACGATCGAGTGCAATCGAGCATCTTGCGGCGCCGCTACGGGCTTGATGCTGTTGACGTATAGCGGGACAGTTTCGTTGAGCTTGTATGTGGAAGGGGCAACTCCGGGGAGGTAGAAGGCCGACGCCAGCGGCGCGAGCAGAGTCGCTAGAAGCGCCGTGGGCGCACTATTTCGTAGATACATTGTTTGAGGGCTATGTTATGGCTGTATCATGCCACGCAGGTTGTCGAGGTCGAAGATGGTGAGGTGTTCGTTTCGCAGCGCAATCGTTAGATTACGGCCTCGGTCCTCAGACCAATTCGGTTCGGGGGGGTTAGCGGTTGGAGAGTGACGCAGCCAGGCGTGCTCCAGGGGTTCTGATTCGGTCGCAATTGACGTCAAACTGCGATAAATAGATGAAGCTTGTTCCGGTGAGGCAGCAATTCACGATCCAGTAATGCCGCAGGTCTGGAGCTGCAGATTGTCGAGTCCGAGTTTGAAGTCGGGAGGCGCAGCTTCAGGAGCTTGTTCTGTATTCGCGTTCGGAGTTGCTGCAGCCAGCTGTTCAATGTCTATCCAGTGGCATCCACCCACTGTAGCATTCTGCTTAGTCAGATGCGGTCACTGTGAATTCCGCTTCCGCTTCTATATTCAGTTGTGCCCACTTGCCGTCTTGGGGCGGGAATAGCCCGAGCTACGCCTAAAAGTGCCAGTGACAGCTGCAAACTAACGAGTTTGAGGATGCATATACGAAGTTGCATCGTATTAATTGCTGCTGGGCTGAGGAACACGAGGTACGGATATTATTCCGCGAATTGAAGATACAGAAGCAGGAGATAGGGAAGCAGAATGATGCTGCTGACGATAAGGGACATGAATTGAGTCGGCCAGCGTTTTAACCATCCTCTTACCATAACTGTTAAGCTTAACAGGGCATCAATGTTGCGGTCAATGATTCTATAGCCATTACGCAATTCAACGTAATAGCGACTAAATTCGATCAATCCTTGGATATTTCCTAGGCAGAAGTCGACAATCTTCCCAACTTGCTCAGCGTTCAAGAGAGATGCCTAGTTCACGTGACTGCGTGTTTGGCTGGTGTTTCTATCGCGCATCTCTGAGACTAACCGCCAGACTAGGTTCAATAGGCACGTCGATTCACCCCGCCATCGCATTCACGCATGGCGAAAACATCGCCATGATCGATTTGCTGCTGCTGCGATAATCATGGCCGTACAAACCAGCGACGATGAGTTTAGCTACGACTTTGAAACCGATGACGAGGAGCTTCTCATGCAACTTGCTTCCACTCACTCGCCGCCGCTCAAGTCGACGGATGATGTAAATCGAGCTGTCGTCCCAGCTTCGGGCACTGCCAAGAAGACAGCTTCAAGCTTTGAGGCTTCAAGGGAGATCGAAACGTCTCAAAACTATGTCTACCGCAGCTATGCTTCGCCATCGAATGGCTCTGCCATAAAAGAAGAGGTATCCGCATCGACATCAATGACAGACGAGAAACAGAGCATCTCATTTCCTCCCTCTGTCAGTGCAGCCGTCGCATATCCCGATCGTGAGTACATACCAGATTCGCCAATCTCAGTTTGACAAGCGGCTAAACCTAGATATAGTAACCACTGCTCTGCAAGCAATTAAACCCATCCAGTCACCACCGCTTACAGAAATCAGCGACGATGATGAGCTTGAATTCGAGGATGACCGATCCCCATTAAAGAGGTTTCGCTCATTTCCAAAGAGGCCGCTAACAGTAAGCGACCTGACGGCTGGAGCATGGTGCGAGCTTCAGTACTGGTATACACTTACACGCCTACCTGGTGGACGGAAGACTCGAACACCAGCCATGCAAAAAGGCTCCAAAGTCCATAAGAAGCTTGAAGACGAGGTTCATACGACGGTCAAGGTTGAGATTCTAAACAAGGAAGACGGCTTTGGGCTGAGATTATGGAACCTGGTCCAAGGACTGAGAACATTGCGAGATACGGGTTTGACAAGGGAGCTGGAGGTCTGGGGCATGGTGGACGGCAATCTGGTCAACGGCGTCATTGATGATCTAAGCTACGACAACCCCAACCCAGAATTTGAGGAAGAGCTCTCCAGCCAGGGATCTCAACCCAGCCAAAGCCAGTCAATGATATCAGACTACTTTGGAGGTCTCAAACCTGGCAAACCCAAGGGCAGCAACCGCCAGATCTTCCTTGCGGATGTCAAAACACGGGGCACTACGAAACCTGTTTCGTCAGCAACCGCTCGACCTGCAAAAATTCAGTTACTGCTTTACCATCGCTTTCTATCAAATATGGCTGCTGGCGAGCTAGACTTCTTCAAAGTATTTAGGCGATACGGGCTAGATGCAGATGAGCGCTTCTCAGACACATTCATGTCGCAAATCGGAGAGCTCCACGACGAAATCTTCTTCGACACCCCCAGTAGTTCAGCGGAAGAATACGAGCAATTCAAGAGGAATGCAGCTAAAGGGAAATCGGCTGAAAACAACAACCCCACTGGTATCCCCGAATCGTCCCCCGGCGTGCCTGACCTCCTCAAGTACGGATCCCTCCGCGAACTCGTCACCCTCGTCGAGGACGAGATTCGGCTCACTTTCCCGCGCGGCGCAGATTCAATCGGCTCTATACTGCGTGTGCAGTACGTCTTTCGGGATGACGGCCGCGAACTCGCGAAGATTGATTTCCCCGTTTCGGCGCAGACTTTGGATGCGTATCTCGCGGGAGATATGAGCTGGTGGCGCGGCGAGAGGAAACCTCAGGGCGTGACGATTGAGGAAGCGTTCAAATGCATGTCGTGCGAATTTGCTCCGAGCTGCAAATGGAGGCGCAACATGGATGATGAGCGGGTAAAGAGTGCTCAGGAGAGAGTCAACAAGGGGAAGAAGGTAATCGAGACACGATTTTAATGTTTGCACGGGAGTTTTTGTTTCTTTATCGGGCATATCTGATTTCGTTACGATTCACGATGCAGCAGCGGAGCGTTTCATGGAGTGGTCTTTTGTCATTCACCATATATTATATCATCTCACATGTTAGCATACATTTCTAGGACATGGATATCTTACTCTTCTTCAACACAATGCAATTTATTACCTCCACCACCCTCTCTACCTTTCGAAAATAAGAACAAAGAATTAAAGTGCTCTACTACTACCTTCTCACTTTCGCCTCATGAATATTAAGACATCTCAACCATACATGAATTCATTCATTCGCCACCACAAAATAAAACTATCGCTCAATCTCAATTCTCCACGCCACGCTTTTAGGGAAACAGAAAAATGTAGTACCCAAAAGTTTTGGAAAAAACATACGAGTCCAAAAAGGCTCTCCTCGCAGTGAAATAATAAAATAAAATAAAAAAAGAAGTATTTCGTCCGCCATCAATAAATGAATGCCTTCTTTTTTCAAGGGGATGAGATTCAAGCTTGTAGCTTCTTAATCTTGTTCCCGCCGCCTGACGAGGCAGAGCTGGAAGAAAAGGACCTCTCTCGAAAAGAACCCTACTTCTTTAGGCCCAAGAAATTCCTTCTCTTCTTCTCCTTATGTGCTTTGCCATCATCGTACGAGCTGTTCGAGGTTGTCGGCCTGTGCCCGCTGGAGTTGATGTGCATGTTGGCCATGGCTTGCGTTGGCACGGCACCGCCGCTAGGAGTCGGTCGACTAGGAAGGCCGCCTGGGCGAGCCACTGGATGCGCAGCAGCGCCAGGTCGAGGAGCTCCAGCCTGCTGTTGTGGTGGTCTCGCCTGAACAGGTGGTGGCGGTGGTGCTGGACGCTCGAAAAGATGTGCGGGTGCGTGTCTCTTGCGCTCAATGGGAAGATCCAGCTGTCGTTTGTCGCGGCTCAAATCTCCAATTTGGCGGAGGAAGAGCTGGGGCGTGAGCATGTGCGAAGTTGCCAGGATAATATCACGGCTTCGCTCGTTGCCAAGCTCGTAGCATGTCCTGCTTTCACTGTATGTAGCACCGCCCGCCATGAAGACAATCAGCCTCTGCCGGTTTTCGGGAGGCCGTCGGCCAGCCGCTGCCCAATTTGGCCGTCCAGCAGCACGAAGTGACCCTGCCTGAGCTGCAAGCATATCCTCGTTCGGATCCAGCGGTGGCTTGACGTATGGGAAGAGGGTTTGGTCCAGAGTTCCTTTGGTGAGTCCGTCCAACACCTGCTTCAGGACAGGCTCAAAGCGAGAAAGCGTATAATCGTCCTCGTCTTGAGAATTCTTATTATCAGGGGGGAATAGAGGGGGAATTGCCTGCCGTTGCTCCTTGAGCTGCTTAATGGGCCTTCCGCCAATGTGTTCCAGGTTGATAATAGTCTCCGTATCCTGAATAGGGAGACCTGAATGGGCGAGAAGTTTCTTGACATCATCCAAAATCATACCGTCACGGTATAGCGCATAGAGGGTAATCAGTCGGAGTCGGTCTCCGGGGGATACTGCGTCGTCATCCAGCAATCGAGCAACCGAGTCCAGAATATTTTTCGGCTTCTTGTAGTCCTCATCCAGTCCGGTGGCCAGCGTCTGCTCAATGGCTGCAGTGTCGGACAATTTATGGTGCTGGAATTTGTTCATGCACTCCTGGGCCATGGTGAGATGCAAAGAATAAGCTTCCTTCATCTCCTGGAACTGAGGCAACCCAGCCATCATGTCTCGGATGGCGCTCAGACTCGTCGTGTCGGTATTTTCCCTGGTGAAATGGGGATTCTGATCCAAAAACTTTTGGAAATCGCCCATGAGCTTGTCAATCGTGTCCTTCATGTGACGATGACGGTTTTCGACCCAAATCTTGTCCTTTTCTTGAAGCTCCATGTCCTTCTCCGCTGCATCTGGTGTCCCCTCGTTGATTACCGTATGGAAAGTAACCTTGTCGCCGTCCTTGATGGGAAGCAGATCGTGCGCCATGGCTTGATAGGTGAACTCGTGTACTAACGGAGCCATAAGGTCCATCGATCGGTCTGTAATAAGAAGCGTAGACTGTGGCCTGGTCGACGGAGGCGGGAAGTTGGAGTCCCATTGGGCATAGCTATCTAGTTCTTCTTGTACGAATCTCGCTAGGTGGGTGCACAAGACGGAAGCCTCGTGGAAGGCATTTTTCGGCCGGTAGTATCTCACCTTTGGATACTCTCCGAGAGTGATGCATATTCCGGCAATCTGACCACATCATCAGCATTCTCGTTCTATACTAACCAAAGAAAAGAAAAGAAAAATCCATGGCTGGTCTAAGCTTACTCTTTGCGCAAGGAGCTGCATATGCTTGGGGACGATGGCATTGCACGCCGGGTGATAGAGCATCGGGAAGCTCCAGGGATCCCGGAACGTCACCAAATGTGATTCTCGAGGGTAAAAGTCGACAAACAGCGTCCGAGAGCTCGCGCGCAGCTGGCGCACGCCGGGAAACTCGTCGATTTTTCTTCGCAGGGCCGGGTCTAGCAGGTTCGTCCACACCAGAAACCCTCTTCGGTAGCGCCGGAGCTCGAAGTCGGCCAGGAGGCATTCGACAATGTGCGGTTCGGGGCTGAGGAGGTAGATGGCGTCCATCTCGGGGTTAGACTCGCGACGAGCTTCGATCAGCTCGATGGCTGCGGAGATCGTGTCAGTAGAGGGGCCTCGCAATCGGAGATAGAGGAGGTGAGGCTGACTGGCAATATTGTTGTTGAGGATGTCATCTGACTTGACAACATTGTCGACAATCTTCTTGGAGGTCTCGTCGACTATCAAACATTTCCACTGGGAGTGGTCAGAATCGCTGTCGGTCGGTAGGGGATAAACAGGGGCAGGCGGTCTCGTACATCATTTTGCGTGATGTTCTTGATTTCCTGCAAGATAACTGTAATATGTGTCAGCAATGCGATAAATTCAAACTCCCCGAGCATGAGATTCGGGTCCATACCATTGTGCTGCTCTTCAAAGACGGACAACCCCATTGTGACGGAGTTCAACGGAGCTGTCCCGTCAGGCGGTGATGGACAAAGTCAACGACAGGCGGAAAAGACTGGAGAAACAGGCGGAAGATCGGCTTGCGACAATGAACTCGAGTACAGTTGATAGATTCCCTTGGTAGCGCAGAGATTAGAGGCGTGAGCAACAGCTGGAAGCTCAAGTGCGGTCGAGGCTGAGGGAAGGCCAAGTTTGTTTTGTGAAGCATCACCAAAGCTGAAAGGAAGGTCGGGTTTTGGCGGGGTTGGTGCGCACAGGCTGAAACTCCGGGCGACCCCAGGCTGCTTCAGGCTCGACCATTAGTGCCTGGCCCCTAACTTTAGCGCTAGCGGTGGCTGGTTGGAGTGCCGCGGGGCGATGAGGTCACTAGGAGGCTTCACTGAAGAACATCCACTGGAGGTTATTCCCTTTAGCGACTTCAAGGGTCTCAGAGCTCGATATGGAATGGATGGAATCATGCCACACCTCGTGCCGGGGGCGTGGATACATAGTATACGAGTACAGGCATGCACGGGCATAGCAAAACATCACACGACCAAGCTGGAACTCAGTTTCCTCCAACCACATCTATATCTAGGCCATTTGCAGTCTACTATTCGTCTCTTTGTGCTCTTTGTTCCTCTCATAAGCCATCCTCACCTCCATTCCCCCTGAGATACTTCTCCACATCCACCCGTCCATAGATCTCAGCCTGTAACCTCTCCCCCTTTCGCCTCTCCTTGTCCGCCAGAGCGCGCATTTCCTTGCCAGTCAGAGCCCGAGGCTTCTCTTGAACCGCCTGCTTTGGCTGCGTACGAGTAGCCCCAATTCCCAGCGTGTCTTCTTTACGGGCTACCTTGATCGGGAACCGGGAGCCCTCGCCTTCTCGGCCCAGGCCAAGGCGGGAATCGGGGTCCCAGCCCTGAGATTCCAGGGCTTTCAAACCCATGCGCGATCGATCTAGCGCAGATGGAGGATGGGAGTGTTCCAGGCTGACTTGATGGGCAAGCGAGGCCTCATGTTGCTGCAGTGTCGTCGTGATGGGAAGAGAGCAGACCGGACATGTGGGAGGTTCCGGCTCTTTTTCAGCAACGTCCTCCTTTTGGTCGTCCTTTTCATCGCTAATGCCTTCAGGTTTTGATGACGAATCCCTAGAGCTGCCGCCTAGGACTATACTGGCGTAGACATCTCCGATAGAGGCGGTTTCTTTGCCCAGATTCTTGATCGTGTTGCTTGCGTCTGCGTCTGTGGCTTTGACAAACTCAATCTTCTTGCGCTTCAGCCCAGCGCCAAACGGGCGTTTGTGATGCAGTGGAATATCTTCATCGTCTGAGTCATCCCTCTCACGCCGCATGACCATGTGTTGAGAGAAGAAAAGATGAATTGTGATCTTGCATTACAACATGACAAAATTCAAGTTCACATGTATGAGTTGAAGAGTTGAAGTTAGGCAACACTAAATGCCCCGTAGCAAGATATCCAATGTGATTATGTAATGCCAACAATTAGCATAGACAAGCTCCCATCACCAAATATTGGAGAAGTTTCAAATGTTCTTTTGACGAATTTTTGTTCATTATGATTAGCTCTAGTAGATACATGTCTAATTATTTGGTACTGCTTTTATCGCAGAATGCAGAAATTCTATGTATACAAAATACCTGAAGTGTATAACTCCATCATGCTAGGGGGACAGATACGCCCCGAGTCTGTTTCAAATGTTAGCAAATGCCTATACCAGCATCAGATTGTAGAGAACAAGATTCAGACTTACCCGATAATCACATAACATGCACACATTAATCCGCCCTTCAGGCCACTAGATCGCAGCGGGCCACTTACTCCCTCACCTAGAATCAAAAAGTTCACCAACAAAACAGATCCAAAGAGAGTGGCAATCTCAAAGAGATTGAATGTCAGCATCAGCGGACGATCCATGATCCAGCCAGCAATGACCGTCAATGGAGTCACGCAGAGCGCAATTTGGATCGATGAGCCGACTGAAACTGCCAGCGCAAGTCCCATGTTGTCTCTTGCAGCAACGATAACCACAGTTGCGTACTCGGCGACGTTGCCGACAATGGGCATGATGATGAGACCAATGAGGGAC
The DNA here is from genome assembly GCA_001931985.1 of Trichoderma sp. IMV 00454. Classification (NCBI taxonomy): domain Eukaryota; kingdom Fungi; phylum Ascomycota; class Sordariomycetes; order Hypocreales; family Hypocreaceae; genus Trichoderma; species Trichoderma sp. IMV 00454. The sequence goes on from MSJK01000066.1 coordinate 203,083, forward strand.
TCAGACAAATGACCCTGGCGAATCACATCGTCGATGGCGCTGGCTAGAAACTCGGCCGAGACGGACATGAAGGTCGAGGTGAGGATCAGCATCACGTAGGAAATGACGCGGTCCGTCTTGGGTCCGAACGAGACATGTCTCGGCTTGGCAACGATGCGGTCGAGATTGACGTGGCTGTCGCGGAGGATCTGTCTGGTCGTAAGGTACGGCGCCATCAGCTCCGTGCGGTCTCCTCCCTCTGATGTTTCGCTCATCGCTCCCCGGCTCGAGCCTAGCGACAATGAGCGAGCTCGTGTCTTGCCCCGTCTGGACGACTGAAACAGACCTTCGCTAGCCTCCTCCTTGGGCTCTCCATTCTCCAGATAATCCTCGTTATCCAATTCGCCATCATTGGGGTCCAATCCGTCCAAGCTGTCTCGTTCGCCTTCCTTGAGAGGCGCATGTTCCGATGTAGGGCTGACATCGACAAATCGAACGGTTCGGGGAGCTGCTTGAGAGCCATTCAGGGCGTCTGAAGAGAGGGGCATAGGTCGAAGAGGAACGTGATCCTGGCCGTCGAAAAGCGTGGCATCGTCGTTTTCTTCGTCCTGGGGTACAGCTTCGACGTCGTGAGGAGGGGTTCGGGTCTTGATTTCGTGAAAGAAGTATAGGATGTAAATGAGCAGAATCATAACGGCGGATATTCTGCTCATCTTGAGACTCATGCTCTCTGCGCCCTCGGTTCCCCTAAAAGTGTGGTCGAAAGCAGTCTATAAGAGAGGTTGGGGATCAGTACGCATATTCTGGCATAGCAGCAGGCGAGAGTGGTGCCAGCTTACAGGCATAAGGAAGGTAAAGACCGAGACAAAGAGGAGGGACCCGAGAAGCTGCGTGCCAGCGGCATCGTGTAAAAACTCTTGGTCAGGAAGCTTCGTTGTAAGAAGCGCAGAGCCGAGAATCAGAAGTAAATTCACAAGGATAGATCCGAGGATCGACGCCTGGACGACGCGGATCTGGTCATTCTTAAGGGCGACACTGGTCAAGTCAGTATGGAGAGCAATGTATAATGACGAGCCGTATCGACGGGATCTTAGTTGCTCGCGTGAGGCTGGTTCGACTTACATACTACAAGCAGATGACTCAGGTTAGCTTGGAGGGGCAAAGAGAGAGGAAGCCGGAACATGTCAAGCTTCAAGGAAGGGAACAACAAGGTGCTCGACTCACAATAAGATCAGCTCGACGAGGTTGCCGAGGCTGATGTTGAGGATGGCGCCAACGGTGTCGCCGGCATCGCTGGCAATCTTCTCCGTGACATCCGTGAGGAGGGACGATAAAGGCACAATAGCGAGAGCGTTGAAGATGAAGATGAGGGTTGAATTGATGTTGACAAAATAGGCCACATAGCCGATGGGCACAAAGACAAGCAGGACGTTAAGCCATGAGGTGCACAGGACCGATCGCACAATATCCACAATCAGAGCCATCTAGCTATCGGACCAGGCGCTGCCGCTCCAGCCAGGCCGCGGTCTCGTCGAGGGATTCAAACAAAGATACGAGCTATTCGTACTACCAGACTTTTATCTACGTCGGGTCGTACGAGGTGGGTTGTATGGACAAGCACGTGTGGAATCCGTCTGTACCGTGGAGCAGACGTAGAATAAAATGGATAGTAATAAAAAGTAAAGTGTCGCGGCGTGTTTCAACAATGGAAGAGAAGAATAAAAAAGGAAAAAGAGCGGCGAAAAGGTCAAACTGCGTAAGGCGCACGCGACCGCTTGTGGGAAAGCAGAAGCGGCGAAAACTCACGATGAAGAGGGATAACGAGACTGGGGGCAGCCCATCGTCATGCTGGCGAAAGAAAGAAAAAAAGAAGAAGCTGGTCATATGCATAGGGGGGGAAAAGAAGAGGAAACAGGGGCTAAATGAAGCCCACGACAAAGGCCCACCTCTTTTGAACGGGGATCCGGGACCTGGCGCCACTTTATTCGGGGGAAGGCCAAGGGTTTGCAGGGCAAGGAATTCCCAATGGGCGGCATCGTGAGATTTCGGCTTTTCGGGGCAGTTAGAGTAGAGGAGAGGCAAAAGGCAAAAGGCAAAACAAATCTCTCACGCTGAGAGGCTGCTGACGGATGACGGAGGGAGCCGATGATGTCGATGAGGAGAAAAAAGGCTAAATGCAAAAAGTGAAAATATCGAGAGCAAAAGAGCAACTACAGTAGAGAGAAGAATAGGAGAGACGCGCTTCAGTTCGCTCATTTCGTTGGAGTGCGGTTGATGAGACTACTGCAACTTTTCAGCGGCTAGCTGGTGAATGAGGCTCCAGTCCCGGCATTGCAGCTGTGAGGCTAGCTGGAATTGGGCAAAGTTGCAAGTCAGCGCATTGTTACCGTTCAATCTACTCCGTACAAGTTACTGCTGCAAACCCCCGTTACAGGGATGTGAAGTAGGGGGTGTATGTGTGTGTACGTGCGTATCGGAATAGTATCAGTAGTGGTGACGATGGCGATGTAGCTGAGAGATGGCGAGTTTTGGTGGTGATGATGCATCAAGCCCTGAATTGGCCCCTTTTAGAGGGGAATGATGGATAACTGCCTCTTTGGGATATCCCTCAATCCGTCTCCAGAGTAATAAACGCATTCATGACGAAACAAACTGAGCCATATACTCACTTTTACGCTTCTTACACAGCAAACTCTCAACGTGCCTTCGCAAAGGATCCGACATGTTAATCACAAAAGGGTATCGGTGCGGCCTCCCGCGGGATTAAGCCAGCCAGTGGGATTCAACAGAGATGAAGACAGGAAAAAGCCGCTCCCGTGCATGCCATTACGTGGGCGATGGGGTGTCCCAATTTTAGCGGCCTACAAATCCCCGAGGGCAATCCAATTTGCTGCGAAATAGTTGCCGGTTCTAAATATCTTGGCGCCGCAGTTTAGCGGTGACGAGAAGATGCGCATAAGGCATTAGGCGGAGAACCGGTGTGTTGAACAGGTCCGGGATTGCGAGGCCTTTTGGTGTTTCCATGCAATGTTGAGGAGATGAAACTCCATGTACATACACGAGCTGTTGTCAAACAAGAGACGGCCAGTTACATAACATGCACTCAATTGTCTAATGCCCACCAACCTATCGTTTGTCTTCACTGCGGTCTTCTTCAGTAGGCGCCTTGGAACATTACACAATACGTCGTATCTGTAATCATCCGTGCACCCATTTTCAGGGGCCTGCAGTTCTTCTCCACACGCGCTGGTCTTTTCTTGGAGATCGGCCCAGGACCCTGCACTTGGGGCGGCAAGCGAGATCTCTAGCCACGTAAGTCTACAGTACCTGACCTGGCATGTAAGGATAAATGTCCCGTCATGTGTCAATAACACACAGCTTCTTTTATATGATATTGAAGAAAAAATTGTGGTATCCATGAATTAGCATATGGAATTGTAGTAGAGTTCCGCTCCCATTCACCGATGGAATACAGAGGAGCAACAGAAGATCAACAACAGAAGACTAGACCACTCTCAAATATTGAATCCCTTCAGACAAGCTTAGCTCTCCCTGTGCCAACAACAGCAAATAGTCTCCACCAGCAAATTCCTGTAATGATATAAATGATGAAAAAGTTTATATCATCACCACTTGACACTAGAATCATATACTCATTGTGTTTACCGCTGGAAATGTTTGATATACTGTCTGCGGCCATAATTAGCCTCAAGCTGTAGGGTACGTATGTGTTTGCTATGTTATCTAGATTGACGATGTCTGGCGGTACCTAATCATCATGAACCAAGTATGGGAAAGCAATTTTCTTTCTCTTTGCATGTGTAACCCTACCTGCCCCGTATGACTTTCTTGATGTGTAAACATGCATCGGGCTATATCTGGATCAAGGCACCTTGACGAACCCCGTGAACCGCGCGGCAAATTGGGCAAATGAGTCTGTACGACAAGGAGCAGAAATGTTACACGTATGTAGGTATGCGAACTGAGGCCTTGTAGCGGAGACGAGCCAACCCGACAGTAACACACATATATGTTACCAGATCCTGGCGTTGTTGAAATATAAATATCCCGCCGCCTTTGAGTTTCCTTCTCATCAAGCAATTAAATTCTGATATTTCTCAACATACCTGCCTAATATGTCAGGAATCGAAATCATTGGCGTCGTGGCTGCCGCTGAGCAATTTGCCGAAGTCGTATTCAAGACCGTTAAGCTGATCAAGTCTGTTACCGATCAAATTCAAGATGCCCCGGACCAGATACGGCAAAATATTGGACGTCTCGAAAGCCTCGCATCTCTCGCCAAACAAATACAAAACACGGAGTCCTTGCAAACAGAAGACATTTACAAAATATTGACTAGGTGCGAATGTCATGTGCGATCATTGCAAGATCTCCTGCAAAAGATCTCGTTTAATCGACATGATTCGATTCAAAAGAAGACCTGGCGGGCTATCTCTGGCCTGAAACAAGAAGCCAATATTTCAAAACTGTTCAACGACCTGGATCATGAGTATAACTCACTCAACACTCACATTAATCTGTAAGCAGAGAACAGCTGATGGTAAATGTATATGCATGGGCTAAACATACGTCATTAGTCGCAATTTAAAAATTATTGGAGATATACAAACCATATATAATTCCATTGATACCAAACTCACCACAATTGCACAAGCCGCACGAGCAGCACGTGCAGCCGATTTTGACTTCGATCCTTTAAAATGTCTTCGAGATCTCTTCATCACGGATCCTGTAATCGACCGCGCAAAACTCATTACATCTAAAGGAGAACCTGTGCAAGGCACTTGTGACTGGGTCACCAAGAAGATTGAATTCACCGAATGGCGGGCTTCCCACGGTGGGCTGCTCTGGATATCTGGAGGCCCTGGCCTTGGCAAAACCATGTTATCGATTTATCTCATAGAATACCTCTCGAGCTGTTTTAGCTCCCTCAAGCAGAGCTATTATTCAACGTACTTCTTCTGCGATGCTAAAGACAACACACGAAACAACGCTATTGCTATAGTAAGGGGGATTCTTTTTCAACTTCTGAAGCAGAAAGGAGATCTTATTGAACATGTTCGCTCTGGTTATGAGGTACAAAGAGAACAGCTATTCCAGCCAAGTTCATTTGAAGCTCTTTGGAAAATTTTCCTCGACATGACGAGTGCCCTCAGAGACTCGCAAGTGGACTGCATCCTCGATGGGTTGGACGAATGCGAGTCAAATTCACTGGAACCCTTGCTCACAAAACTCAGCAAAATCACTAGCACCTCACCTCGGATCAAAATGATCATCTTGAGTAGAGAATACCCCCGATGTCTTGAGGCTTCGCTGGGCCAGTTCTCGAGAATACGGCTAGATCCGGATGTGAAAACGGAAATCAGCGAGGGGCTAGATCTGTTTATTTCGACACGTGTTGCAGAATTATCTAAGAACAAGCAATACCCGCCTGAGCTTACGAAATCTGTGAAAGAGACTCTAAAAGAAAAATCCATGGGCACCTATCTGTGGGTTAGTTTCGTTATAAAAGATCTTCACACGATGGGAATTTCGGATGTTGAAGAAAGCTTGCGCCAGCTTCCGCGGGGACTAAATGCTCTTTATGAAAGAATTCTTGAGCAGGTTGAACCCAATCATCGAGATCTGACCTTGAATATCCTCCGGTGGTGCACATTTGCAATGCGGCCGCTGCTACTCGAGGAACTTGCTACCATTTTAAGAATTCAACCCACAGAGCTGCTTAATAGTACAGCAGTCTTACGAGGAAAGCTCACATATTGCGGGCATTTTATCAACGTAACAGACGGTGTCGCAACTCTCGTTCACCAAAGTGCTCATGATTTTTTGACGGGTCCAATTTCGGATTCTGGAGCAATACCTTGGTTTTCACTATCAAATGCGGAACTAGAGCACTCGAGGTTGGTATCTGCATGTATTGTTAGTATTTGTGACGCGTATGACGAGACCGCGCGCTACGGTATGCCTACAGGCACCTTCCCCTCCCTGGGTATTCTCTTCCGGACATGTGAACTCCAGAGGGATTGGGCGGGTCCTCCGGAATTTCTCTACTACGCATGTAAGCACTGGAGCTCACATTTTAGTTTTTGTGGCCAGCAAACCAGCAAGGTACTGGATGAGTATCCTCAGTTCTTTTCTACTGAATCTCAACTCTTGAAAGATTGGCCCTTCGTAATGCCTTTCAGAGAACCTTTCAACGGTGTGGCATCTATTGCGGCTCTATTTGGGCTGCCCGATATCTTGCAGCAATGTCTCAAAGAAGGAGGCATTCGGTTATATTTGCAGGATTTATTTGCTGGACGAAAGGGTCTTGCATTTCTTCACCAGGCGTCTCTAATGGGGCACCTTCCTGTCGTCAAGCTGCTTATCAAGAATAAGATACGCATTAACAGGAAAGACGAAAACGGAAACACGCCTCTTTATTATGCCGCTGAATATGGACATCTCGCTGTTGTCAAGACACTCTTAACGAATGGGGCGCGTATCGACCGTGGCCATGAGGGGAGAACTCCACTACTTGCGGCGGTCCGAGGCAACGATCACCAAATAGCCGAATATCTACTGATGTCTGGCGCAAAGTCTAACGACACGAAGCTGGAGTCATCTCCCCTGGGAGAGGCGGTTATGTCTGGTAACATCAGATTAATGGAGCTGTTGATTAGTTGGGGGGCAGATGCTCTCTTTCGAGATGGTGATGGATGGTCACTACTGGGGAAGGCACTTTATGTGAACTCTAAATCATTAAACCTCTTTTTGGAAGATTGGGCCAATCAATTCTGTGACACACCTTCCCGATTTCGAGACATGGTCGATTTTGGAAACACCACAGCCCTTCACATAGCATGCAGAGATGGAAACTTGCCTGCAATCCGTCTGCTTTTAGACACAAAGTGGAGTCTTGATATGAATATTCAAGATCACAATAGAAATACAGCTCTTCACTTGGCAGTTGAAGATCGCAATGTGGAGGCTGTCGAGTTGCTTTTGGCGCAAACTTTTAGGGTTGACCCTACATTGGTGAACAACTTGGGGCTCAGCCCAATGCACGCAGCACTCCTACGCCCTCAAATAGCCATCGTACGGCGCCTTCTAGAGAAATCGAATGTATCGCTGCCAAAATCGACCAGAAATTGCAGATGGAGTCCAATTCACCTTTTAACCATTAGTAGCAACGAGCTTGTACGTGCGCGCAGGGAAAGATGGGAACCTCATGAAGAGCGGCGTCATCCTTGGCCGAGGTGCAAACTTAAGAAGTGCAATGGAGATGAGGAAGAGAGAGTCAAAGAAGCTCTGCAGTTTCTTGTTGAGGAACTCGGAGTTGATCCGCAGCTTCGAACACCAAAAGCAAAACGCCTTGATGCTACGTGGCATAGTCATCATTTCATATCCTTAGATTTGAGAACTAAGACCCATCGGAGTAAAAGGTACATCCTTGGCGAGCCATTCAACCTTTCCCCTTGGCTAAACCCACCGGATTTCTGTTGTGAGACGCCCCTGTCTCTCGCTATACGGGGAGGATATGTATCAACGGTCGAATGTTTCTTGGAACATTGCCAAATTGACCCTAGTTCGCCTTGTAGAGGGTGTGACGGCGCAAGCCCTTTGCATGTCGCTGCGCAAAGTTTGCGAGACGATGTTGTCGATATCTTAATTTCTAAATGGAAAGCCGATGTCCATTGTGTGGATAAATACCAACGAACACCACTTCATTCAGTGGCTGGGGCCTTGTCGCCTACAGAATTAGATTTCGACAGCTTTAAAGCGAGAGACAGAATTATTTATGCTCTTTTCAGAGCCGGTGCGAAAACCTCTGCAAAAGATATGAATGGGCACACTCCTCGAGATTTATTCGTTTCTAATAAGCACTCTAGTCGGAAAAGGGGGAAAAAAGATAAAGAGAGCGAATTTGATAAGATTCTGGAGGGGCAACATATCGGCACGTCAGAAGAACTTTGGGAAGACAGGCTCCCGATGGTTTCGGGGAATGCGTAGCGGAATTTACCCTACGCTACTCGTGGCGCTCTCGCCCCAAAAGATATATAAGGCACAAGTGTTTCGCTGGTTAGGCAATGTAAATACTGTGTATCTATATAGAGTAAATTTACTACCTAGGTAGCCACTTAGGATAGGTATATTGGCTCTTTTGGCAATGTCCAGGCAGCCCTTCGTAACCTGAAGGAAGCAAGTAGTTACCAGAATGCTTGACACAACTCCCCGACGAGAATATTATGGCAATGATGTTCAGTTATCACAGTTCTTGAAAACCGTGTATTCTACTCTTGCCGTATCTCTCGATGACTCTTTCGTTTAAGCTTCTTCAATGCGTCCGGTTTCTTCGCCCGAATCCTCGACACCGAAATACTGTAAAATTCCTTCTGCCGCTCTCATTCCCCCACTTGACGACAGACTTACTTCATCCACCATATCGGCTTTATCGAAGACAACTTGAATCAAGCCCAAGAATCGGGGCTCCAACCCTTCTGTACTGTTTTTCGAAGGACATGGGAATTTTTGCGCGGCCACGAAGACGTTGTCTTTTGCGTCAATATCGGTCATGTCTTCGAAGTCGTCTTCGTTCAAGTCTTTCTTTTGAGAAGAGTTCCAGCCGTGAACGATTTTGCAACTCGGTCGGAATGTTGTGCAGCCATCTGTCGTCTCTGGTATATTGGCTAAGTATATTGCTGTACATTTGGCAGGTCTACATCCTCTCTTCTTAAAGACGACAACTACACCGTATACCTCGTTCTGTATGTCATCGCCGTTTGGTGCTTCGCTTCCATCATTTGCATTGTCTGCGCTCTTTATTCGTGATATCTTCCGTGGCATTATGAGAGGTAGCAATGGTGGTTTATGGGCAGACCAAGATGTCTCTTGTACCTCGTTTTCGCTGGGATATATGCCCAAGAGACGATAGTCCCCTGTGCCTCGCGGGAAGCACACCAAAAACGGGCTACCAGCTAAATGGGGCTGCCAGCGAGGGGCATCTACTGTAGTTGCATAGGGATTCTTGATCAATATACTCTTGTGTATGTCCATGGACGCAATGTCAACATGCTGGACAACGTCAAGTATTGAGGCTGTCTCAGTGGTAGTTGTTTGCTCTCCCTGTTCTCCATCTTCACCGGCTTGCGTAACTTGCATGAATCTATGCTTGCGGATGAGCTTTACTGGACAAAAGACTTGTGGCCACAGTAGCCGTGAATAGTGCCGTAGGCCTGGATGGTCCTTCTGCAGTAGAGGAATCCATATGCGGGACACTGATCGAGTAGCCTGGGTACTATCCATGTCATACTCCCAGCAGTCTAAAACACCAAACACGAAATGCGGTACCAGAGTAGGTACAATAGGCAATGTTATCTGAAGCCCCGTATTGGTCAACTGAAATGGATACGAGTGAGACACTGGCGTGTAGTGCTTCTGTAGCTGCGGCGAGTTGCCAATTACCACGTTGCGGGAGTCACAAAATTCCTTTGGAGATCGTGGAAGAAAGTCGACATACCGAAGTTGTGAAGCAAAGAAACTATGGTCGGGATATTTGCCAATAATTTCGCCTAGGAATCGCGTGAATGCCTCGTGGCCCTCTCCGTATAACAGCGGCATGGTAATGTCAAAGAGGCCTATTAAAGAATAGGCCTGGTCTTCGATGCGAGTAGTTGATCTACGAGAAGCCCATGAAAGACGCTGAGCAACGCTGTATCCCCGAAGGGGATTGGATTTGGAAAACTTGGGTTTCAGCAGGCATGTCCATGCGATGCCAGTAATTTCAGAAATGCATAGCGCTAGGTCGGCTTTTGTCCCGATAGATTGCCAATCCTGCGAGAAGAATTTGACCTCTGGTGGTGCAATGAGCTCTTGCAGAGTCCAGCCTCTGGTAAACCACTTTGCTTCTCGAAAAGCGCTGCCTTGTTCTTCACATTCTGCGACACTCATGTGCGGTACATCCTCAAGATACGCATAGCACATGCGCGCCCGGCGGTACCATTTGAACATGGAGTTGATGGCCTCGGAAAGCTCCGCCGAGCTGGTCTTATCGATGCAGTTGGTATCAACCCAGACATATTGCAGGTTGTCTCTAGTGGCTTCTTCGCAGGTCCAGATGATCTTCTGGTAGCCGGGCTTGAAGCGTCGGTTCTTGCGATCAGCCCATTCTTGGAGGGAGATTTCGCCATCGGCCCACGTGTGGGAGAGAATGGCGTATTCGGGGACATAAATGTCGAAGAATTCTTCCAAGTCAAGGGTCTGTGTGTTTATGAGACGCATGCTGAGATGAAAGGCCGAGAAGGTATGTTGGTGAAGATGCGGAGATCATGAGGAGGCTGTGGAGGGTCTGGGCGAGTTGTGATAGGTGGGATCAGATGGTTGCCTGAACTCTTGGGCAAATTTGCCCATATGGATTGAATGGGGCATTCATGATGGCAGTTGAATCGGCTGAGGGTGATGGATCAGATGCAGTGTTATGAATATGACAAATAGAAGAGGTGACACAGATGTGACAGCGTTCTGCAACTTGACCAGTGGAAAGTAGCGTTAACATTGAACAACAACAATCTTGTGTATACAAATTACTGTTACCCATTAATCCCTCAACTGGAGCTAGGTGGCTCTAGTAATCGTGACAGCATGTCATGGAGTCAACAGGAAATGTGATGATGCACCAAAAAGGAAACAAAACGCTGCCTCACTTCAAAATCATCCGGGGCATCATCAGATGATATAAGATGCCATTCGAGTCGGTTTTCCATCTGCCGAACCGGGATTTGCTGCCACTTTGGGACACTTCGGCAGCGGGTCCCGGGCCAGTGGAGACCGGAGCACGGAGCAGAGCAAAAGATGCTGGAAGCACCTCCGAATCGCGACGGCAGGGATCTGGCCTGTATTGTTAGGCGGTAGAGCCCTTCATATTATCCATTTTCGACAATCAGGATAAGCGGTAGCCTTTTGGAGTGGGTATAATTAGAGAAAAGCCGCATACTGGCGTAACCGTGCCCGATCCACTTGATTCCCGGGAGTCCCTGGATCTCCAGTTCTAAACAAGCATCGCCATAACACGTTTCCGTCTTGGCCTTTGTTTGCCGGGCGGCGCCTCTTAAGCCATGCCTATAATATTAGGTTAGAGTAATTTTAAGGTTTTTGTTGCCGTGTCTGGAATCTGGACGAGTCGCCGATTCGATGCTTGGCAGCTGAAAAGATTGGGTACCCGGTTGGTAGGCGGGAAGGCTACCCGCCGATGGGGTTACCGAACTGCGTAATGGACATCACCATGATGGAGATGTTTGCGCGGGGGAAAACTATAAAAGGCAGGAAGATTCTGATGAAATGAAGGAGTTGTAGTTGTTTAAAAAACTTTTTCTCTTGTCATTGTACATTGCTTGTGTCTGAATAATGCCAAACCTGTTGTCAACTGCCAACCAATTCGTCAAAATGGCTTCTGCTAATCTCCCCACCACCATCCGAGCCATCTATCAGATCGATCCTAAACTCACAACTCTCGAGCTCCGAAGGACTCCCTTGCCTAAGCCTGCTGGTCCGGATGATCATCTCATCAAGATCAAGGCCACAGCTCCTTGTCTCGGTGAATTAGGATGGGAAGTCAACTACCCGTCACTTTTCCCACCAAACCGAGAGCGTGTTCCCGGAACTGAGGCTGCTGGTATTGTCGCCACTTCACCAGAGTCCAGCCCTTTCAAGCCCGGCGATGAAGTGTATTTTCGCCTCCATGCAAGATTTCCTGGATGTTTGAGAGAATACACAATTGTTCATACTGAGGAGCTGGCCTTGAAGCCCAAATCTCTAGACTGGATCGAAGCCACTGCAACGCCACTGAGCACGTTGACTGCGTGGCAAGGAGTCTTCACCCAGGGAACCCTGAACAAGCACGGTATTCGAGGCGATGCAGACGCAAGAGCTTATAACAGCAAGCTAAGAGTCCTGATTACTGGCGCTGGAGGTAGCGTCGGAACCTGGGCTGTTCAGTTTGCCGCCGCTGCTGGTGCCGGATCTGTCGTTGCTCAGTGCAGCGGCGCAAATATCGAGGCCGCCAAGAAGGCCGGAGCCACAGAAATTATCGACTACAAGAAGCAGTCTATTGACGAGTGGGCTAAGGAGGATCCCTCTCGAGAGGTTGACCTGATCCTAGACTGCCTTGGTGGACAGACTCTGGCTTCATGCTGGTCTGTCGTCAAGGAGAATGGCGTCTTGCTGAGTATTGTTGGTGGCCCGGATGAATTGAAGCCAGAGTCTGTGACCAAGAAGCTGGCGAAGAGCACCTGGTTCCTCATGGACTGCAAGGGCGAGGATCTGAAGGAGATTGCCGACTTTATTGATGCTCGGGGGCTGAAACCCCAGATTGATAGCGTTGTTGAGTTTGAGGAATTTCAGGCTGCTTATGACAAGGTTGAGCAGAAGAAGGCAAAGGGCAAGGTTGTGATTAAGGTCGATATTTAAAAGAACAAGATCATGATGGGCGGTGTTGGTATTGATGAAAAAATGATCATACAATTACTTGAATGATGAATTGATGTCTGATTGGCTTTTTTTACATGATTTTATTAAGTGATGCAACTTGACCTGAGTAAAATTATTTGTTATTGATTTGAGGTAGACATGTGCAGCTATTCGATTGCTTTTATACCTGCTCAATGCATAGATACCGGGTATTCGGAGTCTGACATCGGGATGTTTGTATATGGAATACCCACGACCGCGCCGAAACTAGTGCTCAATATTGAGTGAATACGAGAATATTTGCGCTCTTGATGACATCTTTCTCACTTGTGGCTTTCTTTTCCTTGTCAATCATAAACGCAATGGCTTATTGTGTGTGTCTTGGCTCGTGGTGGTGCGTCTTAGCATCATGTTTACAACAGCATATGTGTGTACATGTCCGCACGCAAAGCTGCATCAAGGATCTTGATACATGACAATTCCAATAACAGCGTTCTACATTACCAAAAGTAATAATAATAAAGTCGCCAAGTTATCCATTCTCATCATCTGATGTATAAGTGTCAAGCAGTACCCCGCAAAAAGTGGACGATCGACGCCGGTGCCGCCGGAATGGGCCGAGAAGTGGCTTAAATGCAATCGAAATGAATGTCACGACCTTCATCTTTAGGCGGTGACTTTTCTACTATCATATCATAGAGCTGCAGCCCAGATTACGTGCAACTTGAACTTGGGTGACATTCGCAACACATTTACTTGCCTAGCAATCGGGTGACTGGGTCTGGACCCTTGTTAACTGGGCATTTCATAAGAACAGCGGCTGACTGCGGCTTCCTCATCCCTCGTCATTCTCTGTTCATCACATCACATGTCTTTCAGATGTGAGCGTTATCAATAAATCTGCTGCTATATCACGTATCCAACGATGAAATATCGATCAATATGCATCTTTCTCTCTGTAGCCTCATCAGCGACAGCTTTGTCGGCTCACCTGGACCTCGCAAATGAATCGCCGCTATCAGCAGCAAACGTAAACAGCGATTATCACGCCAACGCGGGTGTCCTGCAATATGTCAACCCTCTCATCGGCACTAGAGGCTACGATCCTAATGATCTCGGTGGCATGATTCCCTCTGTATCGCCGCCATTTGGGATGACGCGATGGACTCCTCAAACGCGCGAAAACTTCATCTCACAGGTCCCCTACAACGACCGCGATCGCCGCATGCACGGCTTCCAGGCAACGCATCAGCCCGCGATCTGGATCGGCGAAAATGGCCATGTAGCGCTTATGCCGGGTTTAGGAGATGAGGTCCGACACCTATTTCAGCACCGAGGTCTGTCGTTTAGAAAAGAGGACGAGAGAAGCACGCCGTACGTGTATGAGGTGACTCTCGACGCGGATTCAGCGGGAGAGTTCGGATGGAATCTTACTGAACAGGCGACGTCGGAGCTTCTTGGCGATGCTTGTCCTCCATGTCCCGGCGGTGCTAATTTTATCCCTAACAAGGATGTGACTGAGGGTGCCAATGGCCGTGTGAGACGACGAGATTATGTGTTTGAGCCGGAGAACCAGTTTAGCGTGCAAGGCCTGTCTACAAATGCGTCAGAATATCCCGAAGGATATCGATATGAGAATTCTATACAAGTAGCCTTGAGCGCGTCAGCGCATGTCGGTCATCTTCGCGTCGATTTTCAGGATACCCAGGCACGACAGCCTTACTTCACCATCCAAGCCAGTCGACTCAATTGGACGGGCCATGTTGAGATCGATCCGGAAACTCAAGAGGTATCTGGCAGCAACTCCCAGCGACAAGAATATCTGCTAGGCCCTGACAAGCCCGAGTCTTTTAGGCTCTACTTTGTGTCACGTTTTTCTGAGCCCTTTGCTTCCTATGGAGTGAGTCGCGCAGAAAAGCTGTACGAGGGAGACAAGTATATCGAGGACAAATTTGTTGGTGCATATGTGACCTTTGATAAGTCGGTGCAGAGAGTCGAGGTGAGGACTGGAGTCTCGTATGTCAGCGTAGAGCAGGCCAGGAAGAATCTTGATATCGATATACCAGATGGAACGACATTCGAAACCACTGTCGATAACGTCAAATCAGCCTGGTTAGAAAGACTAGGTAGGATCAAAATCTCTGGAGTCAATGAAACTGACTCGGATCACGACCCCCGGACGATCTTTTATTCTGGCTTATTCCATGCTCTCCAATATCCAAGCGACTATTCCGAACCTACCACCTCGTCTGAAGGCGGCCTCCGACGTTTCTACAGTGGTTATACAGACAGCGTTCATGAAGCAAACGATTCATATTACCAGTCGTGGTCGATATGGGATACCTACAGGGCAGAGCACTCGCTACTCACCATCTTTGCCCCGGAGCGCGTCGATTCTATGATGCGCTCTCTCCTACGAATATTCGACTGGTCTGGCCGATTGCCTCTGTGGAATAACATGATTGAGAACAACGAAATGATTGCGACGCATGTTGACGCCGTGATTGCAAACGCCCTCATCAGAGGCTTCGATAATTTTGACGTCGCCAAGGCCTGGGATGCGGTTTATGTCGATGCTTATGTGCCTCCTGATAACGACACTGATCTTCTCTACTACTCCAGAGAGCCAAGCACTCCATACGAATGCCGAGCTGGACTAACCAGCTACCTCGAGCATGGATGGGTTGACAACGATCGCTGGGCCGAATCCGCCAGCCGTACACTCGACTATTCCTTCGATGACTATGCTGCTGCTGTGGTGGCTGAACATGCAGGGGATCTCGAGCATGCAAAGGAGTTGAGAGAGCGCTCACAAAACTATAGGAAGGTCTGGAACCCAGAGACGGAGTTTATGCAAGCTCGCAATGCAAACGGGACTTGGGCGAATGAATCTTGGGGATGGACCGAAGGAGACAAGTGGATCTACACATTGAATGTGATGCATGATGTAGGTGGCCTAGCCTCGCTGTTTAAAGGTGGGAAGAAGGCCATGAAAACTCGCATGGATGAATATTTTGCGGGCGGCCACAACATGCACAGCAACGAACCGTCGCATCACGCTCCATATCTGTACTCTGCCATCGGATATCCCGCTGATGCAGCACGGCAGATCCGTGAGCTTGCTTGGGAGAATTACAACGCCACAGCTTCAGGGCTGAGTGGCAATGAGGATTTGGGGCAGATGAGTGCCTGGTATGTCTTGTCGGCGCTAGGATTCTATCCTGTCAACCCGGCGAGCGATGAGTACGTTGTAGCAACGCCGTTCTTTGATGAAGTGGAAATTTTGTTGCCTCCTGGCCCTGGAGATGATGGAAAAGAGCACACACTAGTTATTTCAGCACCGGGAGCGGGTACAGATGGGAAGGCATATGTGAAGAGCCTAAAGGTCGATGGGGAGGAGGTTCACAGGCCATTGTTGAAGCATAAGCAGATTGTAAAGGCGAGCAGGATTGACTTTGAAATGAGCGATGAGCCAACAAGTTGGGGACAGGAGGGAACAGTATAGCTTGGATGTATTATGTCTATATGCAGCCCTCAAGTCCTCAATTTTCTCCACAGATGATGTGCATTCTGGTACCCCCATCATAACCCAACAAATTCTATTACAAGTGAATAATATTTAAACAAATTCGGTCAAGTCGTCATCAGATTACTTGCTGACGCCAGGTATCCTTGACAACGCCCACGCCATAGTGTCGTCCCACTCTGGCCCAATCTGCGCAATCGCTGGTCGTGCAACATTCTCAGCCCATCCTTCCATAAACCATTTTCTGGGCGAAGACTTCATCACAGCACACCAGTGTACAAGAATTACCAGCGCCATGGGATCATTTGTTCCCAGAAGATCTAGATACTCTTGGTCGATAGCCCCAGGCCACCATACAAAGTGCAGCCATGTACGCGGCTTCGACTTACACAGTCTAAGCCAGAATTGTAACTTGTTGAGAGCATCTTTGCAGATCCCGCGGCTTCGGAGCGGGGACGAAGTCTCGTTTATTAGCTCGAGGTTCATAATAGCTTGCTCGGCGAGATCGTCCCACGGCGGGTTCTCGGCCTCAATTCGCCTTCTGGCGGCAGCGAGCAGTTTGCTCTTCATGAGATATGGCCCCAACTCCATGCCCAAGAGGGCGGCTCCACGTAGAGCCATTATTGGTTCCAAGAATTCATTGTCGGCGAGACCGCGTTTTGCTCTTCTGTGAATGTCGAAGTGGAAGATGAGGACGGAGATGGCAAAAACGAGGACGGTGAACCAGTTGCGGTCGCTGATGGCGCCAACTGACTTGCGGAACTTGCTCGATGCCGCAATCTGATGCTGATATGCAACTAAATCTGATTTGGTAGTGTCGCCATCTGGTCGGAGTAGTGAGTCGGTGGACTTGTCGTGAAGAGTTGAGACGACAGCCATGTTATGCTCAAGGAATTCACTCGCATCTGCTTGGTCTACAAGCTCGTCGGGGATAAGGTGACTCTCGTCGTCTTCAAGTAGACACAACGCCAAGCTCTCAGCGGTAGGGTGAGATGCCGCTCTTATAGAACCAACATCGACGCCTGACTGATAGTGGGCAGCGGGAGACATGTAAGATAGCTCGGGCCCTAGTGGCGCCTCTGGGGATGACGAGCTACCGGAGTGGCTGCTTCTTTTCATATATGCAGCATGACTAGACGATGCCCTCTGCGGGCTGTCTCTGCCGAGAAATCGATAGTCACAGAGCTCGCCTCGCCTCGTACAGTTGGCACAGCTCGGGGCCTGCAGATTACACTATCGCCATTACAGATGTATAAGCATGACTGCCAAGAGTTTTACGGACAGGATACAATAGCAGACGGACGAACCCTGACACGCCGCTTCTTGCAACGGCTACAGCCATTTCTGGACTTGTGGTGGAATGTTCGCGAGCCGCCAGCCATCTTTTTGGGCTCTGTTTTATGCAAACGGGGGCTTCGTTTGATTATTTCTCGTTGGGCCTGTTTGGCTTGCTCCGCATTCAAGTGGCGCTCAGGCCGTTGCATTTATGGAGCAAGGGGATGGAGTCTGCAAACAGAAGATGGAGACGGCAGACAGCTGGAGGCCGTTGTGGGCGATGAAGGCAAAAGTCAGACAAGGCGCAACGGGCGAAGTGCATGAGAGGAGGTTACGCCACTTCTAGCCCAGCCCACGAGGCTATACGAGAATAGCAACTTGAGATCTGCCCCGGAAATAATGCTGAAGGCCTGCAAATGGGCTCCCCTGAGCTATCCCTCTCTGACTTAGTGTACGAGCCTGACCCCTGCTAGCTTCACGTCTTGATGAGCACTGTGGTATTGGCCAATCAGATGTGCGTTCGACCATGCATATTCTGATGCATCTTTCTGCACCTTTGCGATCCTTTCAAAAAGGAAGCCCAATTAACTAAGATTGCCTTCGTACGCTTGACTGAATACGGGCCAGATCTGTTTGATCAAAATATTCAGGCTTTGCTCGTACAATCCTGCCATAGCCTCGTGGGCTGATCGATCCCTAACACTGCTTCACGTTGATTAATACATCAGCCCTAAGGCAAGATGAAAGGCCCTTGCATGTTTCCCTGTTGTGTCTGGTAATGGCATAGTGTACGAATATGCACAATGATAGATGTCGATTGGGCACAATTGGGTTGATGATGGGAATAATTAGGGTGGCGTAGAAAACAAAATCATGGAGTATATAAGTTTGGACATCCCTCTTGGTAATACAATTATAGATTCATGACAAGCTTCAAGGCAGATGAGCATAGGACTACACTTCTAGACGCTCATTATACCTCTTCAATTGACAATTAATCCTTTTCTCCTATTTCTTTCTACCATTCATATTATATCACGTCCAAAAATGAAACCGATTCAACTCTTTTCTCTCGCTGCGGTGCTTTCACAAGGGGCCTTCGCCTGCCTTGAGCATCTTTTAAACGAGCGGACCCCAGATCCCAACGACATGGTTCGCAAACAGGAGCCCGCTCCAAGAACCAAGACAGCCATCAAGAATGTTCGTGTTTTCGATGGCACCAAACTCACCGGTCTCCAAACCGTCATCATCGATGGTGAAAACATTAGCAATGACACCAGCAACATTGAAACCACAGTTGATGGCAACGGCGGTGTTTTGATTCCTGGTCTGATCGACTGCCACGTCCACATATCTAACGTCGCCGGGCTAGAAACACTGACTTCTTACGGAGTCACCACTGCCATGGTCATGGCTTGTCGAAACTACACACAATGTGCGCCGCTTCGCAACTTGGAGGGTGTAGCTTCGTTTGTCTCGGCCGGTGTCCCCGCCACCGGACCCGGCAGCCAACACTCTCGAACTTTCAATCTCTCTTCACAGTACCTCATTTATCCAACCGATAATGCCACCGAAGTCGTTTCTTACACTTTTGGCAATGGCTCCGACTTTTATAAAATCACGGCCGAGTTGAATGGACCTAGCCAGAGTATGCAGAATTCTCTGGTTGATGCTGTTCATAATCTTGGCAAGCAGTCTATGACCCATGCTGCTGATCTTGATGCTTGGACACAAGCGGTCCTTTCGGGAACAGACGGAATCCAGCACATCCCTACGAACGGCCGCATCAACGCCTCTAATGTCTTGAAGGCTCGCAGGTCTACCAACAGCTGGAGTACCCCGACTATGAATATTGCTCGATATGCGTTTGCCAACCCTGCTATCTTGACCTTTACCGGTCACCAAATTGGCGGACCAGACAGCTACGATAACGTGTATCAGAATGTCCGGGCTATTCACGCTGCTGGTATCCCCATCTTGGCAGGCACTGATGCTGTGGGAGTTATCAATGCCAACATTTCTGTTCCATTCGGACTAAGCCTTCACTTTGAGCTGGAGAATCTTGTCGAAGCAGGATTGACCACAGTGGAAGCCCTCCGCGCAGCAACTGAACTCGCCGCTCAGCACCACAGGCTGGCAGACAGAGGAAAGATTGCGCCTGGCATGAGGGCTGATTTGATTCTTCTCAACAGCGACCCGCTGGCCAACATCACCAACACAAGGGATATTGCTAAAGTTTGGGTCGGAGGAATTGAATACAAAGACGTTGCCAACAGCACTGGATTGTCTAATCCTCCTGCCAATTACACCAAGGCCGGGACTTCATCTGGTTCAGGGTCGGGTTCTGGGTCTGGAAGCTCTGGGTCTGGAAGTGGCACGGGTAATGGTGCTGGAAAAGCCATTGTATTGAGCTGGACCTCTTTGCTAGGCTTACAAGTTGGAGTAATGCTTTATTTCTTCATGTAATTCTTGTGTTTTTAGTTTACTTGTTTTTGAGGCCCAACATGCCTGATAGATTGATTGATAGGCTGAGTTTCGCTAGTTTGTTTGTAGCTTATGTTGTCATGCAGCTCTGAGATAATTATTAATTATAAATATGATTCATATCAATCTATACGCATCCAGGTGATTCTCTTTACCCTCGTAATTATGGTTCGACAAAAATTCAAGTCACAATTTCTTAGCCCGTAATATGCTGGTATTGAGAAAGTTGGGAGTGTGTCATGACCCGCCCCTCTCATTGGCCAAGACTGGGCGACGACCCGTCTTTATTCTAATTCGCCCCGGCGGTAATGCTATTATGGATCACAGTTGAAGTGATAATTCACATATTTCTATGGCAAAACCTTCTCTTGGCCGTTGAAATGGCCAGGTAAATTCACGACATTTTGCACTTTAGTTCTGACTGTTGATCACAGCCTCTTTTTAGCAACATCAATATCGATATTCGACCCAGAAAAGGCGTATACTTTCGATCTAGATTGATCTGCCATGTCAGATCATAAAGCGATTGAAGCACAAGATGCTTCAGAGCCGGAAATGAAGCAAGAAAAGCCATCGACCGACATAGAAGCTCAGCAAACTGATAGCAACGATGCACATCATATCGATGGCAATTACTCACAGCAGAAGCGTAGCTTCTCAGCTTTCGCCTCTCTAGGCCTTTTGGATCGCTTTCTGGCAGTCTGGATCTTCTTGGCCATGGCTGTTGGTATCATCCTTGGAAATTTTGTGCCATCAATGTCTCCTGCTCTGGAAAAGGGAAAATTCGTCGGAGTGTCTGTTCCAATAGGCAAGTCGATCAATGTTTAGATGGTCAAATGATTCGTTTACTAACATGTTCTAGCCATTGGACTGCTGGTGATGATGTACCCTATTCTGTGCAAGGTCCAGTATGAATCGCTCCACAAGCTCTTGAACAAAAAGGAGCTGTGGAAGCAAATCGGTTTCAGCGTTTTCGTGAATTGGATTATAGCTCCGTTTCTCATGGTAAGCTATCTCTTGTATTTGATAACGCTCTTCAAAATACTAAGCGTTAAATACTTGCACAGCTTGCGCTATCGTGGGCATTTCTTCCAGACAAGAGCCATCTCCGTACTGGCCTTATTCTCGTCGGCCTTGGTAGATGCATCGCCATGGTATGCTCTTCACGTTCCCCTTGATAAAGTCGTTGGCCAATCACATGCTGACATATCGTCAAGGTCTTAATCTGGAATGCCCTCGCCGGCGGGAACAACGACTACTGCGCCATCTTGGTTGCAGTCAACTCCATTCTTCAAATAGTCCTCTTTGCGCCACTTGCCATCTTCTTCCTCAACGTCATCAGTGATGAGAATGATATCGCCCCGATCTCGTATTCGGTCGTCGCAACGAGTGTCGCAGCTTTTCTAGGCATTCCCCTAGGCGCTGCCGTAATAACGAGGTTTGGTCTCCGATTCATCGCGGGGCCGGCATGGTATGACCGCATATTCATCCGCTTTGTCTCGCCGTGGTCTCTTATTGGGCTTTTATATACCATTCTGGTCTTGTTTGCTGCCCAAGGCCATCAAGTGGTGCACCAGATTGTGTCAGTCCTTCGCGTCGCCGCTCCACTTGTTGTATACTTTGCCATTGTCTTCTTCACGACCGTGGGCATTTGTCGGATGCTCGGGTTTGAATACCAGTTTCTTGTGACGCAAAGCTTCACAGCGGCCAGTAACAACTTTGAGTTGGCCATTGCTGTAGCTGTTGCGACGTTTGGTCCGAACAGTGATGAGGCATTGGCATCCACCGTCGGGCCTTTGATAGAAGTGCCTGTTTTGCTGGGCTTGGTATATGCTCTTCGATGGGTCGCCAATAGATGGGGTTGGAAATAGATCGGACAGGATATCTTGTAATCAACGAATTTTCATGATCCAGTATAGATGCATACTTGAGCGAACTAGTCGAATTTCTCTAAAAGTTGAAAAATCTTGATGTTGCTGACATTGCAAGTCTCTGATCCTTTGCAACCAAGGGCAGTACGAGCCTGTTCATTATCCATTCCGTGGTGAAGATCCACTAGAATGGATGCCGCCGTATCGCAAGATGTTTCCATAGAGTCGGTAGAGCTAATAGCTTCAGATGCTGTAGGATTTGGAAGAGGATGTAGTGTTGCGGGATGAAGTTTATCTTCCGAGGGGTTTTCGCTATGTGGCTTGTTGCTTTCATTTGAACGGGATTCACAGCATTGACGTTTACTGTTCTCTTGAGACTGAGATTTCCGAGGTTTTCTCGCTTCTTGGATATTTCCGACGGAGGGACCAGAGTGACAAACTTGGTTTGCCGGTGGTGAATAGAATGCTGTTGGACTGACTCCCATGTCGGTATTGCTTCCCATTCTGGAAAGCTCAACAGTGTCGCATGATATAGAAGGTGATGGGAGGGCACAATCGCTCATAATCTGTGGCGAAGTGTGATAATTTTGATGTTGCGGTGATAATACAGCCGGCAGATGTTGTAACATTATGGATGTGCTGCCGCATGCTTTGCACTTCAAAGCACCGGACTCAAGTAACCCATCTGGCGATCCTGGTGAAGTGGCCGGAGGAGGTGAGATGAATCGATTGATCTCGTCCTGCGATACACCATGCACGCTGAGCAGGCTTCTCAAGCGTTGGTTCTCAAGTGTCACTGCCTGAGCAACTCTCTGCATTTCTAAAGAGGCAGATGCGCCTTGCTGCTGAAAATCTTGCACCTGCTTTTTGAGATCATTGATCAATTCAGCACGTCGTGCTCGCGATCGCCGCTGACTCTCGCGATTCTGGTCTTTGACCTCTTGTGTGATGAACTGGAAGCAGAATTAACATGGGTTAGTACAGGGTTGGCGAGATTACGCAGCAGAGATCGCTGTTTTGAAAAGGACATACCTTTCGAGGCATTGCTGCGGTGCAACTCGGCTTCTCTCTCCATGTATCAGTACAAACCCGAAGCAAAGCAATTACTTTCCAATCAGGCTCATTAAACGTCAACTGAATACCATCTTGAGGAATGAAAGAAGGGAGAGTTACTAATGGCGGAGAAGAAGAGTAAAAGTGTAAGTGTGCTAAACTGCTTGTGGCATGAAGCGACATTTAACTCGTCACTTCGCAACGGCCCAATAGTTTCACATAGAAAGTGGCGCATCAATCTCCACAGAAGAACCTGGATGTAGACTCCCTTGCATTGGTAGGTGCAGCTGTACTCCGCATATTGACGGAATAATGCTAGAGGGCGCCTCACGAAGAGCCGCGCAATCTCGTCGACTGTTAGTAAGTAAACTGTTGCATCGTTAAGGTCTGATGTCATTCCGGGCTTTATCTCGGTATAATTTCTCCTAGCTGAAGAGCATTGTCATCGTGTTAGTTTTGTGAATGCTCTTCTGGGATGAAAAATCGCCTCCTCAGCCTTATATGGCAATGAGCTTATCAGCCTGTGCCTCTTTCGTACATCAGATATGACCTACCTATGGATTGCCACCAGAATACGTATAAATAAATACCTGCATAGCACCGAGTGCACCTTCATTCAGCTGTCAAGGTTTAGACGGCATGCCATTCGACCGGCTTCTGGCGGAAAAGTGGACGAACCTCCCTGGACCGTGACAACGACCAATGACTTTACTCATATCATATATCACTGGCAACGCATCCAATAGGAGAGAATAACGAAAGGTGGCTAAAAGTCGGTGTGTGGGTTACCATGCAGTGTACATAGCACAGCCTGATTCACTTGTAATCAAACAGATGGCCTGCATTGCAACATACAACGGTCTTCCCCGCCCAATACACTCGCCACTGAGGCTGTACAATGCTTGACCCTTTGCTGGGACCAACTGACAAGTTGTATTCGGCGAACTTCGTGTGTTCATTGCATTTCAGCCACAGTATGCATCTGGATCACTGTACATGAGCCCTGGCCAGCCTTGTTCAGATCCAAGAGCAAGGGATATACCCGGCCGATAATGATTGGCCAACGTCTGCGGCTCTCTCTCAGCACCATGCAGCCTTCCTGTACAGCATTGCATAGCTCCCTGGTTGCAGTATCAATACGATGAGATATCGACGTAATCCTACGTCTCGGGGGTAATTTGCTCTTGATATAAAATGTGCTGTATTTTCCCACCTTCTATGCTATATGAGACGATCATCTTAACTTATCATTTGAGATATTCTTTATAGCTCTATAAAGCTCTTTTTTAAAAAGATTCTTTTCGTATACCAAGTGTATCCGTTCTTACAAAAATGGAAACTCATTCTCCTAGCATTTATACGCAAAATAACCAAGGTCCTGACTTTGGAGTTACTTCAACTGACGATAATCATGCTAATGACAAGAATGGCAATGTTTTGCAGCATGAAAATCACAATATGCGGTATATACAAATGACTGATGATGAAGACGACGAATGCACTTATGACTCTAGAGGAATGGATCCAAATCATGGTCACCGCGCCCCCATTGATCCTCTTGACGAAACACCACGGTCCTTGTCGCCTTTTGAACATGGCCTAAACGTTCTTTCGCAGCCCATTGATGCAACAAGAGAAGTTCCTGAGTCATTTTATCAGGGGCAAATGGCTCATAATGCTGAAAGCGAGGGGCTATCCATAAATATACCTTTGCTATCGAGCTACGGAGAACCCAGAGATTCCATCAATAGCGCTCCTCACGCCCACTACTGGGAAGAAGGAAGTGCAAATATTAATGGACTCTTGAAGCACCTGCAGACGTTTCAGGATCTCGAGTATTCCGTCAATGATGCAGGACAAGAGGAGGTCTCTCGCCAAGAGGGACCTCCAACGCATGACGAATCTCGCAACTCGATGCAGACCAAATGGCTGTGAGATACTCACCTTCCTAAACACTCTGACGGACACTAATAAGATAATCTTTAGTCATTTGCAAAGTGCCACGATGGATCTTGATGTCCTACAAGTAAGATATAAACAGCTGAAACAACTGGCCATTGCTAATCGGAATTCAGCAATTCGTTATGGAGTGTCACTTGATTGGCGACGATGTTAAAACTGTAACGATAGAACTCGTCAAAAGAGCCGGGAAAAAATATCTACGACATTCTGAAACAGGGCCCTACATTGAACCTGGGTCTGTTCTGAGAGGCATCGGCAATTATTCTCAGCAAAACTCGCTTTCGCAAAAGGCTCGCCCAACCGTTCCGGTTGTTTTTGTTGCCTCACCCTATTTGAGGTTACGTCCTTTGAAAGGGCACCAAAACGGGGGAACTCGCGGCGACCATCATCCCCGGACACTTCTACAGAACCTCTACGGGTTCGATGTTACCCCAAACCGCGATAAGACTCAAATTGTTCGCAAGATTGGGAATAGTTCACAGCTGAACAATGCACTGCACGTGAACCAAATGTGGTGCCTTCTAATTGGTCCTACCATTCTTATCACCATGTCAGACCATACAACTGAAGAACTCTTGGACGGAACGATTGGCAAGCGAAGTCTGGGACATGAACCGCCAATCAAGGTCAAGATCATTGACGACGAGCAAAAACATCATGACATTGCTGTATCGTCAAGCATTACATGGGTCGACCTTTTCAAAATTACGATGGATGCCGTTCAGAAAAAGAGATCTGATTTTCAGTACTATGATTTGCGCGATGAGAAGAACGTCATCATAACTGCCGAAAGATGGATTGAGATTGCGAGCTCAAGGAGCCTGCGGAAATCTCAATTTTATACGGTCCATCTTACCCCAAGACTGAATAATGCGGATCCAAGTAAGAACCGACTCTTTTTGGAGTACAGAAGACATGATGCTTCCGGGATATTGGACGAGTTGCCAACAAAGCACCGACGCACCGACGCATCCTCCGAACTGGTGGGATCTTCTGTGAAGGAGTCCTATACGCACAAAACAGCCGACAAGCTCACCTCTAATACCGCTTCCAGTCCACTCTTTCTGTATCAAGATGGTACTGGTTTTATTGTGTCTTCTCCAGATCCGCAAGATCCCGATGAGTCGTATGACACTGATAAAGACCCCCCCAGTATCATCCCGCAATCACACGAAAGTGAATCGGTTGAAGGCATAAACACAACAATGCCACTAGGAATTGACAATTCTCCGAATGGAAGAGAGGCACCAGAGGCTTCTTCCACGGGTAATTTCACCAATTCAATTGATGATATTGCAGGTAACATGACAGACATTGACGGAACAATTGATCTTTCAGAGACAAATAATCACAAGATGACGCACAAAAGAATACGACACAGAAAGATACAGCCTGGTGCAGAAATATCCGTTGAAACCTATCCTTCTGTGAGTCTCTCACCCTACCTTCTATAGAAAGTTGTCTCACATTCAAGTTCTTCATAGGTCCAGGAAGATGACCCCAATGAAAGTAACGATTTGTTTTTAAAACAACTATTCATCCATAAGCAGCGTCAAAGTCAAAGTCAAGGATCAATGCCTTCCTTTGTGTTAGGCGCGAATGCGGGATCGTTTAGCTCTCGGCGGGACAGTTTACGAACTTACCACACACACCAACACTTGGAGTCTCAATATCATCTACCATCACCTATTTTCACCAATCCCAACTCTGGATATCCTCGAAGCCAGGGTATTGTGGGAAGTGATGAACATATAAACCGAGGACATGCATTGAGAGCTCGGAATACGAATTCGGGTAGCGCATCTCATTCCCACCTTCGGAAGCGAGATGCTTTCATCAAACGGACGCGAGTGACTTCCACCACAAGCGGCTTGGCTAGCGACAAATACCCTACGGCTAAGGTACAAGGATCAAAACCTGTGAAAATAGTACCTTTTTTCTTATGGGGACCCTGCATCCCAACGACCTCTAGCACATTGCGAAGCGCCAAAGAAACAGACATGATCAAGCTTCTTGATGAAGCGGACGAGTCAATTTCTAACAGCCAAGTAGGCATGTATTACTATGTCAAAGTTCCAGAGCTCACAGAGGAGGAATTTCTCTCTCGACAAGATATTCCGAGCGGAGACTTACATGAAGACGATCTCAGTATCGCGAAAGAGAGTCCCACTCATCGAAATGCTGGCCTGATGACCACTGACATTGCAGTGAAAGACAACGGTCTGCCGAATGACGTATCTATAGTCGATCACGCCAGCGAAAACGCCCGCCAGGAGATAGAGGGGGTTAAGAAGAGCAACACTGATTCAGAAATAACGCTGCCTGCTATTGGACAAGAGGATGTCGCTAGGAAGCAAGCGCAATCGTTGGGTATTTTGAGCCCCGATAAAGAGATGATGGAACAGCTCGTCACAGTTAGCCGGCAGATTTTGTGGTCGTTTTTGCCAAAGACGGGAAGCTCAACAGTGCACAAGCTTTTGAAACGATTTTGGGGTTGCATGGATATAATTCGCCGAGTAAGTCTACACCATTCCATCATTTATTCACTTTATTATTGACACTAGTGGCGTGTAGCAACTCATCTGGGAAGAGAGCGAACGTGAGCCTGACGATGTACCAACGTACATGATTCGCGGCTTTTCGGCGATGCTTCCAACATCAGGTCGAAGTCAATCTCCAAACTCTCAAAAGACGCTCTTGGCCAAATGCCGGGATTGCAAAGGAGGGAAACACTACTCATCAGCAGAAGAAGCGCTGAAGCATTTCCACGGTGAGCATTTCGATTGCCACCACCGAGGGGAAAGGCCGTACGACGATCCATGTTACTCATGGCTGCATCGTATTTGGCACTCACATTATCCGGTGCGAAATGAGCGAAATGGTCTACTTTGCAACGTACAAGAATTTGAAAGAGAACTCTCCGAGCTTGTACTTCGCATGAATGAGCTACATGCGATGGTGACATCTAAGGAAGATGATTCAATGGGTGATCTAGCGATAAGACCACCATTGCCGAAACATATTTTTCAGGCTTTCAAAAAGATTGTCCAGGTATTTGTCCTCCGATCAAAGAGACTATCTTTGATGACGAGAATGAAGGCACCCTCGGGAATTGACCTATCCAAGATTTCGGATAAGATCAAAGAGCTGCAGCGATTTGAGAAGATTGCAAAAGAACGGATGTTGGATCTGTTGGATCATGCCAAGAGAGACATATTCTTGTCCGGCAATACATCTAGTGACATCGAAAGGCCCCAACCTCAGGCCGTTGGAGCTGAATTCTTGGCCTTGGCTTTAATTTGCAAGAGCCACAACTTACTGTTCGAGGTCAAGACCTCAAATTCACGCCACAACAACAGTACTCTCCAGCTGTATAAGCATTATGCTTCCGAGCTTCGTTATCAGGCCAACCAGCGCCCTCAAAAGCGAGTCTTTCTAGATATTCGCGATCTTGAGGAAGAACTCGATGCCTTGGACACCCTAATAAGCCACCAAAAAGAGTGCCTGCATAAGTTTGGGAAGTCCATTTCACCCGATACCCTTCGTCTTACTACCATGACAAGAGTCGCGCAGAATGGCGCAGAAAGGGCTTACCAAGACAACCACACACGACAACTCGACATGCGAATACAAGAAGTACAGAACATGAAGACACGGTCAAGATTTTTGAAAGAACAAGTGAAGCAGGACATCGAAATAATGGAAGAAGATCATGGAAAAGCCATCAGAGTCTTTACGATTGTGACGCTGTTCTTCTTGCCTCTGTCTTTTGTTTCGAGCTTCATGGGCATGAACACAGTTGATGTGAGAAATATGCATTACAAGCAAGGGCTATTCTGGGCAACGGGAATACCAGTCACCCTCTTCGTGCTGACACTGGCCTGCATCTACGGGTACAAGGGCGATGAAATCCATGACTGGGCGATGCAGCTATCCCTCTGCCCAAGAAATAAAAAACTGCGGCTGCCAGTGGGCGGGGGAGACGAAATAGGAGAGGATGACTGTAACGTGTACGAGGTGTCCAGTCTCCCAAGCGCTAAGAAGCCTCGACGAGCTGCACGCCAAAGGAAGCTCAAGTCAAAACTAGCGCATGGTGATGAGGGCGACGATGGGAGCAGAGAACAGCGAGACGATATCTTGCCTTTAGCACGAAAGGAGACGCTAAATAGCCTGACTCTTTTGAAGCAAATCAGTGGGAGTGAAGAGGTGTAGGTGACGTGGTTCGCCGCGACCAGCAGAACTGATGATTTACCGATATCCTCTGCTGTGATTCGACATGTTTCTTTTTAGCTTGTCCATAGTCAATAATACAATTGCTTGGCTAATAGATTGGTCGCGAGTTACAAAAATAGAATAACACGGCATCGTGTCTCTACGTGGCGTGGATCAAGTATTCAGCCGCAGCTAATAGTGGACATGAGTCCAGTCCCTTGCACTCCTCAGATCGCTAGGACTTGTGAGTCCTTCGGAAAGAGTCAACATTCAAGCTTCATATTCCGGGGTAACTTACTTAGTCTCATCATCATTGACGTCAAATTCCCTGGCAAACTTTGTGTGCCTGGATGCTAAAAGGCAGCCAGATCATCTAGCACGAAGCCACGTTTTCCCCCTCCACGGCAGCCATGTTGAATCAGGGCCGCAAATCCAATCAATCACACCACATCCATGTAAACAAACCACATCTCACGGGATCTACAGCCATCACTTGAGCAGCTACAGGGATCAACAGGCACCCGCAAGTCCTCGATCGCTGCCTGACTTAGCGGCCACAAGTGTCAAAATGCAGCGAAGCCTCCACTAAAGACGCGATGGCCAGCCACCCAGGCCCTTGCAAATGGAGCTGCCTTGCAGTTTTTAACACGTTTGACGTTGTGCAGCAGCTGCTGCATAGCCCGATCAGCGATCCGTTGTTTCGGCTCCCCGTCACCTGAGGCGGCTCGTATTTTGGGGCCTGGCATTAGTTCATAATCGGGCTCAATGTCTCTGCTATTTGTTTTGGTGGCCGTGCCGCCCTGGCTTAGACCAAGGCATTCACTAACACGGCGGAGGCAGCCATCAAATACATAAACAAAACATTCATGATCCAGCCATCTCAAAGTGAGCACCATACCTTTACTCTAATATCTACCTATAATCCCCCGATTTCCCCTATTTCCTCGGTAAAGCAATCATCACGCTGGTTTTCTTCTCCTCACCTTTTCTCCCGACTGTTCCGCCATGAGCTCCACCATCACGAAATGCAGCTCCGATATCAACCGCGGCCCCTCGGAAACGGAAACCGACATGATGGAAAGCAAACGTGAGCCGCGGGCTTCATTCCTCAGCCTACCGACAGAAATCCATTTGCAAATCTCAAAACTCCTGATTTATCCTGATGCGCTCTCTCTCAAATACACCAATCGGTATTTCCACAGCTTCGTCGACACCGATGTCGACCTTAAGGTGGAGTGGCTCATTGAGCGGCGCCGTCTTCATCTAGAATGTCCGAACAACGGGCGCTGCGATTTGGGCACGGATTTGCGATTCTGTAGAGGCAGCGTAGCGTAAGTCACACTCATTCACTTTTCTCATTGAATCAGAGACATATTTGTAAGCGGGATGCTGATCTGAAACAGGCTACTCATGAAGCGCCGGCGAGAGCACATTGAATGCGAATCACGGCCTGGCTTGGGATGCATCATCTACGGAACTCCCACTTGTCCCAATCGCCGACGAGGCATGAAGGCATGGCAGCGCTGGCTTGAAACCAAGTTTACCATTGAGCTGCGGTGGGTGCTGGTGGCTTTATTTGTTGCTTTGTGTAGCTGGGTCTGCACAATCTTGGTGAATTAATTGCTGCTGCTGGAGACGCTGCGCTGGATCGCTGTCTGTACCATAAACGACTACAAATACCTAATGTTTAATGTCACAGTTGTATGAGTAAGGAATCTCAAGGGTTAATATATAACACAAATATGAATCTTGCAAAAATATGATAGAATCACAATGGCGGAAACAGGGTTACCACTACTTCTACTCTGCTAATAACCACTCACAAACGCAGCCCGAACAGCTTCCCAAACCACATAACCCATCTTAAGTAACCACAGCCACCAGCTTGCGCTATATTGACCCATCTCTTTTGCATCCGAAAAGAGGCAAGAAGATGAAAGAAACCTTCTTTTCTGTGTGCTGGGGCAAATGATATGTACTTCTACTGAGCCAAAATCTAGAGGCAGAGATATTCTAGCCCATCCCATAAAGACACACAGCCCTTAAACCCCTGGTGTATGTTTTTCAGACGATCTATGACAAACGCCTCGGTCGTAAAACATTGACGTATCAAGAGATCATCAGCTTCTACCAGCTCTTTCACCAGCTTCTCTATGTCAAGTCTATCTAAGAAGCGGTTCCGCAGAAGATGATCAAGGCCATGCAGAGCGAGTAAATTTGCCAGTATTTTGCCTATTGCCAGAATTCTGTCAGTTATAATGAATCGGTTATGAAGTGTGGACATGAAATTTGAACTTACATTTACGCTTTGGACAATCCTCCCGGCGAGTCGTCTGCGCGTGCTCTATAACTTTTGAGTAATGATCCCCCACCCAGTCGACTATTTTCCCTAGAATACGCTGCTCCCACTTCCCACACAAGTCCATTGGGATCATTAAAAGCATCTTGTAATGAAGGTAAAAATCATGAGCAGGCTCGCCATATCTGGGCATCGCCCAGTCCTTAAAGACGCCTTTCTCATCCTTTTGAAACCTCGCGCACAGGCTGCAGGCAGATTGCCAGTAATAAAATGCAGCGTAGTAGTCCTTAAGAGATGGGCCTGCCTCTCCAGTATTATCAGCCTCTTCGGATTCGTTTTGGAACCACTCAACCAACGGCCGCACGACTTCATCGTGAAATGTAGTCATTTTTGTACGTTTCGATTCATGAATCCGCTCGAATGCACCTAGCTCCTCGTGATTATTGTTGCATCGCACTAACTTGAACAAACACTGTTGAAAATCGACTCTGTAGCCTTCGCTCTCGGAGTCATAAAGGCTGAGGTCGTAGGCAACCTCCGCCGCAAAAATAACAGTTGCACCTAGATTCTTCAGTGACTCCGTGTCACCTTTTTGGCGACTCGATTTGCGATCCAGGGCTTCTCTAAACGAAGCTCGGCATGACTTGAAGATGTCCATTGATCAAATGATGGGAGTTGTACAGCAGAGCTGGTGGGAGTTTACTGTCTCGCAAGGCAATGTTTGGCACTTCAACGCACACAATTACTGGCACTATAAGGCATATATATATTTATTTGCAGACGGTCACTTTGGTCTCTCATCCCATCTAACGCTGGCCATAATCTGTTCAACTTCAGTACATGCCTCGCCAGAGCCGAATATTTCCTTTGAACAGTGAAAGAAGTGGTTACATCCGTTGAACACACCAAGAACCACCATGGATAAC
The DNA here is from genome assembly GCA_001931985.1 of Trichoderma sp. IMV 00454. Lineage (NCBI taxonomy): Eukaryota > Fungi > Ascomycota > Sordariomycetes > Hypocreales > Hypocreaceae > Trichoderma > Trichoderma sp. IMV 00454. The sequence continues at coordinate 235,135 of MSJK01000066.1, forward strand.
TCACAACCAATTATTCGTCTCTTCGAGATGAGATTTCCTAAATGGTATGCGTCACCCGTCGTTCAACACATGTTGTTCAGGTCCAGCGCTTACTATGTCGACCAACAAAGACAAAGACAGCTTTTACTGTTCACTCACCAATTCAATCATCCTTTCAACAAAATATTTAGATCATTCGTCGTCTTGAAAGCTTGGCCACCATGTCTCGCCAACCTATCACATCTCTTTTCCCATTGTTCCATTAAGCCACTTCATCTCGCTCATCATGTGCTCCGCTCAAGTAATGAAGCCCGCTTGGACGCCTGCCCAAAGCGCAGCGTTAATCAATTCTTTTTCCCCATGTATTTCTCTCTTAGATCAAAGAAAGCACAGCCATCATGTGAACATCCCTTGCTCCATCCACAATGCGCACAAAGACCGCTCTTCAGCCAATCATGACAACAAATACCGCCCAGAAATCTCTCCAAGCCATCCATCCCAACCAACAGACGGCCTTGCATCCATTGCCATGAAAAAATTGCATGAACTTGAAATGTCACTCCAATATCTTCAGAGCCTCCATTCCATGCTCAAAGCCCAGCACGCAGCTCAGCGTGAATCCACTTACAATCCCAAATGGCCAATCCCATGGCCTCCCACACTAAGCGCCGCCTACAAGTCGTATAAGAAAGACGATGACACCTGGCGCCCTTTGAGAAGGCACTTTGCTATCCATTGTTCTCGATATCGTGACGTACAGCCTGGATCAACTGCATTCGTAGCAAGACTACGTATGGCCATAAGCCTAGGCGATGCAGCTAGGAGGTAATCTCATCCCCAAGACCCATCCTTTGGAACCTCCATTGACCAAGCTCGCCATACTACAGCACAGCCACTGGTCGCCTTCAGTTCCTTGCCAAATATCCTGCCGCTTTTCCCAAGTACAGACAAGTTGGGACACACATCTATGAAGGATCTCAAGCCATGCAAAGTGTTTACGAAGTTGTGATAGAGTTAGACCGGATGATAAATATGATATCTTGCAGAGGATTATGATCATCTAATTTTGAGTATCTTCTGTATCAAACATGCGCACTTATCTCTAACCATGTCCATGTATCTTGCAGCGCCAAAATCAGCACTCATATCCGCTCATACGTCCCATGAATCGTATAATCCTTCTTCGGACCGTTAACAGTATACTCTATACTCCATTTCTCCAAATTCACAGCCTTGAACGCAAAATTGTACTTGACATTGTAGTAATCGTCAATGCAAAGATGTCCAGCCTTTGCCGCCCAACCCTCCTTTTCGCGCTTCTCGTTGTCCTCCACCGGGGGCGCTTCAAACTCGATTTCGTGGAAGAGATAGTCTGCGCGCTTCTGGTCGTCTGGCTTGGCGAACCATACGCTGATGACGTCTTTCTTGGAGTCGTAGCGCCAGATGTATCGACGAGTTGCCTTGAATCCGAAGCCAGCCGAGGTTTGGAATTCGCCGTCTTCGATATACAGATATTCCAGATCCTCTCCGCCGCCATTCTCGTCGCAGGCATCGATGCTGTTTGGGTCAGAGGCACACTGGAGGCCCTCTGATGTCCTTTCACGGAGCAGAAACTGGGCAGTACCGACGAATTTGCCGCTTGGGTGAGAAGGAAGTCGACTATTGAGATCGCGTTCAAGCCGCCATGTGCCAAGGAGGCTTCTGAAAACGCCTCGTGCGACGAAACGAGGTGTCGTAAGGCATTCTACAGCAACGTCGCGAGTCTGCTTCAACGATTTCTCGGCTTCGGCTTTTGCTTCGGGGCTATCGCTGGGTGACGGATATCGAGCGGGTGTGAGTGTATCGAGAGGAAGGTTATTGCGAGAGGTTGTCGGAGTCTTTGGCATGATGGATTCGTGCATGGGTATGGAAAGCGCTTCGGAAAATTCTTGCATGAGGTACATGTAGTCGCCCATGGGGAACTGTGAGAGCCTCGGATCATCTCGCAAGCCGAGTGTTCGCTTGATGGAGTCGTCCGTTTGAAGTTTTCGCTCCAGTGCCTCTAACTTTGAGCCAGTTTGGCCAGACCACAAATCAGTAATGAATCTAGCATGCATCTGCATGACTCCCCAGTATGGGGATCGATAGAATCCAACAAATCCGAGATTTGGGACCTCTGGATGATGGGTGCCGTGGAACGCCAAGGCCAGCGCTTGGCTGAGATGTTTTGGAGAGTGCTGGAGGGTGTCGAGAATGTCCTTTGGTAGGAAATCGACGCAGGGGGAGGGATCAAAGCCTGTTGCAAGAACCACAGCAGCTATGTCGTCGATCTGGGCGCCATGATCATCCAATGTAACGAGGTCGCCCTCCAAGGAAAGGACTTTGCCAAATGACAGAGTAATCATCCCGGATCTCACGAAGTCGCTATACCAATCGCTAACAGCCAGATATGCCGGTTGATCTCTTTCCTGTTGGTTAGGCATTAGTAGAGGGGAGAACTGTTCTTGGTCACCAAGCGACGATTCAAAGATGGTGTGAACCATATTTGCATGCTCTTGGCTGATATGTCCCTGCGTATTCTCGAGTGGTCTGGGCCGATTGTTGACGTTGTAAGAACCCAGATCTAAAGGTGCAAATGGAGCTGCTGTAAACGTGGGCTAATGTGCGTCAGTACTTTGGCACGACGTATAATAGGGAAAAGTCAGCTTACCTCGGGACTAGTAAACAGAGGAAATACCCAAATAGGTCGTTGAATTGCATTGTAAATTGAGTATTTGTCGATTCCGGCAATTTCTGATTCCTCTGGAGAGTTGACGGCAGATGAGAGATGACTCGCTATGGTGCCTGCGATCTCAACGCCGGACATTTGGCCTCCCACGATGAGAATCTTGCCTCCCTTCTCCTTGCCCTCTCCTAAAAGTCCCTTCAGGTCGCGGTACTGGCTGCTGTGGATGATTGGAACCGAAGTCTTTGCATTCTTGAAGCATTCGGGGATGATGGGCTTGCCAAAGTATCCAGAGGCAACGATCAAGTAGTCAAAATCCCTCGCCTCTTCGCTATCCCCCGACTGAATGTGTATCTTCCAGCCTCCTGTACCATCATTCCGCTTCTCTGCCTTTGCCACACGACTCTTCAATTGAAGCTCAAAATCGGGATTGCCGTTGAGGTATCTGCTCTGATACTGCTCCAGATACTTGCCAACCTGCCATGCGCGGGGAAATTGCGGCGCATCGTCCTCCCAGGCCAAGTCGCTGAACTGAACCGTGTGTCTGCTCTGGTTCGCAACCATCAATGGATGTACCAGGCGCCCTGAATCAGTCTTTGAGGTCGGCCATAGCCCTCCAATGGCTGCTTGGCTGTCAAAGATGCTGACTTTGAAGTGTCCCTTGGGTGCATTGTGAAGGAGCGTCTTGGCCGCAACAAGACCAGATGGTCCGGCGCCTGGGAGTTGTTAGAAGAGATTTAGAGATTTGGAACTTTGTATTCTTGCGCAACTAACCGACAATGCAAACAGACTTGGACATGACGCGACTGAGGCCCCTGTAGAAGCTGGATGTCATGTACGTACTTTGTGAAAAAGAGAGATTGAGTTCTAGGGTGAGAGAATGAGGGGCAGCTGAAAGCCCTGTAGAAGATGCATCCACCCGATTGGAATCTGGAAAAAGTGTTTGTCAAATATGAAGCTGTGGGTTCGTATAATATATATTTTTAAGAAGAAGAAACAAATTGATGAGATGAGTAGAAGCGCTCGTAGTGCTGAGGACGGCAGATCTTGCGTATCTCGTGAGATTGGCGGCTACACAAGGAAAACAAAAATCAAGCTTCAGACTCAACAATAGTGCCGATCAGCGGCCCCCCCCTTGTCAGAATGCCGCTGAGATCAGAGGCTCTGCATGCTGACATAAGACAGATTCATCATCTCAATAAAAGGTTTAGCAGGTTGTTGTCCCAAAGATGGTTTTGCTGTTTGCCACCTTGTATGACGCTTTGATAATACTGATGCTGGCTGGAATGTCAAAGCCTGAGTTCCTGGATGGCCTCGTATTCTATGTTCCTCCAGTGATGCTGATGCCGAAGTTGAGCTATCATCTTTCTACCTACTTCATCACCAGATTCATTATAAATCAACTTTACTTTTACCTTGGGTATTGTCCCACCAATGTCAACAATAACATCTTTTAACACCTCGGTACTTTAAAAACAGACTTTCAGGTTATCTCCGCCAATGTCAGATTCTTCCATCAGCTTTCCATGCCTTCAATTCGGCTTTAAACAATCCCTGCTGCTTCTGCCCCGCCCCCTCGCCCAAAAAAGTGTCGTCATGCCCCTCCCTTGCGTGATCCCATTCGGATAGCTTCCTGAAGCTATCCGAGCCGTGGTGCATCCGAGTCTGTATCTACCAAGGTACTACAGGTATTTAATAAGCTCGGCAGCTCTTCTGAAGTTTGACGTAGGTTCGTTTGCTCCTAGCTGCAGCTTTCAGTAGACCGGTCCATTTACTGTAGGTTCTTAAATTGACTGCACTTCATCGTAAATCGTTACAGTACATCACCATAAATACGCTCCTCAAGATGGCTTCACCACACCACGTCCTCATCCTCGGCGGCCACGGCAAAATCGCCCAACTTCTCACCCCACTGCTCCTCAAGCGCTCCTGGACAGTCACCAGCGTGATCCGCAAACAAGAACAAGTACCCGCCGTCGAAAAGCTCGGCGCTGGACTGCCAGGTCGGCTCAGCGTCCTTGTCCGAAGCATCGAGGACGTCGATAGCCAGGAGAAGGCAGCGAGCATCTTGGACGAGGTCAACCCAGACTACGTCGCATGGAGTGCCGGTATGCGAATTAACTCCAAGGTTCTTTGATATCCACCATTATTACTTACACTTCTGCTAGGTGCCGGTGGTAAATACGGTGCTGAAGGCACATACCGCATCGACCGCGACGCCGCAATCAACTTCATCAACGCCGCCGCAGCCAAGCCGTCCATCAGCCGCTTCCTCCTCGTTTCCTACAACGGCTCCCGTCGCAAAGCAGCCCCCTGGTGGACCGCCAGCGAATGGGAAGACTACCACAAGACCATCAACTTTGGCGTACTAGCGACCTATTACCAGGCCAAGATCGCCGCCGACGAAGTCCTATACGAAGTTTCCAAGCAGAGCCCTACCTTGGTAGGCATTGACCTCCGCCCCGGCAGATTGACAGACGATCCCAAGGGAAATGTCACACTAGGAAAAAACAAGAACGTCAAAGGGGAAGTCCCTAGGGAAACTGTAGCTCATGTAGCTGATGCCATTCTTGCTGCTGATGGTGTCAAGAGTGGGTGGATAGATTTGCTGCAGGGCGATGATGATATCAACGAAGCTGTCGCCGCCGTAGTCCGTGATGGCGTTGATGCTGCTGAGGGCGAAGACATTTATGCAAAGTACGCGTAGAATTGCGCAATCAAATAGATAAGAACACAAAAATGAGGACCAAATTGCACGTAACATTATTAATATTATAGCACATGGCTCCCTATCTGCTAGTTCAATATTATGAACCTACCAAGCATTGTAAAATGTGAGTGGAGAGGAGAATCTCGTCTCGCCAACATATATAGCTCCCCCACAAGCATCCATAACCACTTCCGTGCTGATGAAATGTGGAAAGAAAAAAGAAAAAGATATACCCCGATCTTCCTTCGCTGGTCGGAAAGATAATCTCGCAACAATACTCTCGCCTAGGTGATATACCTCGGCCTTCCTCCACTGACTGGAGAGATAATCTCGCAAAGATAATCCCGCCCAAGTCTCGATTAGCTGGAGAAGCTTCAACGGATGCGCTCTGAAAGCTCCAGCTCGTCGTCATCGTAAACACGCGAAGCCTTGAGTCGAGCCATAGCAGGCAACTCGAGCGTGTTCCGATTACCGTACGTCACGACATCCAATCTGCCATCCATCCGAACAGTATTGCGGTAGCCTCGGCGGGGGATTGGCCAAATGTTGTCTTTGAAAGCCTTCAACTCTTCACGCACGGTGCCCTAGCTCGTGGTGAAGTAGATCAAGGCATTCCAAACCCCCTGCAACGGCAAAACACACCCGCTAGCAATACTGAGCTGGAAGTCAACGCGGCCATCATACGTAAGGCTGTAGAGCCGGTTGACAGAACTTGGAATCCAGGTGATCAAAATAGCAAAACCGAAGATGAAGCTGGTGCGTAAGTAGGCCATCTTGACAGGATCAAGTCGCTTCAGTTTCATGGAAGCACTCGACTTTATATTCTTCAGGTACGAGAATACAGAATGCGCAAAGTGTGGCCGTGCAGAAGGAAGAGCTGCGCTCGGTCGGGGGAATCTCTCAATACTTTGACCATAATAACTCGCTGCTTGAGGTACTGCCCACGATCGGCCGCATGACACAATGGCGGGGCCGTGAGAGTAGATGGCGGGAGGGATCATGGGAATAGAGAAGTCATCATTGTCGGGCGTGTTTGATGTGACCTGGACTTCAGTGGTTGCGGTGCCATAGTAATCTTGTCTCCGGGTGAGGCTCTGAATGACAAGTCAGTATGCCACAAAGTGACTATCAGGATGAACTTCCATCTCGTACCTCTTCAGTTGAATCTCCAGCTTCGCTGGTTCCACCATCACTTCTCTTAGCTGTGATCGGGATGCGGACTGCAAAGTTGCGAAGGCGGTTCCGGTTGCGGAATACGTGATATCCCACGGCGACGTAAATAATGATTGATCCAAAGATGCAGATCCATATTGGGATGTAATAGGCGTAGAGGCGTACTAGACTCCAGTTTGAATCAACCCAGCACCAAAGCTGGCCGAGTGTCAGTAATTACACCCCAAAGGTTGGATCAGAACGTCTCACTGCTGCATTCCCAAAGACGGGACCCTTTGCATCGTCGTGGATGGAAACTAAGACGACGGCAGGCACCAGAGGGCCGCCGAAGCAGATGATGCAGTAAATCCAGATGCGCTTCCGAAAAGTAGCAGGATTAGCGTTGAAGAAGAAGACGAGAAACACATTGAACGCCATGGCAAACGACCACCAGGGATCAGATTGCATGAACCTAAACACCAAATCAGTTTTTGCCGCTCTATAGGGGTATGAGCAACCGAAAACTAGAGCGCCCACCATTCGAAGATGAAGCCTTGACCCTGGCAGAGAGCAGAGCTTTCGCCCTTGTCGAGGCCATCGTAGCCAATCATGGAAGCGATGCTCGCACCAGCGTTGGCAATGGAAGCCAAGACGATGAACATGTTGGGAGTGGTTTGAAGTTTCTTGATTAGGAAGAAAGACACCAGAGTGAGCGTTATGGCCACCATCGAAAGGCCTGCGCCAGTCCGCTCGATGGTGATGAGGACCTCGATCTCTCGAGGGCTCAGCTCCGATCCGCTGGTATCGTTGGCGGGGGAATGCATCGTAGAATGGATGGTATCAATTATTCTAGTTCATAGCAGTAATGAAAATGCGCGGTTCTGGTTTGAGGTTCTAATGTTGGACGGATGAAAGAGAAACAGTGGTGATGGAAGAAAGTTGAGGCTGTGACGAACTGAGGTATTCTGGGAAAGAAATGGCCTGATGTTTTAAAGAGAAGAAAAATCCTCAGACTTTGAGTCATAGAGGACCTTCAGTGTTTCCTAGGGAAAGGGGAAGGGGAGAGGGGAGGCGTCCTGGTGGGCAGCTGCCAAGTCTGAGCTCGAGGTGACCTACAGCCCTGGAGGTCACTCGTCACTCGGTTCGGGGTTTGCCCTACTTTTCTCCCTAGCTCTGATTCCAAAACTTGTAGACAGTGAAATAGATGGTATCAGTTTTCATCTTCCAGTTTCCATCAGTGTAAAAACCGTCTATCTCGTCTTCTCCAACTTCATCTTGTAATACATTCTGATCTGCATCCCATCACGATGGCTCACACTGATACGACGTTGCCTTGAATTAGGTAGCATATGATTATTTTAGATATATTTTGTCTCCGTATTCCATTGAAGCATTTTGATTTAAATGCCTTTTCTTGTTCTTTAATCCGCCCTTCTTTCACTTCCAATTTCTTTATTTCCCAATAAACCCAATTCAAGATGGCTTTCGTTGCTGTTATTACTCCTACCACGCCAGGTCAATCTGTCAATTACAGCTTGTATTTTATTATTATTATTATAGCAACTGTTACTACATTTAAGTAGGCGATTTGAAGTTTTCTATTATATCATATTCACCTCTACACTGCTTGCTGGTTGCGTCTCTGGCTGCCGCTCGGCCAAGTACATCTTTCAGAGGCGGGCATGCGGCGGAAAAATCCATAGGTTACATCGCCGCCTATTAGACATGGAACCTTGGAAATTTATAGCAGCTGAGTGGTTTTTTTTGTCCTCCACTGGCGGGCCGTTTTTTCACAGCAGCGGCAGTGCTGACTGAAAATACAGGTATCTTTGACCACCAATAAGAATCCATCAGTCAGATTTCGAAGATCCCCGAAACACCTTACTAGCCGAGCTGATGAACTATGAAGTTATAGCACATCCATACCTTACCACTTTACTTCCCCTCCTCGATACTGTACTCAACACCCGGGCGCCTCGTGGGCTACGAATAAACGTATTGCAGCGGGATTCAACTTGGCCTGCAAGCGACATATTATGGATTCATCGCACCGGTGTCTTGTCGACGAAATTAAAAGACAGATACGCATCTTGGAATCTGATACGAGTGAGAATCGTGTTGTGGAACAGAAGAAGAAGTATCTAGGCATCATCGATGCTAGACAGCAAAATACCGATCAACGATATCGCAATGCTCTTCTCACTCTACTTTCGAATCTAACCAGTGGTAGGTATGCACTATTCTATACGCATTCCCACAGCGACGTACCCTCAAGTTGAAATTAACCGGCAATAATGAGTACACAGATTCTCTCCTGTCTAAAGCCGAAAACAAACCACCTCTACATCTCAACAACCTGTCTCTGTTCTGGCAAATACCGGCATTTTGCGGCGATGCCATTGTCGTCGATCAAAATTACGCAAAGGACCGCAGCAAAGCGCTTCAAGACCATCGTGCAGCCAAACACACCTATACTGCCGATATTTGGGAAAGACATGAGCTGACGCAATGGATTTCTGGCCCGGAACCCTCTGTCTTAGTAGTTCAGGGCACTTCACAGTCTGCAGAGCGACTGGAGAAGTTCAGCGTTGAATTGGTAGACTACCTTCAGGGAAGGTGTCCGACTGTTTTCCTCCTCAGCCCATTACCGGCCTTCTTTTACGAAAACTCATTCTCTAGAGGCGTCTCCAGAGGCGATGCTGTCCTGCGCCAAATCGCTGGCCAATGCCTACGGATAATACCCTCATCAGTTAAGGATGGCACAGTATCCTTTCTAGCTAATGACGCCCTATCCTTTCTGGCCAAGACGACATCCCACTTCCAAACCGCTTCTCATGAAGATTGGGTTTCAAGTATCGAAGCAGCTCTGTCTCACCAAGAGCAAGCATATATGGTTCTGGATATTTCGATTCTTCGCCAACATTCCAGAGATGCGTTTGCCTGGCCCGCTCTATTTTCCGATCTGATCCACAAACTTCTGAACCAGAGGACTGACCTGAGAGTCATGGTCCTGACTGCTCGGAGTATCGATGGAGACCTTGGAGCCACAACTCGCATCATGTCAGTTGATATGGCGCCTCGATCTCCGCCACATTTATACAGCTTATCTGAGTCTGAGAAAGCAAGTGTTTTATTACCGCAGTCAAACAAACCACCGGTTCTCGTATCACGACCGGCATCAATGAACAAGACTGAGACCACGAAGGAGACGTTTGCGCGGAATTCCACGCCGTCGGATCTAAGCAATGGCAACGGAGAGAAAGAGCACCAAAACTTGCTAGAGGGCGCCCATAAAAGTGGCCTGGGAAGTTTTCAGGCTGCGGATCCTGGGTTGACGTACGAAATCACATCTTATACTCCTTCTTCGACTCTTCGTAACTAACAATTAATAGCGAAGGATCACCCATTCCATGGTTCAAGAACTTGAATTCGAAAACCCATCCCGCTATATATTGCTCTAGCAGCACAAAAGCCAACTCATTAAAGGCTGTTAAAATTGCTGTACTAGACACCGGATTCGCCTACACTGAAGAACATGACAAGAAGTCCCTGAAACCATATATTCACCGCATCAAGAAGTTTGCCAGCTTTGTCGAAGACGAGACAGATTTGGAAGCAATGAAAGACCCTTCAGGCCATGGCACGGCAGTCGCTGTGCAGTTGCTCAAAGTTAGCCTCAGCGCCGTTCTATACATCTGTCGCGTAGCCACGTCCAGCAAAGAGAATAACGGGGAGCTCATTCCTGACAAAGAGGCTGTAGAAAGAGCGATTAAGAAGGCTGTTGAGGAGCCAGAGAAAGGTGGATGGGGCGTTGACATTATCAACATGTCTTTCGGATGGGCTTTTGATGATCATGATGGTGTTAGAAACGCGATCCGATTCGCACGCCGTCAAGGTGCTCACATGTTCGCGTCCACGTCCAACGATGGTCTGCTTGGTCCCCCAAATGACATTTTGTATCCATCTCGGGCCCCAGAAGTCATCGCGATAGATGCTGCCGACGGATTCGGTGAGTATACGAGAACAACTGCATCATCAGTGTCCTTATATGGCAAAGGCCGAAGGTTTAGTGCACCTGGCACAAGACTCACAAGCCCTCATTCAGCAGCCCTTTACGATGGATCTTCTTTTGCTTGTGCCATAGCTGCAGGTATAAGCGCTTTGGTACTGGAATTTGCAAGGCAGCCTCCCCTTCAAGCAAGCAAAACGGTACAGGATCATTTAAAGGAAATGTCGGCCATGATTGCCATATTTACTCGGATGAGCGCCGAGAAAGGGCCTGACAGATTCAAGTTTCTCTTACCTTGGACGCTCGTCGGCAAGCCTGGACAGCCTAGAGAATTCACTGCTTACTGCCTTGTGGACGAACTAAGAAATGAGTTTGGACTTGCTGTAGGGTCGGAAGTGTTCCCTTTAGGAGGGATTTGAGGTAACGGGATAGAGACAAGCTTTGAATGAATTTTTGATCTTCAAACGTTGCCTGTCACGCTCAGTCCTCCGATACCACACATTTGCAAAGGCCATCTCCAGGCGAGGACTCATCCAGCGCATCCCTGCTCTCTAGCTGGAATTCGGACCCATGCGCATCCTCATCGCTATCAATGTCCTCAGCATAGATAGGAATTTCCGCATTGAATTCATCATCTTCGTCTTCCTTGATACCGAGCATCGCTCCTTTGCTGTACTGTTCGTGACTGACCTCTCCCGACAACGACACTTTAATTCTTCGCAAACGGAAAGCAAATACAAACGGATCGGCTGCGCCCTGCGATTGAGATATTCCAACTTCATCATTCCTTGATATCTCAGGTCCAAAATGGTTCCCTGTCAAACCCGACCCCAAGCGCAGGGCCATGCCTTTGTTCTTTGCATATCGCACGACGGACGATGCACCGTAGGCGACCTTGATACTGGTAATCATGTATAAATTTGAGGTCCTAAAGTACGGTTTGTTTATCTTCAAGAACTTTCGCACGCCGTCGTCTTCTAGGCATTTGGTAATGTATGCTATTTTTGGTGCAAAGGAAATTGTCTGCAACTTTTCGAAGGCCCATTGTTCGCTATGCTGACGGCTGTCTTCTCTGGTAGATTCTGCACTTAGGCTAATCGTCTGTAGAAACGATGCCCAGATACTAATTCGTCCGCCGCTTTTAATATTCATGTTGAATGCATAATCATATTCATTATGCTCAATTATCTCGATCGGAATGGAGCTTAATGAAACATGATTCTCATTGATGGGATCATCGGCAAGTCTTGGGTGCGCGATAATATTGCCCAATTTGATCTGCCCGTTCAGAGGGTTCCCAACGGGCGCAAGGAAATAATGCTTTGGTCGCGAAATCATTCCAGCGAAGCAGCTTAATGAAGGTATAGACGATAAACCCAACGTTATCTCAGAATCGTTGGTGGTCTGTTATGTCTGATGCTATAAGATGGTAGCCCAGAATCGGTAGTATAATCAACATACAAGGAGCACAATGATATTAAAAATCCCTATCAGTATACGTGTTTAGTCCATATGTTACACGTAGTAACACGTACCTGGCAGGTATGCTATAAGTCCACATTATGTATAATATTCATCATCCATACGTGTGCTCACGCTATTTGTATGTCGGACCAAGCCAATGCTGCTATGTCCATGTATCTTTCGGCCAGTAGACGAACGCTGTGAAAGCCTACCTGTACAGGTAGTATTGAGCCAGTCAGCCTTGAGCTCCAGTGTCTGACACCTACTAGATACTGGAAGATACAGATACCGGATGTTACATGTAGACATTCCGCACATTGCATACATAGACTTCAGATGCGGGGCAATCTCCAAACTGGAACTATACTACTCCGTAGGCATCAGTTGAATTTCGCAATATACGGCCCAAGTACCTAGTCAGCGCCAATCCTCACTCCATGCCTTCTTCAAGTGCCCGGCGACAGCAACGCCCAGTTGGCAGACAAAGTAAATCAAGATTTACCTCGTCTAGGCGCGAGACTTTAGAGGATGGCAAAGCTGAGACATCAGTGAGGGAAGATGCCGTTGATACAAATAGCTCAAGTGGTAAATTACTTGGCCTTCTCCTGTCGTGTTACACTATTAACACTGAATATCAGATTCTACTGAATCACCATCGCCGCGTTCGAAACGAGATGCCCCCGTATATCGTCCTGTACTTACGATCGATTGGCGAGCCGAGATATGTCGACTTCTGGATGTGGTTTCGCAGATTTCAGACGAAGACCTCTTTGAAGCTATAGAGCTTGCATCTCAAAATCTCAAGGAGCTTGAGACATTGCGGTCCAAAATGACAGAGAAACTTGGACCTCTCCGGTATCAGATCATCCACTCAGTTCATTGCCATGCTGTTCGCGGTAAAACTCGATTGTATCTTGAACAACCGGTGGCTGTTGAGGAGGGTCCAGATATCCATCTTAGAGGTAGCAAAGTCATCGATAACTTTGACCTTTTTCTTGAGAGAAACAAAGAGATCATATTTATTGTTTATAAGGATTATAAGTGTTGTGGCGGTCTAACACCTGCAATCAGTAAAGGAAAGCTCGAACTCGGACTGGAGATTGATGCCTTGACTTTTGTAGTAGGGGAGCAAATCCGACTTATCTCAGACGATCTGAAATTGGCGCTAGAGGTTCTTGCTAGAAAAACATTTCAGGGGATACCCCACCCATTTTTAGAGGAAAAAGAAGAAGACCCGAATATCGAGTACCCGAATATCGAATACCCATATATGTTTTTGTTCCACCGCCGCAAAGAGGCTGAAGAAGCGACAACTATGCAGTCACTAGATGCGCAGAGATACCTGGATATATTCTTCAAATACATATTTAGCCGCATGGAAGAAGAATGGAGAACCGTCGACGAGTTACTAGCCGAGAAGAAGATTTCTGCTAAATATATAGACTATCTCTTTGTGAGTAGCTTCAATCGTGGATTATCAGACTATCTTATCAGACGCTCACCTTTTCAGGTTCCTAACCAGATAGTTTTAATGAAACGGAGAGGCATAGACACTGCACAGGCTCAAGCTTACACCCTTCAACATTGGCTCCAAAGGTCATCTCGACACAGTTCTCCACCAACAGTCCCAGTATACTCATGGGAATTCGATGGGAATTTTTATAAGTCTTTCAGTAACCTCTTCATTGAGGATCTCCCATCTGGGAGTGACGATTTCCTTATCACAGATATTTCCGTATATCCAATTGAGTTTGCCAGCGAGGAGGTTGTCAGTGCCCTACGAAAGCGCGGCCACATGTTTTGGAAGTGCCGGGCAAGACACTACGTGTCGTATGGCGAAAAAGAGGACAGTGCCCTGCAAAGCTCGGTAAGTTGCCCTAGTTATAGCAATAAAAGATGCGTGTTTCCGTATGCCTGTAAAAATGGTTCACCTCCTTTATTAACTAATATATGAATATAGATGGATTCTCGATTTATGATAGATATGGCTACCTATAAACATTTGCATCGCAATCAAGTCGATAAAATAGAACAACACTCACCTGACCGGGAGGAACTACCTGTTCAATACCTTTCTGAACACGAACCAGAATTAGGGGACAGATTTTTCTTGTGTCTTCCTACTTCGATAGCGGGATTCAACATGCAGACAAAAGAATGGAGTATGTACCACTCTAGCAACTGAGCCTGACCCTTTTACATACCGTATACTGATGGTTTAATAGTTAATCTCAACGTGCACTACATAGAAGATGTCGTGTGGAATACTGAAGCATTTGAATTCCTTGTCATCGACCAAGAAACCAAAGATATGATCCAGGCCGTAGTCACCAACCAACTTGGCGCTTCACAGAGCACAGATCTCATCCGTGGGAAGGGCAATGGGCTGTTTATTCTCCTCCACGGGTAGGAGCATCTTAAATTCTTATGAGTGTGTAGGTCCAGCAGAAGCTAACATCTGATTGCTAGAGGTCCTGGAACTGGCAAAACGTTGACTGCAGAAAGGTATTTCGCTGATAAAATTATCTGGACAAAATTAGGTACTAATGACTCTAAGTGTCGCGGAAATTGCAAAGAAGCCTCTGTATAGGGTGACTTGTGGAGACATTGGTTCAAGCGCACAGGATGTCGAGAATGTATGGATGACGCCTAAGACATACAATTGGATAAGATATGAATCTAACTGTACGCAGTACCTTGAAGTTGTTTTGACTCTCGGAAAGACTTGGGGCTGTGGTAAGCGATAATGTACACTCTGCTTCGCCTTGATTCTGACTATCTTTTCTTGGTTCCTGGTAGTTGTCCTATTGGATGAAGCGGACGTTTTTCTACAACAACGATCTATTTACAATTTTGAACGCAATGCCCTGGTCTCTGTCTTTCTTCGAATCCTCGAATACTACGATGGTGATGGCAGCTTTTATGAACTGCAGCCAGAATTGACGGCTAACTTTCGTCTCAGGAATCCTTATCCTGACGAGTAACCGTGTTGGTATCTTTGACGAGGCCTTCAAGTCACGAATTCAGCTTAGTTTGCGATACAGGAGCCTGGACGAAAGCCAGCGGCTACAAATCTGGTTAAATTTTCTAAAACGTTTAGAGCAGCTTGAAAAGGAGCGACTCGATGCTGAGAGGCGGGGAGATGAGAAAGATGGCACAATATGGGGGTATGGGATCAATATTGATGAGATAAAAGAGAAAGTAAAAGAATTGGCAGGCGAAAGTATGAACGGTCGTCAAATTCGAAACACGATATCGACGGCTCGCCAGCTCGCCATGTACCAGCGCAAACGGTTGGGCTACGAACATATCCAGGCCGTGATTAGAGAAGCGAACAAGTTCGACGAGTACCTGCTTGAGTTGAACAAGGGGTTTTCAGCAGACGAAATTCAGAGGGATAAGAAAGAAAGATAGGTATATTGAAACTATGTAACTATAAACGGATTTCCTGTCCTGCTTAGTAGTGGCTAGTCTGCAAGTGAAATAATCTTGGAGTGCAGTCTCATCTTGGTATTAAAGATTAGTGGCAGTAGACAACTAAAAGCAACCTCTAATTATGTCTTTTTTTCTGTTCAGTAACGTCTTCATCTTCGCCTGTTAGGTTTCACTGGGAAAGATTAGCTTGACGGGCCGTAGCTGGTGTAGGGCAAAAACAAACATTCTCCTTTATTAAATGCTCGGGTCGTCTGTAGGAGTTCATCAATTAGCTTCTGGCCAAGAGCTAGATTGATGACAATAACTTTGCCCTGTGATGTGGTGTTAGAACTACCGCATAGATCTTGGTCCTTTTACCATGGAAACAACTCATTTCTTACATTGCGGGTATAATCATCGTAGCCAAGATAGTGCAACGCCTCTTCGTTCACAAGATACTCTGGAATTCTAGTCTTGCCTCGTTTAGGATACTCGCTCCTTTCTGAATCGTCGCTTTCTGTACCCTCGGCAACATCCACCAAATGGACAGAGCGGGCCTCGTCACCATCGGGGTTCTTTGGCGCTTTCCCACATGTATCGGCCTGAAGCGTATTCACCGAAGGATTTATAGTGAAATGCGTCATGTCCAGGGTTATATGCTGAGATCTCATGACTTTGTTCCCATGATGCGCCAGAAGATCAGCCATGCTCTGCTCATCGCCCTGTACCTTGTCTTTTGATATGGTACTTCGATTTTGCACCCTGGCTATGCCTCGTGCAGGATGCGGTTGCGAGGTCCATGGAGTACCTGAACCTGTTTGCACAGAGCTGGAGCTGAAGGCGGGAGGGAGATCAAAAGATAAAGTTGTCGGAGAGGTGGTTCGACGGTTGGTGAGATGCCACGAATCGGGATCATCGGGAGGCGCTAGGACTAGTCGCTGAATACGCATCGTGCTTGTGGGACGCCGATAGCTGCTTCGTTGTGGATGATTTCTAGATGCTCCGTACGGGTCGCGATATGCAGGCCCGCGTGAGATGACATGGAACAAAGGGGAGATGCAGTAGCGATGACGCGCACCAACAGTGTAGTAATGCTTTACAGAATGCATATCCGTTACTCCTCTGTACATCTTTCAATATAATATAAAATTAATGAATATAAATAAAAATTATATCAATATAAATACTTTTGAAAATAATATACTTTGTAATAATAATTTAAGCAATGTTTTTTTAAAGAAGATATAAAGAATATGAAGCTAAGTTTAATACTAGCACTATAATTTCTATTATAAGCCTAATAAAAAAGTATTATACAGCCACCAGCTATAGTAGAAATAATAATAAGACTTTTAACTAATTATTCCACATAATAAGATAAAATTACAAACTAAATATAATAAATTATATAAAAACTTTGGACCTGCAATGGGTGCATTCAACCCATTTGATGGGGTTACACTGCTTTTTACTATCTGTTACACTGTAGCGCTAATAGGGCAAAAGATTTAGGCCAATAATGGCATTTGTAGCAATTACTGAGATAGAACTAGTTGCTTACAAAGGATCTGACAGTTGTGATTGACCCAGATCGTAACACTGCCTTTTGTTCGTGACAGCTTCATCAGCATTATCACCATACTTAGGTAGGCATAAGTAGTAAACATCACCGAACAAATAAAGCTATCGGGACCGGAACCAGGCTATATCAAACTGCCATGGCCAATATGACCTCCATTATTCCTATTGCTAGCTTCTGTTTCGCTGCCATCTAGGACACATCTGTCTTTCCCCGCTATGTGTGCTTCGGGTATGTTATTCGGCCATTCATTTGGGGAATAAATGCTAAATTCTGACTCCCTCACCACCGTAAGACAGACCAATCTTGATGCGGACGATGGATTCCTCTTTTGGGAGATATCCTGGGAGAAACTCAAGATGCATGGAGCACTGGATTTGAGGCTGATAGTTTTTAGATACTCTGCCATCGACTATTCGCCTTCTCTCCCGCTGAGGAGTGAATTGACTTAACCCGAAGGTAGTGGAGTTGAAAATGGCGCTGGACGAAAGCTTGTGGAACGACAGAGTTTCTGCTTGGGTTGATGAAAAGTGATATTGATGTAAATAGATCCACAGATAACAGTCGTCATAAAGCCTGGGCTCTTGCTGTCCGTGGATATCCTCAGTTTTGCCAACTATCAACCACCTCACTGTTGCACCGACCAGCACCAATCTGCCCTTTGCAGCGGAGAGAATGGCATTCAGTCCTTTGTGCTTCACTTTGCATACCAATCGCTTCTCAATGTTGGCCCTTGCGACTGACTACAGAGTTTTCATCGACTTGATGACGTGGTTCCATCTGTTCCTCAACCGCATTGACCATCTTGAAATAAAAGGATGCGTTTGCGTCGCACGCACATTCCCGCCTTTTCTCTTCAAACTTCATTTTCCACCCCTCCTCTTTTTTTTTCCTCTGAGTAAAAAAGGTTTTGACAAATATTTTGACTACTATGGTAAATATAAAAGCTGCCATCCTTTTATTCGCAGCCTTCTCTGGTGTATGGGCTGATGTGGATTTATGGCGGTAAGACCTCGACAACAAAAATATCCAATATTTAACAAGCAATCCTATACTAATGGAGTGTTCTATTAGTCCTCCCCAAGATTTATATGGCAGACTTGCAATCGCTTTTTTTCCAGACAGCCAGGGCGACTCCTGCGAGGCCAAGGATATCAGCAGAGCCATAACTCTCACCACCCCTATTATCCCGGAGGCAAACACCTGCTTCAACATGAGCGAAATTTTCTCCATGAACAGCAGTTCCGGCTTCCAAAAATCCAAGCAACAAAGTGGCGGGGATCCGACACCTTGGGGTGTCAGTTGGAATCTCATTAACCAAGACCTTTACGACGAAAACGCAAATTACACGCACACTTGGGTCAGGATGGTAAACGAACTCGTGCCGCAGGAAGACAAGACAAGCCGGTGGTTCTATGAGCAATACACGCTACCCAACTGCCAGGATGTGCGCCTCGGCGACGAAAAGAGCGACGATGTGCCGTTCTACTGGATCAACTGCCAAACCGATAAGCACGGTGACTGCAAGACTGCGGCATATCCCATTGGGAGTTTTGCTGTTTGGAGAACAGTAAATTACGCTGATCATGAAGGCGATGATGATTGCCGCAGGTGGACGGAGTTTGGAGCCGCGAGCACGGCGAGAATAAACGCCGGCTGGCTGATGGCGGCGCTGGTAACGGCTATGCTGGTGGTGGTGTAAAATCGTGAACAGGAATTTGAGACGGATTTCACATACGAGAATTATATTAGCTGGGACATGGCAATAACTAGAGCGTCTTTGAGATAAGGACTCAATGCGATGATTCTTAAGTCTCTCCTTTTTATGCGAGTCCGAGATTAAAGCCACGGAGGCTGTGCACGCCTGTTCGCTGCCTGTTGCTGCAGCTGGGCTGCATGGTAAAGAATCATCTGTTGCTCCATGATCAGCCGGAAGACCTATGATGAGAGATGACGAGTAAGTCTCTTGCCCCTGCTAGTACTACTATGTATAAAAGCAACTTACGACGAAGGGAGTCGCCACGGCGGCGGCATTCCGTTGACCGAATCGCCAGAGCTGAATAAGTTGCTCAAGGTCGAGTTCCCGGAGCTGGTGAAGCTGCGCAGGGCTGAATTGCCGGAGCCGGCGAAGCTGCGCAGGGCTGAGTTGCATGTCCATGGTACGTCCGTCGGCTCTAGCAGCACGCATATACTGGGTGAACAGGACTTCCCGCTGTTGCGCAGGACTTGGCTGATGGAGCGCGTACCGGCCAGGACTGTCGTTGGGCAGAGGTACGGGAGGCATCGCAGCAGCAGTGATGTAGTCGCCTGGATCAAGGGCGGTTGCGCGTGCCTTGTCGTGCTCTATTTTATCTTTTGAAGTCGCAGCTCGATTCTGCATCTCGGGCTTAAACGGTCCATCGCTTTGTGTCAAGTCTTTCGATATTGTGTCCTGATTCCGCAATGCGAGCGTGCACAGCTCATTGCTCTTTGTCGAGTCTTTTGAGATCGTGTTCCGATTCGATACCTCTGTTATGCCCCGTGCTTTATGCGGTTTAGAGGCCAATCCACTGCCTGACCCTGCCTGCTTGGAATTGAAAGATGACGGTGTGGCGAGCTGGGGGAAATCCTTTCGGAGATATCTAGAGTCCATAGATGGGCCTTAGGATATCGTTTACCATGGGTCGCAAGCTGGATAAGTTTTGATAGCTGTTCGGTTCAAATCGATTAGGTATCGGTGTAGCTTCCTATCAGCTTATACCTAACATGAAGGAAATATTGCTGTGAAACAACGTATGCGGTGCCGGTCTTGGAACAACATATGTGCCGACCTACCAATAAAATCACGAGCAGAGCAGAGCTGAGATGAGCATTTCACATACAAGAAGAATAATCGGCTGGTATATGGCAATAATGACACTTTCATTAGGATACATTGCAGTATTATTGTAGACACTCTTTTCACGCCCGCTCGTTCCAAAAGCCCAGTAAGTTTTCGCCATCTTGGGGCAGCTCAATAGATGAATGTTAATAACACGGGGCGGCAAGCTGCATATATACCAAGTAAGTGCAATAACACGGCTCAAATAATAGCGTTGAATCACTTCACGGCATCCATTTTACAACTATAGTTACCATCCAGTCGAAGCCATTCAAGCATCATGTAAGCCTATGCTCAATCCATACCCCGCTACTGTTTCCACACAATCCTTCATGATCCTCCTAGGAATCGCCTCATCGCCAACCACACCAAACACAGGCTTCATGGTCTAGTGGTATGATTCCTGCTTCGGGAAAAACAAACCTGGAGTCCCCGGTTCTCTAGAATCGCCTTTGCAGGAGGCCCCGGGTTCGAATCCCGGTGAAGCCCCATCTTTTGCTGCTCTGAGCAAGTGTATCTCCTTCCTTTCTTTTTTTCTAGGCAGATGATGTGTCTTGAGAGCTTGGATGTTGGTTCTCCAAGAATGAGTGGCAATTGTTAGGTGTTTACATGTTGTTCCTCGCACGTTGCAAACATCTTTTTGTTTGGCGTGTTTGCTCAGTGCTACTTTGTCTCTACTTGTACTGTACGGTTTCCAGGTCCCAATTTCGGGTAAAAGTGGACGACCTCGGCAACCCGAATTGGGCATTTGGATCTCCCCGTTTAGTCAATTCAAAACACCAACATTGATATCACGGTCTACATCTACACCTACATCTCCGTCCTCACACTCAATGTTATATCGCGATATTTCCTCTCGCTAATCAGTCTTCCTCAAAAATGCCTCAACCAAACGAAACAACAGTCACTCCCCTCTCCCTGACGCCCCTCAATCGCGTCCTCAGCCCTCCCCTAGGCCTCATCCCCCCCAACACGCCCCCAAGCCTCTACGCCTCCTCCGTCTCCCACTTCCTCTCCATCCCCTGGTGCGCATGCCTCATCCAGACGCCAAACACAATCCCCTTCATCCCGCAATGCTTCAACCCCCAGAGCCCAGCCCACGACCAGCTCGTCGGCTCCACCCTCTCCGGCCCACGAGGCCTACAGCACATGCTCTGCTTCTTCCACACGGAGGATGAAGCGCATTTGCAGGATCACGAGCGCCCAATCATGCACGTGAGCTCTCTTTTCGCGCTGGGGCAGGGGCTTTCTGGGTATGAAGGCGTGCTGCACGGGGGCATGATGATGACCATGGTGGATGAGGCGATGGGGACGCTGCACGAGATTAACATGGCGCTGGGCAAGACTGGCGAGGTGTTTGGGACTGCGAGCGTGACGGCTGGGCTTGATATCAAGTTCTTGAAGCCGGGCCCGATCAATCAGACGGTGTTGGTGAATGCGTGGGTGGACGGCGTGGAGGGCAGGAAAACGAGGATCAAGTGCGAGGTCAGAGATGGAAATGGAGTTGAGCTGGCACGATGCTCGAGCACGTGGGTTTCAGTCAGGCCCAGGATGTGAGGTTTTTTTCACGAGAACACAAAGGGAGCGAAGGGCATAATTAGGAAATTCGTTGGATTCGAACATTACATTATCAGGGACGACGACGACGGTAATAACGACAAATTGAAGGAAAGAGTGGTATCATATCATATCCATACAGTCATAGAGATTCTCGGACACTTCTTTATATCTCCCCCCATCCTCCTCTTTTTTTTGATCACTCCTCCTTTTTCTCGCGATGTGGCAGCATCACTTCCACAGCCGCCTTAAGATGTTCCTGATCGGGGTTCCTCAACGCCGAATGCGCTGTCTCTAGCTTGCTCTTCCTGCCCGACTCCCAGCTCTCATTGCGCTCATTTAGCTCGCTCTCCACAGAGCTGAAGCTGTCGGTACTGCTGTTCATGACCACCTGCATGATCTTGCCCTCGCTCTTCTTGATGGAGCGTTGCTCGTCCTTGAGCTTCTGCAGGCGCTCATCTTCAACATTCATGGCGACGATGCCCAAGCCGGGGAAGTTCTTCTCCAGGAACTTCTTAAGATCTGGCAGAATGGATTTATCAGGGCGGTATGTTCCAGATTCGTTATCAATGTAGAGCTGGTAGAACGCGGGGTTTGGAGGTGGTGGCTGGTTTGGCGGGCCTCCAGGGATGGGCTCGGACGGGTGTGTCTTTTCCTGAGGCTCGGGACTGTCATTGGAATCCGGGTGTTGCAGCCTTCGAATGAAGAACTCTCCTGAGCAAGCAATGTATTTCTCGGCATCTGCGTGCATGGTATGCTTGCTCAGGAAGTCGATGCCGAATTCCTTGCCCGTCTCGGTGAAGCGAAGCAGGCCGTCCAGCGTGAGTACGTAAGTAAAGACACGGCCGCCCTCGTCAAAATGAGCCATCCTTAGGAACTGAAGCGATGCTTGCTTAGAGCACGCCTCAAAGGTACCATATTCGGTGGAGCTGCTATAGTTGTAAATCCTGTGGTGCTGTTTGTGCAGGGCTTTGTTCAAAATGGTCCCACGAATGCCAGTGGATGAAAAGAGCGAGCCAATAACTGGTCTAAATTCCACGTAGCGATGGTAGAGGACCGGTGGAACAGGTCCCTGGAGTTGTAATTCATTGGCTTGGAAACTAGATTTCAAAACGTCAGTCAACGATTCGTTCAACAAGGTGGGCGTGACCGCGCAGTTATCTTGCAGGATGGAATTAACTTACTCATACTTGGTAGACTTGGGGGTATCGTCATTCGAGTTATGCCCCTTTTCATCGTCACTCTCATTGGCATTCACCTTTGCGCCGATCAGACGACCAATCATGGGACTGTTGTGCTTGATCCATCTAGTCGGGGCCAACGTGCACATTTGCGCATACGGAGGCTCTGACTTGCCCAAGACTTCCATGCTGATGCGCAGCCGAGGAGCAATGTGGCTTCCGTGAACGATGGCACTAGCGATTCCCTTGAGGATAAAGGCACGTTTGCTCATGACACGCTTCTTGGCCTCAAACTCCTGGCCTGGAGGGGGGATTCCCGGCCAGTCATCAGAGATGGAGTCGACGTTGATGGTGACATTCCCGAGTCTGTCGTCCTTGTCGGCAACATCCTCATCGTACATTCTGCACTTGAGGGTGAAGCCGGTAGGAGGCACATTGGACACGACCCATTCCTCTTCCCATTTCGGCTCCGTGGTTGTGTGCAGAGTTCGTGTCCTGTACTTTAAGTCGGGATCCTCCTTGTGACGCTTCGGCTGCGTTCCCTTGAGAGTTGCAATCAAGAAGGGATCTGAAGATCCCGTGTGAAAATCCGCAATCGGGATGTTTGTCGCGGCATGAAAAACAAAGCGAACAGTGTATCCTTGAGGCGCATCAGGAAGTGGAGTCTTGTCAAAGCCACCGGGAGGGCCCTTGTGTTCGTGTTCTTCATGTTCTTCATGGTGATGTTCATGTTCATGGTGGCCACTGTCGCTCGACTCGGGCGTGGAGTCGTCGTGATGAGTGGTGATGTTTCCCGGCATGGTGAGCGAATGAATGAATAATGAAACAGACGATTAAACACCAAGTATGGAAATGGAAAATGAAGCTCTAAGCGAGCGTATCGTGATGAGCAAGGCTGCCAAGACTCGAGTATCCGCGCTCAGCCTCCCGAAAATGGCGAAATGACGTTGTGAGGGGTCGCCTGGTGGTTTTGTACTTGCAACTCCAACTGGTAGGGCTAGAGCCGATCAGTCGTAGGTAGAGAAAAAAGGCCTCCAACAAAATGGAACCAGGAGATGAATAAATAGCACGAGCTAAGCCAACTGAGGTGAGGCAGAGGTCAGCACATCAGCATTCCCAAGCTGTACAATACTGGCAGTAATATTGGCAGTAATACAAAAAATATCACCCAAAGCGGGATGTGCAAGGGTCAAAAATAGGAATCGAGAAAGGTACAGCCCGGGACAAGACGCATGGACTGTAAATGTAACGGGTTGATGGGCAAAAAAACGCCTTGCGCATCGCCTCTGTCACCTGCGTGCCAAACATGCGAACCGCTGCAGGCCACAGATCTAGAACCGCGTCTGTTAGTCTCTTCTTTTCCCTTGCCAAGATCATCGTCAGGGAAATCGCCCACTTACGTCACGGCGCCTTGCCGATTATCCGAGATATGTTGTAACAAAATCCGCAACAAGTTTCTTTTTCTTGGTGTTTGCTATTGCAAAGTACATACATGATCCCTGTTGGTGTCTTTTTTGTTTGTTTCGTCCCGCCCAGGCCATCGGAAACAATCTACTCACCGATAAGGCTCTCTCCATAGCTGATGTCATCTCTCATATAAATCAGATGCTCGGCTGAGCTCCTGCAGCAGCACAACACAGCACAGCATTAGGGTGGTGGACAAGCACTCCATCCGCTAAGGGATGGATGATGTGCCACTAAAAGATGCCAAGTCAAGCCTCTATCCGCAGGGCGCTAGGGCGTTTCTCTTGGCGGAGCTGTCACCTAAAACATCAATTGGGGGGTGTAACGGCGATATCCGGGCGGGAATCTGGAACCTCATAGACAGAGTTGAGCTGTTGGCATGTGCTCCATGCTATTAATACAGCCCGATACAGTTGCAGCTAAGATAAACACGAGATAGATAATGCAAAATACCGTAAGATTATTGAAGTATTTGTTTGATTTTAATACGGCTTGGTGGCTCTCGCATACAAACCAACTACCACTTCCATGTCCATCCCAAGTCAAAGGCATGTCGGTCGCATCGTGACCCGCCGAATCTAAGCTGCTACTCCTGCCAAGAGCCAGCACTGCCACTTCGCCAAGATTGTGTTACTTGAAAAGTATTGGTCTTTTGCCCGCCAAGAGAGGCATTTCCAAGACATGTATAATAGTCACTCGATGACAACTCTCTATTTTCCTTTGGGTAATTCAATACAGAGTTGTATTCTAAACTAGAGGGTTTGTTGTGTTGGAACTTGAAGAGTATTGCTGCTATGGCAACGCTAATATTCTCCCATTCTTGCACAGCCTCGTCTATCCACCCAAGCAAGGCTCTGGGTGGGCTTGAAAATGCTGTGAAACTTATAACCCGTCCGATAGATAAAAGGAAAGCGTTCAAAGCGATCCATCACTTCTGCACTAAAAACCACTTCCTCATATCCTCACATCAAACAACAATTTCAATATTTCTCGAGTCTGTACTTGGAGTTGATTTTTGGAATCCTCTGGGGCTATAGATTGCTACTCATACACATGTTCCCGAACCCTTCAACCTATAAGCCCATTCCGTATATCAACTCATGAATAATGTCAGCCCACCCATCCAGCCATTGTGACATAAAGTTCCATCCATCCAGCGTCGTCCAAAAGCAAATATCCACTACTCTGATTTAAGCCAATTCGTAAGATACTTGCAACAATGATCGATGCATGTCAAAAGCACGTATCATTTACTTCTTGGACGTCTGGGGGACCTGCAGAGAGGTCGAGCGAGAAGCCTTGGTCGACTTGCCTGGAGTCAGCGGCGGCTGGCTGACCACCGGAGTCGAGACGGATCTGGCCTTTCCCTTGTCAAAGACTTGCTTCTTGGCCGGGCCGTCATCCTCGGGCTCCTCGCTGAAGAAGCGCTTCATGGTCATCGCCGGGATAGGGACGGACTCGGGTTGTGGTTTTTCGTAAAGCCACCCGTCTTCGTCCCCCTGCTCAGGTGGAATGATATGACCAACGCCGGCGGCTGGGGAACTGTTAGAGCGATTGCGACTACGAGTCCGGGAATGAGGGATACCTTACCTTGCTCATCGTCATCATCACTACCTTCTGACTCTGCGAACCAACTCCGTTGCCAACCCTCAACTCTGACAGCGTCTATGGCCCGGTTGGATAGAAGTGCCTGCACAGCTTCGGCCGGAGTGATCTTCTCCACGCAGCTGTCAAGCATGCCGAGAAGGTTTCTCTCCAGCATGGGAGCGCTCGATAACTGGGCAATGGGATACAGGCCGTGAGGGGAGTGAAAGGAAAGTCCAATACGGCCACCGGCCATCTGACTTCCGGGGCCCATGAGGCGCGATTTGGCGTCACGGATCTCCTTCTCGGTCAACTTCCAGTTTTTGTCTGTGTTGAACTGGAACGCCTTGGCATCCTTTTCCTTTTCTTCAAATCGTTGAAGAAGTCGCTGGAGGCCGGCGATGAAGTGAGATCTCACGGTGGTGGTGGCAGCTCTGGGGTTGTCCTGACGAAGGATCCAGCGCTGTCTGGCTCGGAGAAGAGCAAACACAAGCTTCTTGGCCATCTTTTCCGACAACTCGATCTTTTGCATCTCAGAAGTCGTGGTAGCAACAACAGTCCAGTACGTACGAGGTCCCTGCACATCAAAAATAGGGAGCCATTTGTTGCACTGGACAAGGAGCTTGCTCAAATGGACAATAGCAATATCGGTTGCCTTGTATGCCTTTTCAGGGCAAAGCACAGCAAGAGCTTCTTTCTCCTTAGCCTTGCCTGAAAGAAGTTTGGTAGAAGGGAAGTGGATTCCTTCAGTAGTGTTGGTGAGATCATGAAGGAAATCACTACGTTGCGTCTCCAAGCTGCGGCTTCGATTGTGCTCTCGAAGAATAGTCATCTTGACGGATGATGGCGGCCACTAGGCTGCAAAGGAGCACAGTTTGAAAGCTATTGGACTTGATTAGCATCTTTATCCAACGAGGGGGATGGGTATCAACTCGTGATACCACTCACGTCTTTGTGTTTGAAGTACGGTTGAGCTTCAGAAGCAGGAAGCGTGTGTTGATCTTGACGCGAATCAACAAACGCGAGATGTGTGAGGAAACTTCGTTTCAGTGTTTACGCAGCCGGCAGAAATTCTTCTTTATAATGAACGCGTGATGAACGACGAGTGGCAGCCAGCTGTCAGGAGTTTGGGCTGCCAGTCTCTGGGCAAGCATGCTACTAATCCCCCCTGGTTGACACTCGAGGCTGGTAGCTGCACACTCGCTTACAGTGCACTCCCAGGGTGTCTAATATTCTTGGTAATGGGCAATTCATGCGAAGCAAAGCATTGAGGATGCGGTATCCAAAATCCGGGTCAACAATACCGGGAGGACTGATTATGAAGGGTTGCTGTGTTTAGGGGGCGGGTTGTTGAAGGTGCCATAAGAGAATAGTTTCACGCATAAGCGACAATAACTTCTATTGTTGACATAGAAGACAACGTAAGAAAGTATGCATCTTTTTGGCTAGGTAATACTGTCCTTGCCCAGCACTTTTTCGCCTCTTGTCTTATTGTTGTGATCTCAGGGTTGCGCCTGCACACTCGTTGGCGGGAAAGCTTCTCGTCCATGTATTCAGCACCACTTTAACAGTCAAACCATCAACCTCACAAATACAACATGAGACTAGATGTCAGTGAATACAGACATATTCATTAAAAAGATTCGGTTTCATCAATGTTGAGACACGAGGCAGTCAATACGGTTACTCCTCAATGGACCGCGCAGTGTGCAGCTGAGGTTCAGTCTGTCGCCAAAGTGTATGCAAAAGCAACCACTACAAATGCTAAATGTACTATACAGTCGCAAATCCTTCTACGCTGAGCACTCAGTCATTCATTAAAATAATTGCTTAAACTTGCTGCATTTGTCAGCGTTGGTACAATAGTATGCTTGCACGGGAAGGATGTGCATAACTATTCAACACAGTTCCGGTCAAATGGGCGCACAATCACCTGTATTTCGACTCTGTTATCAAATCTACTTTTTTTTGTGGTCTTTGGCAGTTTCGTCTGCTTTTAATAGCCGCTGCCGTCCATGTCTTATTTTCGTCTCAGCGCTTCGAGTTCGGCGCTTAATAGCAGCTCCATCATTTGATAGGTGATTCCAGAATCCCTGTCATGGACCAAAACTCCAGTCCGCACTGCACGCACGGCACAAACGCCGACGAAAGTCAAGGGTAGCTGCAGCTGCAACTGAGTGTTGGTTGTGTTTGCTTCGGATAGTTGCAAGTGAATGTGATAGATAGTGAATTGATTTCTGCATCCCTGCCGTTGCCGGCAGGCCTCTGACATCCCCGCCTGATTTTGAGAACATGGCCACTTCTGCCTACAGTTCAAATTCACTCATTTCCACCATTTTTGCAACCCATTCCATACTTCTACCAGGAGCAGTTCGGTTTTCTTTATCACTGATACTGTTTCTACTACCGCTACTACTGCTACCGATTCTACTACCGCTACTACTGCTACCGATTCTACTACTGCTACTACCACTACTTTCTTCTACTTTCTTCTACCAACGCTATTTCGTATTCGACATACCTGTATTATCACTCGGTTCCTACTAGCATTTTTCTCTTCTGCCACTCTTCAATTCTCTGTACCCACTCACCTTACTCTTCTGCTTCTGCTCTTTACTGATACGATAGCTTTTACCTACGCTGATCTAATAAGCGTTCTCCGCTTCGTTTTCTCGGAGAAGTGGGCTTTCTGATGGCGATACCATGGACGTCCTAGGGCTTCTAGCCAATATCTCTCAGGTCGTCGACCTCCTCGTCAAGATCGGTGTCATGTGCTCCATTTATTGTGTGGACGTCAAAAAGGCTCCCGGCGATGTGCGAAGACTGCTAAAGGAGGTTGACCGACTAACGGCCGTCGTCAAAGAGCTTGAGAGCCTTCTACAAAGCCCGAAAGGATCTTCCAAGCTAGAATCTCCGAGCCTCCGCCAAGCCGTCTTCGACCTCCGCAGGCTACTAGCAGAATTGGTGGCAAAGCTGGATTTGGGCGTCAAGCATGCTAGAGCAGTGTGGCCTTTCAAAAAGCGAGAGGTTCACGAGATCTTTGCCGCAATTGAGAGGCAGAAGGCCAATATTTTGTTGAATATCAACATTGAACAAACGTAAGATATCCAACCCCCTTCTTGCTACTAGCTACTACTATGGCTACTATGGTTACTATGGCTACTATGGCTACTATGGCGACTATGGCTATTTGAGTTATCTGATCTATTCAGTCACTTGGGCTGCTGGGCTATTTGAGTTCTCGATTCTAACAGTACCAGGTCGGTCCTTTTAGATGTTCACCAAGAAATTGTTTTGTCCAAGCTACGAATTGCAGACGCGGCTACTTTCGACTCTAGCATAGATGGAGAGGTATCATACTGCCTGGAAGGCACGCGAAATCACATCATTCAACAAATCGAGGACTGGAGCAGCCGCCCAGACAGCCAATCCATCTTTTGGTTAAACGGCACGGCAGGGACTGGGAAGTCTACAATTTCTCGTACAGTTGCCCAATCATTTTCCAACAAAAGCATACTTGGAGCTAGTTTTTTCTTCAAGAGAGGCGAAGGAGATCGCGGTAGAGCGTCATTTTTGTTCACCACAATCGCCGCTCAATTGGTTCGCCGTATCCCTTCCATTGCCCCAGGAGTCCGCGAAGTTCTCGATCTTGAACCGCAAATTCACGAAAAGCCCTTACGTGAGCAGTTCCAGAAGCTGATTCTGGACCCATTGAAAAGCAAACCGGGGTGTTGGTCGTCAAATTTACTTATTGTGATTGACGCTCTGGATGAATGTGGACTTGACGATAATATGAGGACGCTAATAAACATCTTCTCAGATGCTCAACAGATAGATAAGCCACGGCTCAAATTCTTTCTCACAAGCAGACCAGAGTTGCCTATACGACTGGGATTTGAAGATATCAGTGGGAAATATGACAATATGCTTCTTGCAGCAGTGTCTACTCCTACCATTGAGCACGACATAGGGCTATTCATGAGGCATCAACTTAACTCGATCAAAATAGATTACAACAAGTCCGTCACAGGGCATCGCAAAATATCTTCTGACTGGCCCGGAGACGATAATGTGCGAAAACTTGTCGCCTCGGCTATTCCGCTGTTTATTGTTGCGGCGACAATATGTCGCTTTCTCAGAGACAGAAGATTAGGAGGCCCTCATAACCAACTAAGCAAACTCCTCGAGTATCAAAAAATACAGACATCCGGTCTTGACATGACGTACCTCCCGGTCCTGGATAGCCTTATTGTCAACCTTCCGCTGGCTGCCAAGCAAGAAGTGTTGACTAGATTTCGATATTTGGTTGGTTCAATAATCACTCTCGCCCAACCTTTGTCCATACGCAGTCTCGCTCGTCTCCTCGACATTTCTACCGACGCTGTCGAAGATCAGCTCGACCTTCTACACTCAGTCCTTGGTGTTCCGAATGACTTGGACACCCCAGTGAGAGTACTGCATCTTTCGTTCCGAGATTTCCTAGTTGATCCGGCAAAAAGGCTTGATCCCATCAAATATCCTTTCTGGGTAGATGAACAACTGGCTCACTCAGAGTTATTTTTACAATGCATCAGATTGCTGTCCAGAGATAGTGTTCTGAAAGAGGACATTTGCTCCCTTCAATTACCTGGAACTTTGCTCTCGGACATTAGCCAAACGCTTATCGATCAACTTTTACCTAGAGAGGTTCAATATGCCTGCATGTACTGGACTTATCACTTGAATCTAAGTAATCGAAGCATATGCGACGGCGATATGGCTGATCAATTCTTGAGACGGTATTTGCTCAACTGGCTTGAAGCGCTCACGCTTATGGGGCGAAGCGCAGAGAGCGTTCCGATGATAGATGGGCTGCTCGATAAAATCGACGTGAGTTGCCAACTACAATATTTTGCATTTAGACGTGTAACTGACAGTAAATAATAAAGGTCTCAAACACCCAAGCAATCGAACACTTGTTGCAAGATGCCAGGCGCTTCGTACTAGCGAATTTAGGCACGCTCAACAAGGCACCGCTTCAGATATACTCTTCCGCCCTCGTTTTTGCGCCAAAATATAGCATCGTCAGAAGGCTCTTCGAGAAAAGCATTCCCACATGGCTCTGTACCCTGCCTACAGTGCAGTCTCATTGGGATCCTTGTCTAGCAACGCTAGAAGAACATGGCCCAATTCTAGAGAACATTATGGTATTTCCTGGAGGAGGTAAATTCGTATCTATTTCTCTATCAGGGGGAGTACTTAAGATATGGGATATGAATGCTTTAACTTGCCTTGAAACTCATAGGGCTGACAGTTTCGAATCGTCGAGGTCAGTTATGTTCTCCGCAGATGGCGGAGATTTGATGTATCTTTCCGGGCATGACGACGTGCTCCAAATTATCGATTACAATACAAAAAGCTGTCTGTCAGAGTATATAGGCCATACAGGTCGTATTACTTGCGCCCTATTTTCTCCAACCGGCCATCGAATTGCCTCTGTCTCGGATGACGGAACATTGAGGATATGGGACAGAGTTGCCCGGAAGTGCTTAACGGTATACGACTATGATGCAGAAAGAAACAGGATCGTTGATTTCTCTCCAGATGGTTCGAGAATCATAATGATTTCCAATCCCAGCCTCATCCACCTTCTTGATACGGACAAACTTGGCGAAAAGTCAATTCATTGTCCGTACACTAAGTCATTAACATCTGTGTGCTTCTCGCCAAACGGCCAGAATCTGGTGTCTATTGACACATCTGGTATCATGAAGATTTGGGACAATCGTTTCGAGAAAGCATCCATCGCTTCGGGCCTATCCTCATGGGAACGCCCAGTTGTTTTCTTCTCGGATAGTAATCAACTCATCACGCCAATGAAAGGACCCGAACTGAGGATTTGTTTGGGGATTTGGGATATATCGCTGGTCAAATGTAAGCTTCTGGATGGACATCACGCGCCAATTACCGATATTAAGCTCTCGAAGAACGAGAGCAGAATTATCTCTGCATCTCGCGACAAGACGATACGAATTTGGGACGTAAGTTCAGGAGCTTGCATTATGACTTATAGCGGTCATGACCAGCCCGTTGCTTTCGTGTCATATTTATCAGACGAGAGGTATATCCTGTCGACAGAATTTAATGGCATCAGCAAAATTTGGGACACATCTCTCGAAGCACTAACTACGCCGTACGAAAGTCATGATAGCGCCATTCTCGAAGTAATATATTCCCCCAATAAACGCAACATCATTACCACTTCTGGAGACCGTACTCTCAGGCTTTGGGACGTTTCAACTGAACAATGCGTGGCTATAGGAGAGCATCATCAATCGTTTGGTTGGATTCCACTAGTTATTCCTCAAGATATTGCTTCAGGCCCATTTGACCATACAAGACAAAAAAGAGCCGGAGGCCTTTGTCCCTGGCCGAGATCCATAAGGTTCTCTTCGGACGGTTCTGCATTCGCATCAGCTACAGAAGAGTATGAGACAGCTATCAAACTGTGGGACGCTGCAACAGGGAGCTTCAGAATCCTGATACAGGACGGTGAATCGCCTGAATCGCAAGTCCGATTGTTTGTATTTTCACCTGATGATTCAAGACTCTTCTTCATTACAAGAGATGGCCTTGCTAGGTATTGCGACACGGCCACAAAACTTAAAGACTCTCCTGTTTATACTTGCGACGATGCTTGGGGCGTTTCCTTTATGGCATTTTCGGCAGACGGGACATGGCTCATGACCACATACAGCAATGGAGTTATAAAGCTAACCAACGTATTAACACGTGAGGAGGAGGAGATAACTGTATCTCCAGGGGAAAAAATATGGTGTGCAGCGATTTCAGCAGACGGAACCAAAGTGGCTTCCGTATCCGAAGAGAAGCTCACCATGTTCGACAGAAACACTCGAACATTCAACTTTGACTATCCAATACGCTGGGGATCCCCCATCAAGCATATTGTATTTTCTCCCAACAGCCAATATCTCGCTGCCATGTATTTCGATGGGGATGTCCAGATACGAGCTTGGGATGTGGCAACAGGGACCTGCGTTTACGAAGCGAACATTTGTGGGCTTGCTAACAATATGGCATTCGATTCGACGGGATCCAATCTGATTACCAATGTGGGCACAGTTGCTTTCGACCCGCTCCCTGTCGAGAAGTATCCGCCCGTAGGCATTGAATACCAGCTACCAAGGGAGCATCAACAAATCGGTATCGGCCTCAGCAATGATGGGGAGTGGATCACATGGAATTCTCAGAATATGCTGTGGCTGCCGCCTTCATATCGTGTTTCGGCATCTGACATAGCAGAATCTACGATTGCTCTTGGATCTCGCCTCGGGCGGCTACTTTTAATCGGAATTGACCCCTCAATAATCGCGGCCGGACCTTGGCTCATGGCTAAGCAAGCTCACCTTGCCGGCGCCACACAACAGGTGAAACCTAGCTAGCACAGGGCACACCTCTGGTACTCGTACTGAACGGTTGCGGATGAAACTTTCAGCTCAATCATGCTTCATGCTCAAGCGGGGCGAGTCCGCCAGTAGCAGACGAGTAAGACAATTTGGGGATAGCAACGTGGCACCCTCCCACTATATCCCTGCGCCAAAGTCGTCATCATGGAGAAGCCGAAGGAACGAGGATGGATTACCCCGCCGGAATAAGTTTTCGTATTTTGTTGATATAGGGGTCAGCGTGTCATCTCGAAGCTTTCGAATTCTTCCCTTTTCTCAAGCGCAAATCACAATCCACCAAGATTTCCATACATCTTATATCAAGACATCATGGGTGTTGAAAAGACCATTCTCGAGGAGGGTACCGGCCCCCAGCCTCAGCCCAACCAGGTTGTTGTCATGGGCTACACCGGCTGGCTCAAGGACACCTCCAAGCCCGACAACAAGGGCCAGAAGTACGTGGTTGAACCGAACACATGCACTGACGCTTCCATGGATTCTAATGAATGTTCAATAGGTTCGACTCCTCTTACGACCGTGAACCTCCAACTTTTCAGACACCGATTGGCGTCGGCCGTGTCATTAAGGGTGCGTTTCTGACCAGAATAGATATGCCTTTGCAGGTACTAATTCCGCTACTCAGGATGGGACGAGGCTGTTATCACCATGAAGGTTGGCGAGAAGGCTAGACTCGATATCACTAGGTATTTTTAACCTCCAATTCGCACATCCCGTGAGAGTCAGCTAACAAGAGTTGTCAATAGTGACTACGCCTACGGTTCCAGGTAAGGCGACCCCGGATAAATCACATAAATCACCCGATGCGATTCGAGTTGAAGCAAGATTTATAAGAGAAGCATGACATATGCTGACAATTGGATAGGGCCATTCCTGGCGTCATTCCCGCCAACTCTGCGCTCATCTTGTAAGCCTTACAACGTGTATATCTTGGTCAGATTCCAGCTGTAGCTAACTCTTCTGGCAGCGACGTTCACCTGATTAACATCAAATAAATATCATCAAAACAACGATTAAAGAGGAGGATACACAAAATAAAGGATAAACAGAGTCCCGGTACATTATTTTGGATATAGATGACGAAGTAGTGTATCCGTGAGAATGGAAGAATGCAAACATGGGATGTACTTGTGTCATCCAACCAAGCATGCCTTGCTATACATCGTACTCCTATTACCCGGTGTCTCGTATGAATCAACGCTTTTTCTTATAGGTAATATTCAAGACTTGTAGTTGAGTCAAACTGTAATGTCATCTTGGTCCGTGCAACAGAAAGATTGAATCTCTGTAATGCCGCCTTGATTTAAGCTATAGCGGCTGAAAAAAGCAGCTTCCATTCTCTGCAGCATGCTATGTTCCCCAGCTGCCGGACCCATCGGAAGCCCTACACACAAGCCCAGTAAATCATTGCCCTTCAACTCAATGATGCACCGTAAATTCCGACTCTTCCCCTATATTCTTCGCTATATCAAAACCGTTGAAGCTATCCAGTCCCTGAAAAAACGCTCGAGCTTCCATGGCGCTCTGACCGGTTCCAAAGCAGGTACCTCGAGCTATTTCTAAGAGCTGGCTGCCTTGGCCAATCACAGCCTCAGTGCCCCGCCTTGTTGCCCCGCCCGCGTTGCCTCAGCTTTTGCTGCCCCTCTTCTCGGTACTTCTGCCTTGTACCCAAGTTCCTTGTGCTTGTACCCCTCTGTCAGCAGCAGGGCAACAGCAGCTGCCAAACTCCCGTCGCTGCTGCTAGCACAGTATTACAGTGGCACGATTAGCCACATTACCTCATCAGAAAGAACTGGAGCCTGTCATGTCCAGTGCAAGCCAACACTTCTGAATCCTGCTCATTACAAACCAACTTCTTCTCTTCCAACGCTCTTCTTCTTGTCCTTTGTCGACAAGAGAATCACCGCCTTCTTCCACCAAGCCAAACGACTCTTCTCCCGCACCGCCAGACACGCAGCAGGCTTCTTCTCTAGCCACCGTCACCCCTCTTTATCAGCAGCATCTGGGTGAGGTCACGCTCGACCTAGGTGCTGGATCACCATATCCAAGATTTCGTCACAGCCCAGCCCCGGAACGCTGGCGAAGCGAAGGCTCTCTGAAGGGGAGTCTCAACAGAACCTCAAGAGAACCATGGCTGTAGGTTGATAGATGGCTCCCTCCGAGAAAGGCGCGAAACTGACCGTCCGCTCCAAACCAACAGGCCGCCAAGCTTCCCGAGGTCGATCTTGCAACCCGCATGCAAGTCGATGAATCCGTCGTTGGAACTACAGAAATCGATGAGTCTCTATACAGCCGACAGCTCTATGTCTTAGGACACGAGGCCATGCGCCGCATGGGCGCCTCCAACGTCCTCGTCGTTGGTCTCAAGGGTCTCGGTGTCGAGATTGCCAAGAACATTGCCTTGGCCGGTGTCAAGAGTTTGACCGTCTATGACCCTGCCCCGGTCCAGATTGCCGATCTCTCAGCCCAGTTCTTCTTGACCCCCAAGGATGTTGGCAAGCCCAGAGATGAGGTCACGGCCCCGCGTGTCGCAGAGCTCAACGCTTATACCCCCGTCAAGGTTCACCAATCTCCTAGGTATGGCTACCAAATTCTCGGATTTTGTTTTCAGGATAGTATAACTAACCACAAATTGCAGCATCGAGGACAACTTCGCCCAATTCGACAAGTATCAGGTTGTGGTGCTGACCAATGCGCCCATCTCGACACAAAAGGCTGTGGGCGACTACTGCCACTCCAAGGGTATCTACGTTGTCATTGTCGACACATTCGGCCTATTCGGCTCCATCTTCTGTGACTTTGGCGATAAGTTTACCATTATCGATCAGAACGGTGAGGCCGCCTTGAGCGGTATCGTTGCTGGCATCGACGAAGAGGGACTGGTGTCGGCACTCGATGAGACTCGCCATGGTTTAGAAGATGGCGACTACGTCACATTTTCCGAAGTTGAAGGCATGGAGGCATTGAATGGATGCGAGCCGCGTAAGATTACGGTTAAGGGTCCGTACACCTTCTCCATTGGCGATGTGTCAGGCCTCGGACAGTACCAGCGTGGAGGAACTTATCAGCAGGTCAAGATGCCCAAAGTCGTCGATTTCAAGAGCTTCACAGCCGCCCTGAAGGAGCCAGAGTTCCTCATTTCCGACTACGCCAAGTTCGATCGACCCCAGCAGCTTCATCTTGGATTCCAGGCCCTCCATGCGTTCCAAGTTGCCAATGGACGACTTCCTAACCCCATGGACGAGAAAGACGCCATTGTCGTTCTCGAGGCCGCCAAGACGTTTGCTGCCGATGAGAAACTCGAAATCGATATTGACGAGAAGCTTCTGAAGGAGTTGAGTTTCCAAGCTCTTGGTGACCTTAGCCCGATGGCAGCGCTCTTTGGCGGTATCGCCGCTCAGGAGGTTCTCAAGGCTGTGTCTGGCAAGTTCAACCCCATCCAACAATGGATGTACTTTGATTCGCTCGAGTCCCTCCCTACTTCTACCAAGCGAAGCCCTGAGCTGTGCAAGCCCATCGGTAGCCGTTACGACGGTCAAATTGCTGTCTTTGGAACCGAGTACCAGGAGAAGATTGCCAATCTCAAGCAATTCCTCGTTGGTGCGGGTGCCATTGGTTGTGAGATGCTAAAGAACTGGGCCATGATTGGCTTGGGCACAGGACCCAAGGGCAAGATTTATGTCACCGACATGGACTCCATCGAGAAGAGCAACCTCAACCGACAGTTCCTTTTCCGAGCCGCTGATGTCGGCAGCATGAAGAGCGACTGCGCCGCCAGGGCCGTGCAGCGAATGAACCCAGAGTTGGAAGGCCACATTGAGACTTTGCGAGAGCGCGTTAGTCCCGAGACTGAGCATGTCTTCAATGAGGAGTTTTGGCGTAGCCTGGATGGAGTCACCAACGCCCTGGACAATGTCGAAGCGAGAACCTACGTTGACCGAAGATGCGTCTTCTTCCGAAAGCCCCTGCTGGAGAGCGGAACTCTGGGCACCAAGGGCAACACGCAAGTTGTCCTGCCCCATTTGACAGAGTCTTACTCTTCTTCCCAAGACCCCCCGGAGAAGGAGTTCCCCATGTGCACAATCCGAAGCTTCCCGAACAAGATTGACCATACCATTGCCTGGGCCAAGGAGTACATGTTTGAGAAGTGCTTTGTCAAAGCTCCCCAGACTGTGAACCTCTATCTGACTCAGCCCAACTTCATTGAGGCCACTCTGAAGCAAGGCGGCAACCAGAAGGAAACCCTGGAGACGATCCGCAACTACCTTACCACCGAGCGGCCCCGGACCTTTGAGGACTGCATTGCCTGGGCTCGTCTCCTCTTTGAGACGGAGTTTGCGAACAAGGTCCAGCAGCTGTTGTACAACTTCCCCAAGGACTCGGTGACCTCGGGCGGCACTCCCTTCTGGTCTGGTCCGAAGAGAGCTCCAGATGCTCTCAAGTTCGACCCCAACAACCCGACTCACTTTGGATTTATCGTGGCTGCCGCGAACCTTCATGCGTTCAACTTTAACATTAAGTCGCCTGGCACCGACAAGTCCATTTACTTGAAGGAACTGGAGAATGTCATTGTGCCTGATTTCACCCCCGACTCAAACGTCAAGATCCAGGCAGATGACAAGGAACCCGTAAGCCCTCTACCTTTTTAAAAGCCCAAGCATTTTGTATCTCAGCAGTGCTAACTCTATTTTTAGGATCCCAACGCCAGCAGCTTTGATGACACGGATGAGCTCACAACCCTCTCTGCCAGCCTCCCGTCGGCAAGCACTCTTGCGGGCTTCCAGCTGCAGCCTGTCGAGTTCGAAAAGGACGACGACACCAACCACCACATTGACTTCATCACTGCCTGCAGCAACCTGAGGGCCGAGAACTACAAGATCGAGCCTGCTGACAGACACAAGACCAAGTTTATTGCGGGCAAGATCATCCCCGCCATCGCCACGACAACGGCCCTCGTTACTGGCTTGGTTGTCCTGGAGCTCTACAAGATCATCGATGGCAAGGATGATATCGAGCAGTACAAGAACGGCTTCATCAACTTGGCTCTGCCATTCTTTGGATTCGGCGAGCCCATTGCTAGTCCCAAGGTTGAATACAAGGGGCCTGATGGCAAGGTCAAGCTGGACAAGATTTGGGACCGATTCGAGGTCGAAAACATCACGCTCAAGGAGCTTCTCGACTACTTTGAGAAGAAGGGCCTTAGCATCAGCATGCTTAGCTCTGGCGTCAGCCTGCTGTATGCAAGCTTCTTCCCTCCGTCCAAGCTCAAGGACCGCTACGCACTCAAGCTCAGCGAGCTGGTAGAGACCATTTCCAAGAAGCCCATTCCTTCTCACCAGAAGGAGCTGATCTTTGAGATGGTGGCTGAGGATTTGGACGAAGAGGATGTGGAGGTTCCGTACATTAAGGTAAATATTTGATTAGTTTTTATTGGAATTAAATAGACTCGGCGCGGTTCATAAGTAGTCACCACATGAGTAGATATTAGGAACAGAAATGAATAGCCTTTATGGATATATCAATCCCACTCTGGTAATATCAGTTTGCTTCCGTACCTTATGCTTCAGTATGCTTTGGGCACCCGGCACTCTTTTCCTTGCGTAGCAGGGGGCCATAGTGGAAGGCAATTCTCGTGATGACTAAAGACGCAGAATGGCTGAGTGATGGAGGCGCTAACGCCCGTGGGCGCTGTTACGTCACAATTAGAAAGCGCGCTAAGTTTTGTTCCGACGAAGAGGGATTTGGAATGACGAGGTGGGTGGATGCCATTGGATGTTATTAGTAACGTGGGAGCGACGCCCGAAGCTTTAGCAATGCTTAAGTCAGAACACAGTCACGTAGGCTATCGTAACCACTGGAACGCTAACGGGTTAAGCTGAAGGATCTCGAAGGTGGGCTTGAGGGGGGCGACGCTTGGCGTTGTCGATGATACTGTGAAGAATGTTTTGTGTATATATAGTCCTTCTGGCTCCCCGAGTGGTGAGTGAGGAGAAGGCATTCAGACATTAAATGAGAGCAATTCAACAGCAGTTGAGAACCAGATCTTTTGGGGTTTTGTTCAACAATAATCACAAGCAGTTTACCAAAACATTGACATATTCGACGTTGTCTAATAGTGCAACCGGGTTTGGAACTTTGCGAAAAACAAACAGTATTACACGAGCTTTACCATTACAGTTTCCAATTCAAATCAGAATGGTTAGTACCTAATGGTTTCCCCTTGCCATTACATATTTGAATTGAATATCAATCCTAACACTTGTATCCAATAATTGCAGGCTTCCAACGAGGGCAAAATCACCGACTGGGTCAAGCCCGGCGATACAACTGGCGAGTTCAAGCGTCAAGTCAGCTCGTTCCGCAACTGGATCTCCCGCGAGGCCGGTGCCGAGTTCCCTCCCGAAAAGGGGAGGTATCATCTCTACGTCAGCTACGCCTGTCCATGGGCGCACCGAACTTTGATCACCAGAAAACTCAAGGGCCTCGAGGACATTATCTCCTTCTCCGTGGTGCACTGGCATCTGGAGCAGAAGGGGTGGCGATTTGCCACCAAGGAGGACAATGATATCCCCGGCGAGAACGTGATTCCTGATCCCCTTCACGAGGGCTTTACGCATATCCGGGATGTGTACTTTGAGTCGAACAAGGACTACACTGGACGGTTTACTGTTCCGGTGCTGTATGACAAGAAGACAAAGCAGATTGTCAACAATGAGAGCAGCGAGATTATTCGAATGCTTGGAACGGAGTTTG
Organism: Trichoderma sp. IMV 00454; assembly: GCA_001931985.1. Taxonomy (NCBI): domain Eukaryota; kingdom Fungi; phylum Ascomycota; class Sordariomycetes; order Hypocreales; family Hypocreaceae; genus Trichoderma; species Trichoderma sp. IMV 00454. The sequence goes on from MSJK01000066.1 coordinate 275,008, forward strand.
ACGACTTGATTGAGGAAAAGTACCGCTCCATTGTTCTCTACCCCGAGAACCTCAAGAGTCAGATCGAAGAGACCAACGAGTGGACGTACAACCTCATCAACAACGGCGTCTACAGGGCCGGCTTCGCCACCAGCTCCCAGGCCTACGAGACAGCCGTCGTCGCCCTGTTCGAGGCTCTCGACCGCGCAGAGAAGCATCTCGCCTCGCAGACCGAGGGGCCTTACTACTTTGGCAAGGACATCACCGAGGCAGACATCCGGCTGTACGTGACGCTGGTGCGCTTCGACCCCGTGTACGTGCAGCATTTTAAGTGCAACATCCGCGATATTCGCAGCGGGTATCCTCATCTGCATAAGTGGATGCGCAACTTGTATTGGAGTTTGCCGGCGTTCAAGGAGACGACGCAGTTTGATCATATTAAGTGGCATTATACGAGGAGCCATACGCAGATCAACCCGTTTAGCATTACGCCTGTCGGGCCGCTGCCGCACATTTTGCCGCTGGAGGAGGAGGTGCCTGCGGCGGTGGCGAGAGTGTAGAGAGACAGCTATTGGGGGGGCGAAGTTGGAGGCTATTGGGGGAAGTTTTTCGTGTAACAGGTGTTTATTAGTTGGAGTTGTGAGTGCGAGGGAAAAAAGTGTGGAGGGTACTGTATTGGGGTTCCTTTTAATTGGATGGCGATGATGAGGGTGAGGTTACCTTACCCTAGGATGATGCTTGATTGTTTGGGATTGAATTGGCACATTGGATATTAGGACGAGTGGTTATGATGAAAATGAATTATAGCGATATCTCATCTTGCTTTCGAACCGCTTTACCCCGACTCTTTAATCATGACAAGGTTCCATATGAATTTGAAAGTTGTCCTCTACATGAACTGATAAGGTCTGGAAGGTTCTTTTGAGTCTCAACTGAAACTCAGCTGTCCAGCTGTGGGTAAGCGCCTACAACCAACACCAAACAAAGAATGAAACAACGTGCTTCGTATTGGGCACTTTTCTTTGTTAGATGCATTGTCTGCTTCCATTTTATTCTATTTCGCCCTGTCTTTGTGTTCATATTCATCCACAATTGCTGCACCCAAATTCCAGCGGCCCTGCCTCCATTCCCACAGCGGCGACGTGCGACTTTAGGCTTCAAAGCTCCAGGCAGCCTGACCACCGCTCGCTTGCCCGCCCCCTCCACTGAAAAGCCCTGGCGTGCCACTGAAAGACGCTGCTAGCCGCCTCCGTAATCTCGACTCTCCTACCTCCATGTACCGAATAATTCCCATAGTCCTTCTCCCAAATCAGGTCCCCACCAAAAACGCAATCTGCTCCCATCACCATCACCAATTTCCACCTCCTCTCCAACCGACCGCCTTTCAAACCCTCTCTCCCTCTCGAATCGTCCCGAATATCGATACTCGTCCGCGCGAAAATCAACCTCTCAACAATCTCTCGCTCAGTCTTCGTGATCCAGCGTCTTCTTTTTTCCCGCCCGACCGCCCAAACCTTCCCCGCGCACGCACCGCACACGCACACGCACAACGCACGGCTGAAGCTACACTCATAATTGACCCTTTTCCCTCTTCTCCTCTCGTCTTTCGTCCCTTCTAGTGCTACTATCCGCCAAGTCTTTTTTTCTTGTTCCTCTTTTTGCGGCAAAGTCTTTTACTCTCTTCGTTCAACCTCTTCTTCGGTCTTGCCTTTGGGTTGGCTGGCCCCAGCTGCTTGTCAAGCTCCGTGGTCGGCTCTCCCTCCTCGAAATTGCAACGCGTCCTTTATGGTCACTGCCTACACCTAACAACTATAAAAGCTCCCTTGGCCATCAAGCATCTGCTCGTGTGCGGCATCTACAACTTGCGACCTTTTGCAGAGCTCGTCCATTGACGCACGTTACATCACCCCACCAAATCGAACTACTACTACTCAATAACCCTCGTCGACGTTTAGGCTCTAATCTCCCCCCTTCCGGCTCTCGGCCGATTATCTAAAGGGTTCAACCATTTTGTCCAGTGATCCAGTCGAGATATTCGCCGGATGAGCGTCGCGCATTCGCCGCCTTGCTATGGCCATTCGATACACTGCAGAGCATCTGCTCTTCTTGAGGGAGTCGCCGCTATGCATCAAACCTGAGAAACTGCCTCCCGCAGAGGAATGGATGGGGTGAGCACAATTCGAGGCTCGCTGAATGGCTTCAGTGGTTGCTTTGTACTGGTATTAACATAATGCAGGGCACCCCCAGACCAGACTCGAGCGCAGAACAAACCGGTCAACGATCGACCTCGGTCCCTGGACAATCCGCTTCTTGACCAGACAAACCGCCGCCCAGGCATCAACCACACCTCGCGGACCAGTACAAGTTGGTTCCATCTTATAATACTCGTGCTGTGGATAGCTATCTGTTGCTAACAATGTAACTCTTCAAGATCCCGATGACATTGTCTTTGCTCCTCCTCGGATGGCATTTGCTTCATCTGGCCGAGGTGGCAAGACGCTTGATGGTGAAAAACCGACCAAAGACGCCGACCCCGCAGGTCGGTTCGCCTTGCGCAATCGAAACAGCGAAGCCGACGGCGACCGTCTGCGCGCACCCAATGCTGTTCGTCGCCGCGGAGAAAACGACCTAGATAACGATGGCTGGAGCACAGTCAAGCCCCGCAAAAGCTTTGGTGCTGAGGGTGCCGAGCGTTTCCACGGCCGCATGGGTGGAAACTTTCGAGATGAGAAGAAGCCCCTGCGAGAGAACGATCGCGATGCCACTCGCGACCGCCCAACAAGGCCCTTTGATACCTTTGTTCGAGACAACAAGGAAGCTGAAAATGACACTCGAGCACGCAACGGCGCTGGGAGGAGCAAAGTGGACTCTTGGCACAAGGCAGAGTCAATGCCGACAGAGTCCCCTGCGGCCGAGCGAAAAGAACGAGACCGAACCAAGAGTTGGAGAGACCGAGATACTACTGAAACTGCGGATGACCGTACCAATGGCCGGGCACCCGACAGGCGATGGGCTCGCGACCGCGAACAGCGTGTTGAGCGTGAGCCCGAATGGTTCGACGAGCCTGCCGAGGCACTCCGCGAGGCACACACCCAGCAAGACTTCCAGAAGTGGATGGAGCAGATGAAGAAAGGCAAAGGAGGCGGTGATGCTCCAGAGCGCCCAGCTGCAGCAGCAGCGGCTCCTGAACCTGCTGTTGAGACTGAGAGGTTTCAACCTCACCAGCCTACTGCTATCGAAGTTGCCCCTGACAAATTCTTCCTTGCCTTTGGCGGTATGCAGGCACAGGGACCTCTAGAGCCTAACTCCCCACCCAGCGAAGTAAACGATGCAGCTGCCAGGCCCAAGACCGTGGGCAAGTCATCAAGGTTCACGTCCTTCTTCCACCAACCCCAAGAAGAACCACGAGGCAGAGTAGAACAGTCGACGAGCGTGCCGCCTGCACCTTCTCAGTTCCCCCCGGGACTGGGACCGCTCGCAGGAATGGCTCCTCCTCCTCAAGAAGAAGAGAAACAGGCTTTCCAGCAGCTACTGCTGAAGCTTCAGAAGCAGAGCATGAGTGCCACTCCTCCGGCTCACTCACCATTTGCTGCCCCACCACCTCAAGGAAATCTTCCAGACATGTCGAAAAAGAGCAAACTCGCATCCCCAGAGCCATTCCAACAATACGGTGGCGATAGAATCAACGGCGGCATTGGCCGCCCGCCGCCACCGCAACATGTTCAAGAAATCCTTGCACCTCGACCACAGCAACAGTCTGCTCGGCCAGACCAACTTCTCCAAGATCTCGCGGGGCACCACCAGCGTATCTCTAGCCAGGGCTCAGGAATCCCTGACCAGGCTCGCAACAACAACAATACCGAGTTTTTGATGAATCTCATGCGAATGGGGCCCAGTGCTCCGCTAAGCATGCCCCAGCCCCAGCAGCAGAAGCAAATGCCGATGCAAGAGTCGGACTTCTCGCCAAGAGAGAATCGGGGAGTGCAGCAACGCCAGATGCGCCCCCAGCCGCCTCCTGGCTTTCCCATGGAAGAGTCTTTCCACAACGCCGAACGCGATTCCCGCCTCGGCCAGCCCACTCAGATTTTGCAACGACCTCCTCCCCCTCCTGGGCTGGATCAGATGCCACCCAGCTGGATGACCAGCGGAGGACAGATACCGCCACCACAGCAGCGAGGCCCCATGATGCCTCCTCCTGGATTGCCCGGTGGCTTAAACCGCAACGTTCCCATGCCTCACATGTTTCCCCCCAACTTCCCTCCTGGTGGCATGCCGCCCCCAGATGCAATGGCTGGCATGCCTCCACGCAACATGCCTCCTCCTCCTCCTGGCTTCTTCAACGGACCGCCTCATGGGTTCATGCCTCCTGGACTCGGTGGATTCAATGGACCCCCCGGACCACCAGAGCCTTTTGGTGGATCTCCTTTTGAGGCCCGTGGCATGCCTCCAGGTGCCGCTGGTCGGGGTGCTGCCTTTGGCCGGCCATAGGTTGCCGCATGATCACGATAGTGAACTCTGCTTCTAATGGCAACTCTCAACTATCAAAAGCAGAACGGCATTCCGTGTTATAATTTGTGCAGTCAAAAAACAAACTACATTTTTATTATTATTACTAGTATGACTTTTTCTTGGAGCTATGAAGGCCGAGTTTACAGGACCCAAGGGGTTATGGGTTCTAAGGACCGCTCTTTGCTTGCAATGTCATATGATTTTGTCCTGGGAAATGCTTACGGGGGAAGTAGTCTCGGTGACGAGGAGAGGCTCACAAGTGCACGGATTGCCAGATATAGGGGAAAGGAGATGTAATGCGGGCGATGAGAATGAAAATATGTTGCAAAATTTGAGCCTCGTTGAACATGTGACAGTACCTGCTTGTAGATTTTTGTTGGTGTAGCAGACGCACACAATGTGGTGGTGGTACTGCTGATATCGACTCGAAGATACCCTGTGAAGTATTGATGAAGAGAGCATTACGATTGCAGCTACAGTTGAGACGATTAGTTTACTATTGCTGACGTTTGTGATGTTTGCCTTACTCTGTTGAATCTTTTGACTGCCCAGCTTTGAGAATGGTTACCTCAGTGATCTGTGCTTCTGAAGATGAGCAGAGTCAATCGTATGACGGAACCTTGGCGGACTTGTCCCAACCCTATCACTGCGGGAAGTTGATCGTATTCACATGCCGACAAAAGCGTAATTGCAAAAGTCCATACCGTTAATCAAACAATCGAGGTTAGTTCACACCAGACGCTATTGCATGCAGCTAGAGTGCAAATGTATTGACGAATCATCAGCCACAGAACGACTGAAACCTTATTGAATGAATGCCCAAAACCTCCTCACTTCTGCCAAGCTATTTAGGTGGTACCAACACGTACGTCCGCAGTCACTCCTCTTTACTCCTCATCATCTTCTCCTTTGCATCTCGTAATTCCTCGTTTTCAATCACAATTCGCAAAGATGAAGCTCGCGGTGTTTAGCTCCAAACCTTACGACAAACGCTACATCGAGGCGGCTCGTAGCGCTGCCGCTGCTAGAGGTGCTGCGTCTGCTGCAACTCGTCCCGCGTCGGCGGATATCGAGATTGTTTTTCATGAATTCGCGCTAGAGGAAGATACGGTTATTCTTGCACAGGGGGCAGATGCAATTTGCGCCTTTGTCAATGACACCCTTTCGGCGCCTGTGATTGAGGCCCTAGCAAAGGAGGGCGTCAAGGCGATTCTGCTGCGCTGCGCGGGCTTCAACCACGTCGATCTCGTGGCGGCCGAAAAGGCCGGCATCATGGTCGCCAACGTGCCGTCGTATTCGCCAGAAGCAGTGGCGGAGTTTGCCGTTGCGCTGATCCAGACGCTGAACCGCAAGACGCACCGCGCGTACAACCGGGCGCGGGAGGGGAATTTCGCGCTGGACGGGCTGATGGGGCGGACGCTCTTTGGGAAGACGGTGGGCTTTATCGGGACGGGGAAGATTGGGGTTGCGACGGCGAGGATCATGAAGGGGTTTGGGTGTCGGATTTTGGCGTACGATCCGTTTCCTGCGGCGGCGTTTGAGGGGGTTGGGGAGTATAAGGGTCTTGATGAGGTTCTTGCCGAGTCGGACGTGATCAGTTTGCATTGTCCTTTGATGGATAGCACGAGGAGGATTATCAACGAGGAGGCGATTGCGAAGATGAAGCCTGGTGCGATGCTGATCAATACTTCTCGAGGAGGGCTTGTTGATACAAAGGCTGTGATTAGGGCTCTCAAGGCGCAGCATTTGGGGGGCGTGGCGCTGGATGTGTATGAGGGTGAGGGTTCGCTGTTCTATGATGACCATTCGGGGGAGGTTATTCATGATGATGTGTTGATGCGGTTGATGACGTTTCACAATGTGATTGTGACGGGGCATCAGGCGTTTTTCACGGAGGAGGCGTTGATGGAGATTGCGGATTGTACGTTGAGGAACATTGATGAGTTTGTGGTGGAGGGGACGTGTAAGAATTCGTTGACGAAGGATTTGAAGTTGGTGAAGCGGGATTCGTTGCCGGTTCGGGGTGTTTGATGCTGAGACTTGGTTATGAAGAGAGTTGAGGTAACCTTGGCTGATTTTTTCTACCGCAACTGACATATCTTCATTCCTTATTTGCTCTTGCGAACCAGAGATATAATTTAAAGCATTCTGCTGCTATTTCGAAAGTCTCTGGACTTTGTTGTTTCATTCTGATAACTGATGGGTGTTTGTATGTTTTGCATACAAATGATCTACGGTTGACTCGGCCCCTTTTACTTGAAATGTCAACCAAATTCTAATTAGGTGGTGGTATATTTGGTATTAGTTTACTACATTGATAACTACTTGTGCCCTAAAAGCTATTCATAAAAGGCGTATCTGTCATTGAGTATGTGGTAAACTGCTTCTGTGCTAAATGATGGTACAAAAATTCATCATATCATCTCTCGTAAAATGCCATACATCAACCCATAGTCTCAATCTCACAAGTTACTCTGCGCCATTCAGCATCTCCATCGCCGTGATCCTCTTCTCCGCCAACTGAGCCAGCCGAGCAGTCGTAACAGGCTGTCCACTCTTCATGTTCAACAGTCGAGCGCTCTTGATCAAATTCTTGATCTCACGACCATTCAGCCTCAACTCTGCGAGCTGATCATAGTCTTCCTCAGAAACTTTGAATCGTGTCTCGCCGCCGGCACGCTTGATGAAGTTCTGCCAGACTTGGCGGCGGGCGGTTGTAGTGAGGTCGCTGTATGGGAGGAAGAGATCGACGCGAGACTGGAAAGCGTGGTCGAGACTCGAGGCGCGGTTGGTGGTCAGGAAGAGGATACCCTGGTAGTATTCGAGCTTGGTTAGGAAGATGGAGACCAGCTCGTTGCGTGCGAGAGTGTCTTCCTTTCGAGCGCTGAGGAACACGTCTGCTTCGTCGAGGAGCAGCATTGCGTTCCAGAGACGACAGAGTTCAAGAGCTCGGTCTAAAGATGCTTCGACTTCGTTTGGCTTGGTTCCTAGAGCGCCGGCACTCATAGCATAGAGAGGAACTCGGCCCCTTTCTGCCACTGCCTCAGCCGTATACGTCTTTCCAACACCTGGAGGGCCAAACATAAGGATAATAATGCCGCGGCCCTTGTCGGTAACAAAGTCGTCAAAATCCGAGTTTGCAAAGTTCTTGTTGTCGATGAACGACCAAGCGAGCTCTTTCTCATCACCAGGAAGGACCAAGTTCGAGAAAGCATCATCGTTCCAGACGATATCCTTCATCTTCTCCACGAGAAACAAACCCCACTCCTTGGCCTTGAGGTCGAAACCGTTGACCCACGGCGTGCAAAGGAGGCACTGCTCGTCGGTAAGAGGAGTGAGATCTTCCTTGCGCTCAAGCTTCGTCTCTGAACTCTTGACTGTGAGTTTGAGCTCGTCAATGGCAGCTTCTTCCTCGGAGGACGAGCTGCTAGTGCTTGCATCGGAGCGGCTGCGGGGGCGTCGGACTTTGTAACCATCTTCGTCTTCGCTGGATTCGTCTGGCTTGGGCTTTTCCTCGGAATCGAGAGGACGGAGGTTTGGCTTGACTACTTTGTTGCTGGCGTAGTAGGCGAAAGCGTCGACAACAACTCGACCGGAAGCCTAAGGGCGTGGGATGTTAGAGAGATGTATGAATCTGTGCTACAACCTCAAGGACTTACTGGTTCTTCTTCCTTTGCGTTGCCTCTCGTGACAATCTTCCGACCTTCGTACTGCATAAAGTGATACGTCCTCAATTCCTCAAACTGACGACCGCGGGCAATCATCTTGGCTTTGATTGCATCTGGATCGCTGTCAAAGGAAATCGGCCAGGTAGGAAGCAAATGAGCTCGGCGATAGCCATCGTAGCCGCCAATCTTAGTCTTCATCGTCGTATAACCGCATTTGTCGCCATTCCAATCAACATATTCCATGTCAATGACCCAATATGCAGGGCAGGAGTAGCTTTCTTCAACCTTGTGGTGCTTGAGAACGCGGCAAATAGCGTCCTGGCCGTACATCTTGGTCATGACAAGCTCTCCAGGAGGGAAAATCTGCCAGAGGAAGTCGAATTGAACTTTACCCGTGAGACGAGTCTGCTCGAGAGAATTGACCGAAGGACCAACAATGGGAAGTAGGAATTCGATCAGCTGCTGGCCGGCCTTGCTCAAATCAGGGTCCGAAGTACTCTGGCAAAAGTCTTGGAGTCGCTGCCATCGATGGACAAGAGGTATGTAAGGAGAGCGGAAAGTCCAGTTCTCGCATTCCAGATCTAGGTCCTGATAGTGTTCGAGGACCTCCAGGAGGATTTTGCGCATGAAAGGGCTGTTGATGGTGAAGGACTCGGTAATCCAAGAAGTGCCACAGTGAATAAAGCGGTGGACGATGGGCATCTGGGTCATCTGTTTCTCCAGTGCAACCTGGTGGTCTTCTTCCGAGTCGAACTGCGACCAGTGGACGAAGCCTTGTTGGTAGAGCTTTGTGACAACCGAAGATGATTCCTCCTTGGGGACCACCAAGGCCGTGCCTGCGTCGGTAGAAGACATTGTGGATTTTGACTGGATTGCTCTTCTTTCTCTTTGGTAGACCGAATCTGGAGAAAAGAGTCCCCGTGGTTTTACATCCATTAATGGAAGATTTTAGAGAGAAAGATCAAATTGTGTTTTCGTTGGTGCAGTGAGGTCGATCTGAGAAGGCAAGGTCCCCACTAGCTTCTAGTGAATTGGAGTTGTTGATGTTGATTGCAACACATTTCCAACCAAGAACTCAGCATGTTTATATATCCTTCAGTTACTATATCACACACTCTCAATTACACGGATAACCAACACGGATAATGATCAAAAATAGTGGAGAGTACGGCAGTTCAGCTTGCCACAAACCGAGCCGGGCCATGGCATTCCTAGGCAGCCATCGCGATTCTGGCCAGTCGGATAACAGCACAGCTATGAAACGAATCTTTATACGTGTATTTCAGCCACTTCTACCATGATCTGATGGTACTATCGCGAGTCTGACTTGATATATCACTGTCTTAGTGGTACTGAAGCCTAAACTCAGCTGTCTTGACGGATCGTGCCAGCAAATCAGGGTACAAGAAACAGATCCCTTGAGTCGGCGTTGACTCAATTTGGTAGTTACACTATTCTCAAGGTGTAGTTACTGGCAAAGGTAACCACCCTTGTTGCCTTGAGAGCATCAGGATACTATTTGATAGAATAGACATAGGGCGCAATAGGAAACACATGCTGCATCACTAGTTACATGCAGCCAACATCAAAGGCATTGATGCTGTTGCCAAACGGGTACCAACTGCAAAGGCGGCATCAAATTAACAGCCACACGCGGTTACTACGTGTCTTGATTTATCTGGTGAATCGCGTGTATCTTTGGCCAATCGAAAAATGCATACTGCAGTTCCCTGGATCCAGTCGCGATGGTTTTACGGGTGATTGGTTGCTCGATTCTCAGTCGCGTCACTCACCGAGAAGCCCCGTGTCGTGGTGAATTGCCCGATAGGCAGGGAACTGGCATTCAAAAAAGCTGAATCCATGTCTCGGCATGAGTCTCAAAGAGAAAATTATCTTCCGCGGAAAACGGACATCAAGGTCGATGCTCCGCGGTTGTAAGACGAGATTAGGCAGCCGCCCGAGCTTGAAGCTATCTGGATCTCTAGCCACCTCATATACAGACTTTTAACTTGAAGATCGTTATTTCCGTCGGCACTTCTCTATATTGTCACTCACGGCTCGGTACTTAATGCCATATGCAAGAATAAGCTCCTCTTGTCTTGGATCCTGATTCCATCTAAAGTGCCCAATAAACGTCCATCTCGACCGTGTCAACCACATTCACCCATCCGCGATGCATTGCCCTCCCCCACACCGTAATCACATCGCCCAGTTTAAGACTTCGCACAAATTGGCCGTCGCCATCCATTGGCCCTTTGCCCTCCTCCATGGCTTGCTGCGCTTCTTTCGATCCTGGAGCGACGACGTCCCAGCAAGTCCAAGTCACCTCGTAGTTTGTCCATTCCGAAGAGGCCACTTTATTGCGCAAGATTTCCCGTGGGCCTTTCCAGGGCGAATGTCCATAGCGATACCCAGGATCGCCATTATGGCTTACTGAATTTTCCGGTTTGGGCTCGACTACTCTTAGCTTGCAAATTGGCAATTTCTTGATATCTGGGCATCGTTCACCTGTTTCAAGAGGCATTAGTATATCCCAATGACGTCTCGTTCACATTCTTTTTGGGAAATTGAACTTACACTCATGGCTAGCATCGAATCTCTCGACACCAGCTTCGAACCAAGTTTTGGCATCGATAAACGGGCCTGTCCGCTCGTCTGTGGTCCATCCTTGATCGTGGCTGCGGATGCGAAAGACAATTTTTCGCACAGGATTGCTATGTGTAGAAGTGTTTCTAATTAGTTCCTGGAAGAATTTCCGATCGTATTCCTTTTCAACAGGACATGCGGCAATTCCTTCAGTCTGATAATCTGTACGGGAAAAACCACCGTCTTCGTCTCTAATCACGTCGTCTGTGAGCCCGATAGGAAAGGATCTAAGCTGTAAAGGCGTAGCTCATGAGTTTAAAGAGCTTTGATGACCTCATTAATGACACTCACCAAGAATGTGGATCCTTGGAAATCGAATTCACCATCGCCAACTTGTTCTGCATGAATGGAAAAGTGCGGGTGAGCTTTGGCAGATGATCGAGCCCAATATTCCGCATAATCCATGATGGTTCCGACAAGCTCTGGAAGAATCACAGCTTGGGACAGCATGGCGCGCACGACCAGAACATCGCTGAGTGTCGGCTCAAAACGCTCGGGAAAAGGCATCGCATTATTCTTCCAATGCAGTGTGTGAGTGGATTTTTTGACTTTTTATTTAAATCACAAACGATCTTGTCTTGCTGAGCTGTGAGGCGAAAGATTGAGGTTGGAGAGTTAGGCCAAGGATTACACTGATGTCATTTAATTTATTTATAGTCTTGTTTCAGTATCAACTTAATCACATGCAACAAATCAGGGCCAAGCACAACACATGTACAAGTACATACCTATGCACGAAGCAAAACAGAATCAGTCGTCATGGAAGGTGCCGTAAACTACTTTATTATTACATATATGTACGTGAATAATATAATCGAATGAATGTGTCTAGGTATGTTTGCACGCTACTCTCCATATACTTGTTCATGTAAACTGACGAAATCCCCGTGGCCTCTACGACCTGTTGATAGCATGGTCGAACTGGAGGACAGCATCGGCAAAGTACCACGTAGATGGCACCGTCGAAGTATTAGGGAGCCCAACCTTCAGCTGGCAGCTGTTCAACTGATTTATGGTCGACACGCTGTTTGTCACAGGAGTGTTGATAATGCCTGTGCTTGTAAAGTACGCACCGGGACCTGATGTCGCCTGGTTGAAGCTAGGGACATCAAGCGATGTCGAACCGCAGACAATCGAGGCCGTGACTTTACTCTTCCAGCTTCTGTCGGTAGAGGTGGTGGCGATCATGAAAGAGAGTTGGTATGCAGACTTCACCTGCAGTTTGAAATGAGCGCTAACGACAATAAGTGATGCAGTATTGCGGATGTTGGTGACATGGAAAGCGTTCAATTTGCCGTCGGGGCTGTTTGCATTGCTCACGCCGATGCTTGTCCACGCGTTGGAAGAGCTCGACGAGGTGTACCATGGGCTCAGACCGGCCGAGAAATCACCGTTGGGGATGAGGTTGACGGGCGTGGGGGTCACGGTGACGGTTGCGGTCGTGGTAGTAGTGGCCGTGACAGTGGTTGTGACAGTAGCTGTGACAGTGGCCGTCACGGTGGCCGTCGCGACGCTCGTAACAGTAGCTGTAACTGTGTTTGTGACAGTAGCTGTGACGGTGTTTGTAACGGTGTTGGTGATGGTGTTTGTCAAGGTGTTTGTAACAGCATCTGTGATGATGTCTGTGACAATAGCTGTGGCAGTTGCAACACCGCTATCAAGTTCTGTCGCCACAGTTTGCCATGCCGGTGCTGTAACACCAGGTGTAATAACCGAGGTCGAAGTCTATCTCAGTTAGCATCATCTCTAATGAATAAGATGGGAGTATTGGGAGCGGGTGGCCATACCACTGTGACAGTCGCAGCAGGAACTGTCTGAGAGACTGTGACCGTCTTGGGCGGCACATTGATACAATCGCAAGCGGCAGTGATGCGCTCAGGAGAGTAGACGAAGCACTTGGTGACCATACACTTGGGCTGCCCAGGCTTTCCACGCTTGAACGGAGCATGGGTAGTGACAGGCGGCGGCGGCGCCTGCTGCTGACCACTAGTGACAGTTGCTGTTGCTGTCACGGTCTGGGTTGCAGTCTGAGTTGCGGTCTGAGTGGCAGTTTGGGTTGCAGTTTGAGTTGCAGTCTGAGTGTCTGTCTCAGTGGCAGTCCGGGTTTCTGTCTCGGTAATAGTGACAACGTCTGTCTCAATTGCAGTCGCAATTGCAGTAACGATAGCAGTCTGGACGGAAGTCTCAAAGTCCGTTTCGATATCTGTTTCTGTGGAAATTGGGAACGTGGCCGTATAAACGGTTGTTGTAGAGCTGAGGAAGTCGGTCGTGGCAGCGGCGGTGCTAGTGACCCACAGAGTTGATGTTCTATCTACAACGTTAATGCCCTGATTCTTACATGATTCTTATATCAGGTACGTCAAACAAAGACTTACACCGTAGGCTCTGCTACTGTGACAGTTTGCGTAGCCGGAGCGAGAGCAGAGCAATACGCAGAAGCAGAGTGAGAGTATTCTCTGCTAACGAAACACTTGTACAGACTGTCATCTCTGCAAGCGTTTCGCTCGATGAGCTCCACTGGAGTTGCAGCCACACCGGCAACGAGGCCAAGCGCGCCAACAATAATCTTGTTCATCATATTGACTTTTGAAAGAGAAAATGAAAACTAAAAAGAATGTCAAGGGCCCGATGAATGAGAGATCACTCATGCCTTGGGGAGAAGAATTTGTATCGGCACGCCATTTACAGCTTATAAAGGGAACCATCTCACGATGGAAAACACTAGTTTCTTCATCTCCTGAAGTCAGCCAGAGCCCCATAGCTCTATTGAATTTGGGTTGATGGGTAGTTGGCTTGAAATTACCCACAAGCAGCGATTTGATCGAATCTGCAACAGAAATACCCCTGCAAGCCGTTGGTCAGGATCCATTTTGCTGTCAATGTCCCTGAATAGTGCCGCAAACTATTTGAACTAGCGGACACTAGTTTTCTTCAGCTCGTCTGTGTTCCTGGCTCTGTCAGGACTGACGATGAAAATAGTCTTTTAGGCCAATGGATCTTGATCTATTTGCGCCAAAGTGGAGAGGTAATCTCGGAAATAGCCACTGGCGCTTGCACATCGTAAGACCAGACCAACAGTTTGGAAACATCGAGACACAGCATTGTTCCCCGACATAGGAGAAGACTGAATATGCACGAGTAATGCTTATTGTATGTTCTTCCAAGATTGAAGAGCAGCTCGTTTTGTCATCGCAAACATGATTCTTTAACGCAATCGACCGGATGCATATATATATGCTTAACCAACTTCATGAGTCATGCGTTTGGCAAGCTGTTGTATTTATATGCCTGGGACTCTTTAAACTCATGTAGTCCCCGGCATACATGTACACATGCAGCCATTACAAGAGCAGTCATCTGTTTAAGACTGGTGGGAGGGACCTCATGTAGAGAAGCTCTTCCAAACTCACTTCACGATACTTCGACCTCACCTAGGGTTCCCATGCACGTAGTATTAGGTCATGATAGAGCTTAGCCTATTTGTGTATGCGTTCACCCCCTTAGCCCACCTATATTTTGGATTAAATACATGATGGAATACCACAATAAAGCTTGCTTTGTCAAGCCTTCAGGCTGACCTTCCAGTTTATCTACCGTACTATTATCCGATAATCCAGCGTAAGTACGAATAGTAAAAGGGGCTCATCTTTATCAGACGTTCATAATGTGACTTCCAGTCAAATTTCTCCCCTAAATGTTTATATACGGGCTTGGAAGATCCTTAGGCTAATTAAATGACTAGACTCCCCTTGCAGCAGCCGGTGCGTCAGGTTCACACACAAATTCGATCATTATTGCTATATTTAATTTAATGAGGCACATTGATGATCTGTATCAGATACTAGAAACCAATGACATATGTTGCATAAAGATCTCTGGGATAATGCAACTCACGAGTGACGACGGAGGCAGGTCTCACCACTCGTGACAGAGATAGAAGAACCTGTATACTATTATAGTCTCTCTAAATAACGCATTGATTACTTTTCACAGCATCCTAAGTGAAAGTCTTAATCTTCCCTTCGCTTCGCGTAGCAATCTCTGTAGATTGCACAATGGTAAAATTGCCGTCGTCTCCCTTGCGTATATCTGCAATCATAACAACAGAGCCAGTTTGCTGTTCTCCAGTCTTCTTATCATTGTACATCAGTTCCCCTTCATAAGCAATGGAACCACCCCCTCCAGGAGCTTCCCACACTTTAAGCTGCTTTTGGCTGATGAGTGTCAGGTCATGGGCAGCACGAGTGCCCGTGATATACTCAAAGTATACTTGGCGAGGGACGTGATCATGATTAATTCTGATATAGTGTTCCAGTCAGTAGCTACAGAGCAATTGCATATATGCGGCACCGGGTAAGACCGGCAGTACAACTTACTTGATGGTCACGTCCTTTGCCATACGGCTCTCAAACGTGTTTACTGCAAGCTCATCATCTGGCTGGAACAAAAGGTTGTGCCAATATTCTGATAGCCATTCAAACAATGGACTGTTTTCGCTTTCATGAGAAGTCGCCATGGTTTATTCGTTGCGATTATTGTTAGTGAGAAACTCAGAAAAGAGAGGGGGGAAGTGTGATATAAGTACTGGACAGAATACTTAGGCATGGAGACATCGCCGCTAAAGGCAAGAGTTGTATTTCCAAAAAAGGCAATACATATTACCAAACACGCATATCTGACACCTTTTTGTCTGTCCTATCCACTATAAGCTGACAATGTTCTTATGCACAACACCCAAGCGAAGTCTATTTAACACGCCTCTAAGAATGTCTGGTTCAATACTAGCCCGCAACTAGAAAAAGTAAACAGCACCAAATTTCTCAACGAAGATAAGCTGGAAACTATCCACAGATTTCCCTATTGTGGGTAAGTATATAATAGAGAAAGTCTTCCAGCCCTAGTCTATATAAGACTATTTGTAGTCCCAGACAGCTAGGGAAGACTTAGCATGAGGAGTTGTAATACCGCATAAATAATATTAATAACTATCCTCAATAACTCCCAGCGATGGTATGCTTTTCATTTTCTTCTAAACTCTTTGTCTGACATCAGGGTCTCCAAGTATAATACGACCTAGCGCGAACCTGATCTCACGATTCTCAACAATACACCAACCAGAACAACAAGGTTTCTTGCAATTACAGCGAATCCGACATAATGGCATACTGTGTGTGTCTCATAAACAGTTGAAGCACTGCTTACAGATTGAGGACGATTACACATTATTGTACTATGAACTTTGTCCACCTATCTGAGATATCGCACAATCTGGGAGCATTGGACCTGGCGTATATGACTGCGATTTATATCACCCACATACCATTTCAAGTAGCAAATATAAGTTTTCTATGGTCTTTTTGTTATCAAATTTGATAGGAACCATCGTTAACACATTCCATAGAGGCCTCCGTGATCACATCCGTGATAACATAAAAAGAACTTGGTTAGGTGTCCAACCCCAGATAACACTCTACTGCTAATAGAGACACATGTCACTTCGGCTTTGCCTAATTTGAGCTTAGAATGGAAATGCTGGTTCAAAATATTTCTCGACTCATCCAACATAGGAATTCCGTGCTGAGCTAATGCTGGACTAGCCTGCGGGGTTCTCTCAAATCCTCTGCTGATAGAGAGTGTAACGCGCGTTCAAAGGTTGAGAACAGATTGCAATATCACCGCCATCCACATGTGTGGCAGCATCTTCCCCAAAGTATATATACAGCAATATTTATACCGGATTTTGTCTGCGATTGCATCTTTTTCTCAGGTCTTGTTAATCTCGTTAAAATGGCTACCTATACTCTTGCTCCAGTTAGCCTCAGCGACGCCGAAGATTTGAGTCGAAACAATATATCAGCTTTTTGGCAAAATCCTAATTGGGTTTTAGCATGGAAACACAGTACGCTGGAAAAGCAGATTGATATAACCACCAAACGGTACCCGCGTAGACTGATAAGTGATCACGCAACTGCCCGACATCAGAAAGCCATTGATCCTCAAACTGGACGGCTCGTGGGATATGCTCGTTGGGTTCTACCTGATTCATATGCTACTACTGCAGACGGTGAGCCAACTTGGCCAGAGGCTTTGGGCCCAGTAGTATCGCCAGAGGAAGCAGAAGAGATCAAACGAATTGCTGAGGCAACTCCGTTGAATGCGAACAACGAAACGGATCCGCTTGACAACAATGTTACAAAAATGAAGAACGAGGTTCTAGAAGGGAAGACGTTTTTTGGTGGGTAAGCAAGATGATTGGAATTTGGGAGAGATACTGAATCGTTACGGATAATAGTGCTTGAATATTTGGCCGTCCATCCCGAAAACCAAGGAAAAGGAATCGCTACACTATTGGTGCAGAGCGGTATGAAGGAGGCGGAAAAGCTAGGACTGGATATTTTTGTTCTTGCGTTTCAACATGGGTGGGGAGTGTATGGCCGACTTGGATTCAGTGTTGAGCGAGAACTTATCCAAGATGATTCCATGTACGGAGGCGACGGTCACTACGGAGTTCGGTGTATGATATATAAACAAGCTCCGAAGACCGAAGTGCAACTAGACGAGCGGAAGTCGTCGTAGCTATGAGCAGATAGAAGTCCTGGATATAGTTTTATATTAATAATAGAGAAGTATAGAGATATTTCACCCAAGATTTAGTGCACTCCATGCATACTCAATTATCAAGACTATTTCTCCAGCAGAGTTGTATGTCAACATATTAGCATTTACACCATTTCCCTTACTCGCCTTAATGCCTACCCTAGGTAATAATTCGATATTGAAATAGAGACGCGTATATAGAAGTAAGAGTTGTAGTGTTGCCAAGTCCCGTAGCTAATAGGCCTAATCCTTCGATAATGCTACACTATACTATTATACATGTTAATATACAACTTGATCAAAATCTTGTTCATATACGGTTTTCATCAGTTTGTTGTGTTCATTCTGACTCAATTAGGATATATCGTTCAATTCCGCATGTCAGGAAGAATATTAATCCTGTCCGAAATAGACCATCCCTATTTGATCATTATACTCGACGCCTCCTATTAGCATATAAGCGCTAGAGTATTCACGACACCGCAAACTCAATGAACTTTGAGACTTCATCTAACAATTCTCCAGGAATGTTGAGTGTTCCACACTAATTATTTAAATGAAAAATCACTGTACACATATGCCGGCTCATCTAGACTCCTCATTCAGTCCAGATTGGCTCACTTCTCTTGGCCATGGTTAACATTCCGGGCACATCTAAACGCTGCAAACAGTGTAGCGTGCGCCGAGTTAAGGTGCGCTCTTCTCCAATTCAACGCGACATTCACGCAGATGTCCATTTCAATTTCACAATTATCTAACGTGCACAAGTGTGACCTTGGACAACCGAGTTGCACAAGATGTCTTAAAAGTGGTATCAAGTGTAGCGGCCCAACAGCAGGATCGGTGTTTGTCCACCGAGATGTGAATAATATCCACCGGGTGTCGGATAGGAAAATGCTGAGCCACGCATTCCAAAACCGGCATTTGGACACCACAACACTACCCACAGCAACCATTAAAGAATTGCATGGTAGTGCTCAATCCAATAAACTGATAGCCCCCATCTCAATACCTTCCTCTATGGGCTGCTCTATGGATCTATATCGTTCTGCTGTGGCGGATCTCTGGATTGTGACGTGCCACCCAGCTACCATTCCTATCGATCAGAATGTCGAATCGCCAATGTCGAGTAGCGCACGAGAAATTCTCCCACTCGCATTTGAAAGCAAGACTCTAGATTCTGCTCTTTTTGCCGTTGCTACAATGTTTATGGGAAAGCTGAGGAGTGATAGCAAATTGCAAGGCCTTGCCTTGGCAGCTTATCCTCCAGCACTCAGTCGGTTTCGCTCCGAGCTGGCCCTTGGCTTTGGATCTAAGACAAGCCAGACAAATAGAACAGTCCGTGCAATAGCGATTTCACTAACTTTGCTCTTTTATGAGGTATGTGTCCTGCAGTTCACACTTGCCTTTGCCCATTTGTTGACAATGACTTAGTGGCTAGCCAATGGCTCGAAGGGAGAAGGATATCGCTTTCACCTCAATGGGGCTCTTGATCTTATCAAGAATTCAGGACCCGAAGCCTTGGAATCTTCCATTACGAAAGCGGCTTACACAGATCTTCGGTGCGGGGCCGTAAGTTGATAGCTCGATATAACTCAGTTCTGTTGTGAGGAGATGCTAATACTCTTGTCGCACAGTTGGGCGAAGCATTGAAAAGTCGTAAGGCGACGTTTCTTGCTTCGGAACAGTGGTTCATTATTACCAACAAATTATCAATTAAAAACCATCGGCAACTGTTACTAGACATTGTTGCTCATATACCTGGTCTGCTTGAGCGCGGCGACCTGTTAAAACATCTTGGTCCGATAGAGCTGAAGGATACCATGAACCTCGGTGCAACAAACAATAGTTGTCACCAAAGCACACAGTCTCTTCAAATTATCAAATATTTCAGAGATTGCGATTCAATAATTCGAAAGCTTCACTTTTGGTTACAGTCGCTGGAGGAATCTGAGGGGGGCCGCGTCTGGTGGTACTCGGACGAGGCAAATTCGGATCAAAACTGCCAACAGCGCCACGCAGAGAAGTCAAACGAGGATATTTACTCTTCGGCAATACATTTCTCAAACCCTTGGATTCCGGGTGTTGTCATCTATTACTGGTCCAGTTTATTGGAACTTTCGAGCACAATCCTCGAAGTGCGTCAGTTGATCAATCACAATTCGCCCTACACACCCTGCCTCGGAGTTTTGAGTGCCGACTCACCATCTTTATTCATGCGTCTGGGAACTGTGAACGAATTCGCGATACATCTTTGCCAGACCGTGATTCACCTCAGCTCGACACTAGAAGGCTGCACGATGTCACACATTCCCGCAGAACTAGCGGAACAGTACTTCACACGCTTACTTTCCACCGACAATGAAAGTCTTTTGCAGAAGGATGTCGAGTATTCGAAGAACAGGGAAAAGGCATATATTGGCTTACAGCTCTGCAGGAAGGGGTTGGACATATTGCGTAGTACTGTTAGAACCTGATTCACATGCCTTCAATATAATTGTGAATTGAACATTGCCGTACTTTATCGCTTGGGTTTAGATTAAACCTTTGAAACAACTATACACGCGTGAAATGCTACATGGATGTCGGTTTTGTTATAGAGTGAATACGTTTACATTATAGGATGAAGAATACATATTTGTATGAGGATGAGCCTTTTTAGATCACGAAGAGTTTTTACTTTAGCCATTAATTGTGTAATATAGTAGAATCTCATTTGCGAATGCTGGGATTATTTACATGTATAGAACCCAATCCTGTGCCTTGCCACAGCACCCGGCTTCACATCTAGTCCGAAGATAGAGGTAGCCAGTTAGCCAGTTCACGACCAATCGTATGCGGGTGATCTTCTTGTACATAATGAATCGCCTCTCCCAAATACACGACCTTTGTGTTCTTCAATTTTTGCGCAAGCTCCTCCGCTTTTGCCTCCCAGACAAGTCCTCCTGGTTTGGCCCAGAAGAGCAGTTTCGGCTTGTCACTGGCGAGTAACCACTCCATGTACTTCTTTGCATAGGCCCATGTATTTTCAGGTTGGCCCTCTACAGGAAGCTCGTTGGGAAGTCGATAGTTTGGCTCACGCCATTCGGGCTGAAGAAAAGGTTTGCGGTATGCGTTCATTTCCTCATCAGTCAGTGGCCGCACCACGCCGCCGGGAAGAATATGCTCGATAAAGACGTTTTGATCAATTAACAGGCTTCTACCGATTCGAGTATCTGGATCTCGAAACTTTTTCCAGTTTTCCACCATAACAGGTGGTAAGTC
Organism: Trichoderma sp. IMV 00454; assembly: GCA_001931985.1. Lineage (NCBI taxonomy): Eukaryota > Fungi > Ascomycota > Sordariomycetes > Hypocreales > Hypocreaceae > Trichoderma > Trichoderma sp. IMV 00454. Next base: position 295,671 of record MSJK01000066.1, read on the forward strand.
GCTCCAATTCTCTATGGGGTGGATAAATTCCATGAAGGCAATACCTGCAAGGCGGTGCTCATTTCTGCGGGCCCAATTGAATCCAAGGGCTGATCCCCAGTCGTGAATGACGAGATTTATTGCTTGGGTTGGTAAGACCGTGTCTAGAAAGGCGTCGATATACCGCTGATGGTCCTCGAAAAAATATGCCCCAGGGACCTTGTCAGAATCTCCAAATCCAATCAAGTCTGGGGCAATGCAACGGCCTTTTGCAGCTGCATACGGAATGATATTTCGCCATAGATAGGAAGACGTAGGGACACCGTGCAAGAACACGGTGACTGCTGAGTTTTGATCAGAGGTTCCCACATCAACATATGCCATTTGAGAACCCAGAATCTGTACTTTCTTCTTCTCAAAGGGGAACTCCCCGGAAATGGCAGTTGGGGCTTCGGTCATTGTGGAAAAGGAGAGAGATGCGTGCGTAGTTGCGGTTATACTTGAATAGAGGAGGAATTGCCAAGAAGTATATGGCGTTTGACTGATTTGGGATCGACTTATATAGTAATGAAGACATCTTGGAGGGGGTAGCTTTTAAGTTGAGAGAGGATCTTACAAATCAACATGCGTGCATTATGTTTCGTAAAATATATGTTGATTTCACAGTGGTAAGTTCACGCAATCACTTAATACACAGTTCTCAGACTTGGTCATCAAAGTGGTACTTCATGGGAAGAGCGGCCCCGCAGTTTAGAAACCTCGTCGCTACTTCTACTTCGAGACTAGTCATCCCGTGTGGCGAGTTGGCTCGGATTTAGAAGTGTCCGTAGGATTGGGACAAAGAGACATTGGCTTTCACTCTGATCAGGAAGCGTTATATAACTTCGCTGCTATTTCTAGATTTGTATTGGTTTTGAATTGGACAAAACTCGATCAAGACCTTAAGCCGAGGTATTGTCGTGGGTCGAGTTGACGATTGCCGCTACTATGGCCCGGCGTAAGAAGCGCCACATATTGCTTCAGCAATTGTCTTCTTCTAAAATTCTAATCAATCCAAAAGTGGAAGTCGCAGCGAATGGAAACTGCATAATGATATGAGTCAACTATGATGAATTTTGAGAGCGTTCTATTATGAGGGGTTGCATTGAAGTGATGCGGCTTGCTTTAGAGGTCAAGACACCTGTGTTGCATTTATAAGCTGTTGGTCGAGCAAAATATATAAGTTGTCGAGTTTGCACTCTTGACTGATCTAGGTTGTAACATGAGCAACATAAACACTAATATCATTCTCTAAAGAATAACTTCTAACAGCACGAACATGTCCATGACAGTGGAAGATTTGATGCAGTTTGTCTACCCAACACATGAACATTCACTCTATCTGACTGGATTGCTAGGCAATGCTTTACAGTTCATACAGCTGATCAATACGACAAATTTGTTCAAAAACATGACATCCCTTCCGTGAGAGAAGAGATTCCTGGAGGTGGCTCGGCGTTATGGTTCGGCTCGCCTTCAGCCAAGAGAGTGATAGCACACATGCATGGTGGTGGATTGGTCATGTATGCGTCCACTTTCCATTTTGGCTTGGCCTACGAGATGTATAAAGCTGCGATTGCAAATGGTGATGATGTTGCGCTTGCTGTGCTTGCTTATGGTGAGTTTTTAGAACATCTTCATATCTCTTTTAGCTTTCTAACTGTGTCAGATACATGCCCGAGTGCTCCCTATCCAACTCAGCTACGCCAACTGGTCGCGTTCGTTACTCATCTTATGCATGGTCGGGATTCGAAAGATGTTAGTCATTACCCATCATACTCTCGACTTTATGCTAACGTGTTCGACATCTGTAGATCGATTTGTACGGAGATAGCGCTGGTGGATTACTGATCCTCTCTCTTCTCCTTCACGCCGTGCATCCGCACCCCAAGATCCCCCCACTCTCTATCCCATCAGGCCATCGCCTTGGAAGGATCTTGATGATATCTCCCACCACGCCAATGGTTACACCGGCTATGACTGCGAGTAAAAATCTTGGTCGCGATTTGGTTGGCGTGGATGAGGTAGCTCAAATGTGGAACGTTATTGAAGGGAATCGTGACCCTGATGTTGAGCTCATCAACCCATGGTTTGCTCCATTGTCAGTGCTGCATGAGGACTGGTTTGAAGCTTTACCGGCCGGAGCGATCACCATCGTCTCGGGCGGATTAGAGATATTCGAGGAGGACATCGCCAAACTTGCTCAAATAATCAAGGTGAGAATCAACATACCTAACCATTCAACTGCTCTATATTGCCGTGCATCAGGATTAACGAAAGACAGAATAAACATCAAGGTCCAGTCGGCATTCTCGTAGACCCAAATGTTGGTCACATTGCCTTTCTCAAAGAAGGTCTGATGGGCATCCCGCCGTCTGAGTATACAAACCGCGTGATGGAATGGGCCAAATTACGAGAATAGTGTGGAATATGAAAACGGAAGTAAGATTTCTTCTGGGCTTATTAGTAACATCATAGAGGCTACTAGTTGTTAATGATAAAGCATGCATTGACGATATCGTAATTTGCTAACTTTTTTCTTTTTCTTCTTCCTTCTCGCCGTTCTATACTTGAATTCACTATTTGTGAATATTTTATGAAATTTACCTACAATACTGATAATTATAATTCTTAAAGCCGGCCGGAATCTTAAACGACGTTAGTTTTTAGCCACCAGCTAGATTAAATGCCGAGGTTATGTATAGCGAGAGAGGGAGCCACTGCGGCTCCATAATCTCAACTGATATCTGTATGGCAGCTACTCAGAACGTTGTCGTCTTATACCCTTAGCGTTTATCGACTGATCCTTTATTCATGCCAATCCATGTCATCCCCTGCATCTACTAGGCTGGCAAGCTGATTCTTGGACTTCTGCTGAGATCCCATTTCCTAGATTATCGTTAATAAAAATTGAGACAACAAATACCAATGGTGACCAACCTCTTCAACTGTATCTTTGATCATGTAGCGCGTCACCTGTACATTTTTCTCCTGTCCGAGTCTAATTGCGCGCGCGATGGCCTGACTCTCCACAGCAGGGTTCCATTGCAACTCGACGATGAAGATGCGATTCGCACAAGTTATGTTCAGCCTAGAAATTGGTTAGCATTGCATATATCACTAGTAGTGAAAGAAACCTTCAACGTACCCAAAACCGCCAGTTCCAGTTGTCATGATGAGTACTGGCTTCATTTTATCGGACTTGAACTGCTCGAGCTTATCTTTTCTTTCCTTAAGCGAGCAGTTACCATCAATATCAAGATATTGGATATTAGCTCTGTCAAGATATTTCCGAAGAAGCTGCAGTGTCCGAGTCCAGCATGAAAATATAATACTATGCAGATTAGACTTGAGCCTCTGGTAAGTAATGGATAAAATTACCTTTTGGACTCCCACAGATCGTGTTGGACATCCTCGATCAACGCGTTCATCTTTGTTGAATAGCCCTCTTTACTGAAATCAAAATAATCATCACCGTCTTCAGCCTTATCTTTCGGGGGGCAATTATGAACACTGTCATCGTCTATCATTGCACCGCTCTCAACCATGGCACGTCTCAGCCGGCTTATACACACGGGGCAATTTTGAGCTTGCCCTATATCGTTTAGTGTATTCGACTGTTCGATACACTCAGAGCATAGGACATGAGCGCATTGCTTATAACTGTTATGGTTTAACTGACTAGACCCAAGGATTGGCATTGGCATTTGGCAACCAGCACACTTAATCTCGCTGTTTTCACCAACGGCCGAGATGAGGGCCTCGCGTGCATCTTGGTAGCTGTGTCGGTCCCAAGAGAAAGGCTGCTGCCAAGTTCCATGGTTGCACAAAAGACGCATTTGTAAATTGATCTGGAATGTTCCGAATTTAGAGTTCTGCTCAGCCTCTCCAACACGATGAAAGATCTTGCGACGCAAAATCTTCATTGTATTCTCGTATTGCTTGCGTTCCTCCACAGAGAAACTCAGCTTGCGTACCGTTTTATGCAATTGAGGCAGGTGAATTATTTCTTTTGTGCGACGCAAACAGAATGCTTGAAAGAGCAGAACAAGGCGGTCCTTGGCCAATGTCGGCGACTCATTCTCGGGAATCTGCTCAAAAGGAACCTCTATGTACTTGCGAAAGGTAGCCGCCTTGGTAAAAGGCTCGACACGTATGAATGCGAAAAGAGTACCAATGTCGGCGAGTTTGTTTTGAATAGGTGTTCCTGTGAGACACCACCTGGAATTGGCATGTATTGCGTCGCATGCGTGGTAGAATGCTGTAGCCCGGCGCCGAATAATATGCGCTATCTACTATTAGAAATGCTAATTGAACAAGAAAGGGGTGGGATGAGGCCTTACCTTCATCGAGTACGACTCTATACCAGTCGACACAATGAAGGAGAGATGGCTTCGATTTGATTTGGAATTCAGCAGTAAGGGTACTGTATGTAGTCACAACGATGTCTGAATCTGCAATCTTCTCAATCTCTTTTGGTCGATCAGAGCCGTGGTACTTGATTACTTTGACACCTTGTTCCAAATAACTATGAAGCTGGTTAACAGTCATGAGGATAATTGGATCAAAGGAGCCCTACTCTGCTATCTCATTCATCCAATTGTATATAAGAACTAGAAAGGTCAGCTTTTGTCATACCTTGGTGGAGAGATTTGGGAGAGTGTTAATATTAGAGCAACTTACGAGCGGAGGGGACAATCACAAGTGTTGAGCGCGAGCGCTTAATCGTCTCGTCGATTTTAGCACCGTTTTCTTGTTGCTCGGCCCAGTCTTTTCCATAGTCAAGAGTCTTCATTATCAGCGTTAACGTGGACAAGGTTTTGCCCATACCCATCTCATCGGCCAGAATGCCACCCCCTTTTTCGACTGGTTGTATGCCGGTTCTGACCTTGGCTCTGGTAATTTTGTGACGATATCTAGCGTTGTCAAAGTTAACTCTTGCCTTAAATCTGTACCGATGGTAGCTTACTCTGTATTACCGCCTTCCACGGGTATAGACTCCCAGAGCCTATACGTGTCGTTGATATGACCAGACTCCCTCTCTAGCATGAAGCCTAGCGCTTCTTCTTGATGGCTATAGCGGCAAGCAAATATTAGCTAAAATCCACTACAGAGATATTGTGAGATTACCGTTTAAGCGTTTGAACCACTCTGTCTCCGCCGTCTACCGCTTCAATCTCTCTTGTGTTAATAGACTTATACACCTCTTCTAGCATGTTTCGCAATCGTGCTTCCCTTCTTCTCCTGCTGGAAGAATTCTCTCTGATAGCTTGTGAAACAGGCTGCTTAGGTTGAAGTTGAACACCGTTCATCTTGAGCCGCAAGAAGTGTGGATTATCGTATATAGCCTCGCATCTCATGTTATCAGGCTTCTGCAGCCACAGCTTGCCGGATGATAAATCATCACCAACTTTTATTGCACTCGATTGTGGCCCGTAAACATTGATGTTAACTCTAACAATAGCATCAGACGGCCGGTTAGCGCGTCCAATGGTATCCATCAAGCCGGATATAGACGCGACGGGTTCAAACTCGACATTAGATGATTGATTGCCTAGTAGCGATGAAAGCGTCGTGCCAACGCCGGAGCGCACTTGGCCAAAATCTTCGCCAGTATCTCTGAAACGCAGAATAACATGATTTTCGCGCTTTTCAAGTTTGAATCGCTCGAGTCCGGCGTCACTTTTGTCTAATTTAGAGTAGATAATTTGCATGTCGCCAAGTAGTTTGACATCCACGTCATGTAGCTAATGTAGGTAGACGCCTCTCAGATTAGAGGCTGCAGTACTCTTGTGTCAAAGATTGTGATGACTTACCATTCCGTAGCATATTGTTTCGTTGTTGGCTACTTCGTTGTTGGCTATTTCATTATTGGTTGCTTGGGTGTCAAATGTTGGAATAAAATCCTCAATTCTTGGTTGGTATGCTTCAGATGCCACAGACGGCGAGTGAGAAACCTCTTGGGACGAAAGTGGCCCTAATGGAGACAAATCTGAGCCTGATGACAGCACGTCAATGCTCCAATCAGTAAGCTGGTCGTCCAAAAGGTTCAGGCCATCAAAATTCATTTCCGACATCGAAGTAACGAGGTTCGGATCGACTATAATGTTGCTAAGGTACACTTCTGGTGAAGACTCCGCCTGTTGGATAATCGGGATATCACTAAAACAATTAGTAGTGCTTGTAGGAATTACTGCTTTGTTACATACCTCATTGGATTCATGAAACTTGGCCCATGGTATTGACTTTGTCTCATTGAATCGTGAAATCCGTCATATTCAAGAATCATTTCTTGCGCAAACGGTTGCTGTGGCTCCACACTGGGTGTGAAAAAAGTTTCATCATCTAACTCTCTGACTGGATCAAACCGTCGCTTCAAAGGATTGGACATTGCGGTTACTCAATTGTCTGTGAAGAAGTGGTAGAGAATCTGGGAATCTCTCCAAAAGGTTTGTTTCTGCCATAGTTGCTTCTAATAAGAGGAATAGTTGTCGACGTGGCCAATATGAGCATTGTTTTTCATCCTGCAAGGCAATCACGAGGCGGACAGTAGAATGGCAAGGCGGACGCGTTTCATCACCGAAAATGAGGCTGAAGCTGGTGCGCGCAACTTCTACTGGCGGAACGCGTTAGCAAGGCAATCTGATGTATCCCTATTCCATGCTGCCTATTTGCTGCAGTCGGCGAATCGCGTCTCCTCCAACGTGGCTTAGACGCATGCTGCATATGTGTAAGCTTCAACCATCCATGTAAATCCCAACACCATCTTTCTTGGAGCAGGCAACCGAAAGTTTTGGGCGGCAAGGCCGCATTTACCAAATTAAATGGTTGCAAAAGTAGAGCGGCAGAAGTACTTGGGCAAATATGTATGTGTGTATAAAGTAAACGTACAGCCGATCGTTGCTAAACCTCCTGACCCGAGTTTCATAAAATTTGGTACGAAAACCAGACTACTTTACATCATTAATTACCAGAGACGTGATGGAATCGACCACATTTTCCTTGAGGCCGGCAACGACAGCGCCAGTCAGACAAAAAAGGCAGCGGTCTGAGTCTGACAGCAGCACTGACCAGGGTAATGAATCTCAATCCAGAAGATCTCGGCGACGGTTGGACAATCTTTCGTGCAGAATATGCGCATCGATGCTCTCTCATGAAGGCCTGAAGCCTCTCAACTCATCTGATGGATTCTGGCATCGGAATCGGACTGATTGCAAAGCCTCTGCTGATGCAGGGTGCGGATTGTGTAAATTAATTTTATTCGTTGTCTGCAGCGAGCATGACGAGGATTGGGCGTATGAGCAACGTCTCATCTTTCGAAATTCTCGACTTCCACGATCTTTGTCCACTTTGCCGAACAGTCAACAAATGGGACTATATGGGCTTCAATGCAGTATCGAATCTGAGCCCACAAAACCCATTATTACCATTCAATTATTTGCTAAAAAGGGTGAGTATTCGTTCCATAAAGTGTGGGAAACTACAATCTAACAAAATATAGACGATCCCATCGCAAAGATTGTGCGCCAGAGGACCCTTAGCAGAAATGTCGGAAGCAGCAAAGCATTTGCTGCAGCAAGGGCTCTCATCAAAAATTGCATGAATCCCAAGAATCCCCACAAACATTGTCAATATTCCCGGGACACCGTCCTTCCGCTACGAGTTCTCGATGTTGGCCAGCCAGGAGACCCTCATCCATCAGTCAAACTGAGGATCAATGATATGGACACCCGTGCCAAATATCTGGCTTTAAGCTATTGCTGGGGAAAGCAACTCGGCCCTTCGGCGAGACCACTTCAGCTACGGAGAGATAATCTCAATCAACTGGTTGCTGGTATCAAATTGGAGAGTCTTCAACAGTCCATACAAGATGCCATTTTTGCCACTCGCAAACTAGGCTTTCGGTATCTTTGGGTTGATGCCCTTTGTATCATACAAGACTGTGTTAAAGATAAGGAAACAGAGATTTCACGCATGGCGTCCATCTACAAGAACGCTACCGTGACTATTGCGGCATCCACCTCAGAAAATGCAGCACATGGATTCCTAACCCAGAAGAAACAACCTTATTGTCCAGACTATGAAGTCCGTATTCCAATGGAAAATAATGTGACAGGCACGATGTATCTTTCAACAGGTCCCTACGAGCCCGATCATCCTTTGGACAAGAGAGGGTGGACATTACAAGAGTTCATGTTATCATCAAGAATGTTGATATTCTCCGACTACGAGCTTTTATGGCAGTGCAAAGAAGTGGATCTTCGGAGTGTTTCTACAAGAGGGCTCGAGTATCTTCAACTATTGGAAAGTCTCCCATGGACAGTTTTTGACAATGGCGCGGAACCCTTCTATGGAAGTCACGAAGCTGAGAAACTTTATCTCTGGATGACCATTGTTCGGCAGTACACAGGTCGCGAGCTGACAAATACTGATGACAAACTCAACGCAGTCATGGGCATAACCTCTGAACTTGAAACGCTCTGGCGTGATATAAATATCTATGGGCTCTGGAAGAAGTGGTTTATAGACCTTCTAGCTTGGCATAAACCGGATATTGGAAGAGAAGAAAGACGAAATCTCAAACGAGCGCCAAGTTGGTCATGGGCATCACTGGATGGTGCGGTCGTCTATGAAGGGCCAATCACCTCTGAAGATGCCGTAGTCAAGTCCTTGACTATGCAGACAGCAGTATTGACATGCCGTATGCTGAAGGTAAATGAAGTAAAACAGGACAAGGTCAACACGATAGTAGAGGGCACGGATCTCGAGGTTCCTGAGGCAGAACTCCAAGAGATGGGGTTGAGTTTTGACGATGTGGAATATTTGTTATTGGGGACAGTAAAGATAGGCGCTGATACTGAAAAAGGCAAAGGGCTGCTTGTGATTGATGTTGGCGGAGGATTTTATCGGCGGATTGGACTGGCTAACTTTGAGAATATGGGGATATGGGAAGGCGTCAATCGGCGAGACATTACATTTGAGGCGAGGATCAGTAATTAGGACAGATAGCTTCTAAATAAATATTGATTGCGGTAACTCTATGGTTGCAAGAACTTAAGCAATTAATACACTATCCTTGTATGAATCTTTTGGTGCCTTTGGCAGTCGCTTATTCTAGTAAAGGCCTTATCACAGCCCATGTGCGTACACTTATAAGGGCGCTCTCCAAAATGACTTCTCTCGTGGCTGTTTTGATTAATCTTCCTTGTAAATTTCTTACCACATAGACTGCAAGGAAACTCTTTTGCCCCAGTTCTGGGACGAATCGGCTCAAATGTACCTTGTTCACTGCTCTGTTCAGGATGGTAAATCCGCACATGTCGCTCCAAGTCCTTCTTGGAGGTGAACCCGATCGGGGCAGCATTGCATCGGATGGAACACTGATATGGCCTATCGTGCCGGTTGTTGTGGACTTCAAGATCTTCTTTCTTATCGTAGCCCACATGAAAGTAAGCGCACAGGAGGCGTTTGCACTTGAAGAGATTCGGACCATAGTAATCCGATATCTTATCATTGAGGTAAGCGATATCACCAGGGTTGAAGTTGGTTTCCAGTGAGGCTCTATTCTCGAGCATAGCCTTCTCAATCCTCTCAATACCCATGGTGTTCCGGACGTCGAAATCATTTTTCTGATGTGTATAGATATGATTCCAAAGGATGCAAAGGTTTTGATAAAACGGAAGTCCAGAGAAGTTGTCGAGATCCGCTGGCATTTGGCCTCGAAAATCTCGGTGATATTCTTGTGCGAGATCCGCTAGATTTTGGTCCACGAAGTCTTGCAATGCGGAACCAAAATCCTCACTATCACTGCTTTGTTTATGAAGGAAGTCGCTGCACTTCGAAATTACCGTACTAATGTGGCTGTGCCATTGAGAACAAGCGTAATCTTGAAAGGAAAACCAGCCAAGCTTTGCTTTTTCTTGCCGTTGATTGTCGTCATAATCTTTAGAAGCGCTTATTAGACTTAGGTATCGCAGGCAGCGTATTGTGAGTCCACAGTGGACAGCCTGTTCAGCAATGTACTTGTTTTGAATGATATATCTAGTCATCGTTAGTTATTATAACACCATAGAGCCAGCTAATAGATCAACTCATTGCTTACTGCCGCGCTGTGGAATGAACAATCCGGATGTGACCACCGTCAAGAATATGCACCAGAGACCCAAGGTAATTATGAGAATCCTGTCTTAGCATCTTGTTATCAAAATCCACTTTCTGGTGTTTGGGGTCATATGACAGAATCGATTGCATTTCGTGCCATTTGAGGGGACGTTTTGCGCAGACCAACCAACCGAGAAGTTGCGTTGCCATTTCCCAGTGAGCTTCTCCCTCTGGCAGCTTCAATAGCTCAGTTCTCAATATACCTAAAAGCTTCTCATATCTGCAAATGATGTTAGTATACTCATATTGTCCGGGGTGAGATTTGTGCAGTTGCAAACTTACATCTGAGAGAGCTTCTTGGGTGCCATTTCTTCTGTTAATTTCTCTAAAAGCTTCTCTTTTGTCATCTGATGTCGAAGATACTCGATGGCCAAATGGGCATAAAGAAACATATCTACAAATGTTATCAGCATGCGCTGCGATAATGGATGTCAACCATAGGGGTTTACTTCGAAAACGAACCTTCACTTCTTCGGCAGACAATACTTTCGATCTGTTGTTTGTCGCTTTCAGAAAGATTGAAACCGCTGCTAAAATCCGGTATCCTCTTCTTCACATAATTTCTGATGTCTTCTGCATTGTCCGTCGCTTTGAGTTCGACACAAGCATCACCGTCTGGCATGATATCGGCTTTGGCCAGCTCCGGAATTTGTTGACTCATAAATAGGACTCTCAATCGCCCCTGCTTGATGTTATCACAGTTTGTCACCTGTTCCTTGAAGAAGCCTGCAGCTCTACGCGCTTCTATAATTTCGCACTCGTCTATTCCATCAATGACGATATACTGCCGAGTATTATACTCAAAGAAAGCTTTAATGAGAAATTCTGCCATTGCGACGTCTGTTAGAAGTCCGCTTGAGTCGATATTTTCCTTGCAAAGAGGCAAAAGATATTCAGTGACTTCAACCATTTGATGTAAAACTCCTTTAAGAATGTCAAGGTAAGTGCGATGATCAGTGTCTTCTTCTTCGCAATAGAAGTAGCATATCTTGCTCTCTTGCGGAATTTTTCTCTTCTTTTCGGTACGATAGTCCCCCAACTCGTCTATTAACAATGACGAGAGGATAGTTTTACCTGGACATCATTAGCTCACAGTATCCCAACTTTATGAAACAAGACTATTACCAAATCCTCTACTCCCTTGGAGCCAGATGGCGGAATTGGGTGGCGGATCCTCAGTCATCCAATCAGTGACTTCGCTGTATTTTTTGAATAGCCAACGGCCAGTATCAGGACATATTCGCGCCTTCTGAAATTCCTCATGGAGTAGCGGCATCTTCTTTGAGGCCGATATCCAAGCCAATACTTTCTTCTTTGTCTTGGTTTTCTCGTCTCTTTGTTTTTCTTCGAAGTTTTCCCATGACTTCTTCACATTCTGGGGATATTCTAGAAACATCCTCCTAATATTTTGCCAGTTTTGATCGCTGTTCTGCCAGGACTCTACTGGCGGTAATTCGGCATCCACATTCAAGGTCGCTCGAGGGTTCCAAAAGGATGAGCCCCTCTCCTTAATAAATTTTCCATGACTTTCCAAGGAAATTGCTACATGATCAAAAGTATCATTCAGAAATTTCCATGTGGATTTGTATATTTTCTGAAATACTGAAGAATATGTTAGCCTCGGTAATGATATCGTTAGACAGAAATCATTCTTACAAGTAGGCCGGAGAGAGAAAAGCTTATATGCACACCGATGGAAGGTAAAAACATCTCGATATATGTGCACTAGAAATGTTGTGCAATCGGGTATTGAGATGAAGAGCTGTACATACTCATACAGCAATGGAAGTTTCTCTCCTATTTTCTCATATACATCTAGTAAGTTGTCCAATTCTCGATCCGCGCGATTTGTAAGCTATACGTTGCATGTTGTTAGCCTGATGCATCTGTACAAGTACAGAATTGCTGGATTCATATATACCTCTAAGAGAAATCGAGTTGGCCCCCAGACGCATGCCATCAACTTTACGACATGTTGTTGATCGAGCTTAAGTTTAATCATCACCTTCTCAAAATGTTCCATACCGGTGAGGAATAACTCTATTCGTTTCATGTTCATCATACTGTTCGTCGATTCTCGCCTTGATTGGATGTTGTTAATTGATACTAGTACTTCATCATAGCCGGTTGATTGAAATGGTACTTTGTCGGAGGGACTTGTGTCTTCCGCAATGAATTTGTCTACAATGACGAGCATCTCATTCGGATCCATTGTTTGATCTTGCTACACTGAGAAAAACGCTGATTGATCCGGTTTAGGATTATCAAGAATACATTAAACAAAGAACTCTTGGCTTCGGAATGTCATGATGTGGAAATTTCCGAGTTGTTGGGGTTGGGCTGCAAATCTCGGTCAGGCCGAATGAGGCAGCAACTAGGCAGCGACCAGAGATGGACGCGCACTGCATGAGTGTTTACAAATACTGCCTGCGCCTCGCCCGTTTCTCTTTTCATTGGACAAAAATTGTAGGCTCCCGCTTCTGTTATCATTATACTCAGCCTCCACATTATCCTTATAGCAAACGAGAAATTGAGAAAGCGCGGTGAATTCTACATACGGAAAAGCGTATGCAGTTACAACAGCCATTGAGAATTCGCCTATTTATCCCTTAATTTCATGACTTGTCCAAGTTTAAGTGGTGGCAAATATCAGACTTTTGTCTCCGTATGTTCGCGCAGAACATACAGTTCTCACTACCATTGCCGAGATTAAAATTGCTGTGAAATGAGCGGCCATTGCTGTAAAATGAGCACGCCTTCTGCAGGATTCAAGGCAGCAGCAACAAGACAAACCCACAAATGAACATGAGCCTATTATACTGCTGAATGTCTGAATGTAGGAGTTATAAGCGAGGGACTGGATCCACACGTGTATGGTTGGAGATTTTTGGAAACACTTTGCGGCCATTGCATCATATCTAATACTCTAAATAATAGTTAATCTATGTTTTATATTATTTCACACCCTTAATTGATCCTACGGCGTCCGTGTGATCGCCAATTCTAACGCCTTCGCTATGTCCATTAGTCATTATTACAATTACTCTGCAGGCTCACCAATTGCCTTCTGAACAGCATACATGCTTTCCGGCCACCACGGCTCCCCCGTCTCTATGGATTCGGTCATCCACCCTTGAGTTTCCATGAACGAGAGTATCCGACCGAGCTCCCACTGTCCAATGGTGCCAATCCACCACACCCCGTCTAGGAGCATGGCGAGGACCAGCCAGTGGGCAAAGATACTCATTGCTAGTTGTTGTGCTTGTCCAAGTGGTACTGCATTATTGGAGCAAGCAGAGTCATTTTGCTGTCCCGGTACTGGTATATAATCCAGGGCTGATTGGACAAGTTGAAGATATTCGAGTGGCACGCGGCTCAGGAAAGTCATAATTGTCCGTCTTAACATCCTCGTTGGCGTAACGGAGATGACGTGGGCTATGTACTTCCTCAGCCATGGAGAGGCATTTTCGAGTTTCCCAAGGTGTGAAGTCGATGGAACAGGTGTCGATTGAGAGGATTCAGAGATTGACTCGTCGCTGGCAAATACTGTATTGAATAGGTTATCCAGAAGTTCAACAGCCGTAAGGCATGCTTGAAGCCCCGAATCCGGGTTTTTTGGTGCGTGGAAGTTTGAGTCATACTGGCCGATCCAGACTGCCTGAGCGTGTGCAGTGAGCTTTTCCATGGCAGCCCCGTATGTCGCAGATACAATCGGTAGCAGCAGCTTCTTCGTCCCTTCTGATGGGCCATCTTCAGGATTCAGTAGATTATCGCCCAACATGGGGGTTGTGTGAAATGTAGCATCATCGCTTGCAACTGAATGTGGGCTCGGCAGATCATTTTCCAACTCGTTGTTTCCACTGTTTAGCAGCCCAACGTAGGCTACATACGCGGCCCGAATGGAGGTTATCCACTGTGATTGCAACGGCAGCATCTCGTTGGATAATGTGATCCCGCAGCGGACAGCTTTCTTTGTTAACATAACCCGAACGCAGTGGCCAGATAACGAATATAACACCATCAACGCAGCATTGGCCAGAACTGTATCGAAGTGACCGCCATAAAGAGCTCCCTGCATCTGATGAAGTGAAGACCTATGGTGCTCGTCTGCTAGAGCAAGAAGCCTTTTCATATCGTCTATTCTCTCGAAGGGAGCTGATGAACCTTTCAAAATGTCGTAACACTTGCAGACTGCCGAGAGTGCAAGTACTGAGCCCATGACTGGTCTGCTGCCGAACGCAAGATTCGGCATTCCAACGTGGAGAGCGTATAATTCTTCTGCATTGAAGGGGATGACGCGGCTGGTATGTGATATATAGTGACTTAACAGCTCCAAGTCCTCAGAATTCAAAGCGTGATATGGCTGGAGCATCTGCGGTACCACGGAGGCATCGTATGGCAATGTGCGGGCGATGCCTGAATCACCAGAACATGTGTCATCGGAATTGATTTCGGAGCTGCTTGGGCTAGGCTCGGCGAGATTTAAATATCCCAAGTCCGGGATTTCATGGATTGGAGAGATTGGAGAGTCTTGTTCAGGGCTTAGAGCATTCGAGTCTGTAGGGAAGCGTTCGTTTTGGGTAGTGTAACGGCAACAGTGATTCCGCTTCTGGCAGCGAGAACAGACGGGACGAACTTCATCGCACTGATTGCGCTGTTAGCAAACATCTCCAGATTCTCAAACTTGAACACAAAACTATAAAAGCACCTTTTTTCTCTGCTGTTTGCATCTTATACAGCCCTTTCTAGATTTTTCATGCGACCGACGCTGTTTAAACTCCTTTGCAGTGTGAATGAGAATTGTGGACATTTTGGCTGAAATTGTCTTTTAAGCTTGTTGCTATGGAACTCTTCGTGCAAGATTCATGAGAGACCACTTTATTTAAATATTTAACGGTAATCCGGAGACATAGTTACGCTAAGTATGCGACGGCGCTTGCGACAAGAAAGTAACACACCATCCCTTTTTCGGGCTGTATTTGGAATTCGGTATGTGTCAGAAACTTAAGGCAGAAATGGAAGGTTTCTTGTTTATTCCCGCGCATTTCTCTTTTCGAGTCTGCTGATAAGTGCCGAGACGATAGTATGTCATAATCTCACCCATGCATTCAGCGTTAGCATGAATCCTATACTTCATTTCAAGGCTCCCAATTGAGATTATTTGTCAAGCTGGTGACGCAGCAAATAGTGAAGGCCCAGGGCTGTGCATTCTAGCCTGGTTTCTAGTGGGATTAGCGGTGTGTTCGCGTTTACGAATCCCGTTGCAAATGCGAACCCCGTTACAAAAATCGCGGCCTTGCCCTGCCGCGACGAACCATAGTCACCCTGATCAAGTGAATGATCATATATCGCCGACTGTAGCGGGCCCCTTTTTCGAAGTTGTGAGCCTGGAAGGTTTAGGCTAACAGTTAAGGCCTGTAACTTCAACTGCTTAATAGTGGAGAGAGTTACGTGTTCGATCTTAATAATAAACATACAACTAGTCTGTTGTAGAGAAGAAACTCCGCAAACATGATTGGCCGGAGTTAGTATAAGAGAGCGAGCCGATATGAGAGCAGCCTGTAAGCGTCTAGAAAGGCGAGTCATCAAGAATGCGGTCTAGGAGAGCTTCTAAAAAGTGCACTAGTTCTAACCAATTCAACTCTCAGGAACAGATCTACGATATGAGTAATATTGATTCCGGCAAGGAGTACCCCGTTGTAAGGAGAAAAGCAACTTGTCGAAGTACACAAGCCACCAAGCACTTCAATGAAGAGAAGAAGGTTGATTCTATTGTTCAACTATCGCACGCGTATCCCGGGTCGAGAAGGATCCCGAAGAATGCCGGACTGATCCCCTGCCAACTGGACACTAGGTTGGGTACTGTACACGTAGGCCTTCCTATGTTCTCCGTATTTCTGACCCAATCATTAACCTTCCTTTATGGTGTTTAATAATTGTTTTCAATCAACTATCTCGCATTCCTTGTATCAAGACAAACTTGCATTCTGCGGCTAGTTAGAGGAGGATGTAAACCAAGACAAGGATCACGTATGACCAATTGAAACTATATCTGAGGGAGGAACAAGTGGAAACTATGATAACAAACTCCTTGTATGTCTATTCCGCTTTTTACAACCAATTTCAATATAGCGCATCACTGAAACACCATATATAACTGTTTTGAATTACTAAAGTTTGTCGGTCCTTCAGACGTTGTATTGCGTGTGGGGAGTTTTGGTTCTGACGGGGAAGAGATTGCGGCACTAAAGCGCGCGAATCGCAGCCCCTGTCCCTTTCCCGAAATCCTTCTCAACTAAGTGCCTAGTGGTTCCCGCAATTCTAGGCATCTTTCTAGAATCTTGTAAATCATCATGAAGCTCTGGCTCGAACATCTTTACCAACAGGATGAGATATCTCAAGTCGTTCATAGCATACCAGTAGGACTGATCTTAAGCAGATCATCATCCATACGATGTTTAATATGTGGATAACTATGTGGATCATCGGAGAATATGGAACATTATGGTTCTTTGAACTAGGCAAAATTGGTAGTGCATCGTTCATGCATCCAAGTGAAAGTGTCAACACCGATTTTTTCTCACCATTTTGCTGAAGTTTAGCTAACATACCTGGGGATTGGAAACATATTGACATATAAAATACTCGAGATTCCCTCTAAGCTATGGAATTAGAGTTGAGATCAGCCCAATTTACTCGCATATAATAGCGGATAATGTGATAATGATAGCTCAGGCTCGATCATGCCCTGCCGCAGCTCTCGATAATATGTGTTGGTAAAGCCGAAAGTTTCAACAAGGTATAATGCAGCTAATCTGGGGGATAGGGCAGGGCGGAATTAGTTAATCTTGAGGAACCGATCAGTCGGTATGAAGATCTAAGCTAGTTATTATCTCATATCTAGTTAATCTATCAGTCCAATGAGCGGTCACACTCAAGCTTTACCGACTGAATCCTCCAGCTTCCATGCCACTAATGGCATAACTATAATGGGGCGAGATTATGACAAGACTAACCCAGTGACGCCTTCTGGATCATTGTATTCCCGTAATAGGAGTAACATCGATTGAGTGTTGTAGCATCACAAGCATCGAAGATAGACCCTAATTATGAATTTGAAATATATCATGTTTCAGCGATTCTCTATGCAAGTGTTTGGAGCTTTACTGAGTTTTGGTCTGTGGTGGATTATTTACCAATACCAGGCTACCTGAGAGCAATATTGTAGTGTTCATAGAGTAAAATCAAGGGCAATATCATCATGATGGCGAAGAAATGGAGGAATTGAGGGATCCTCAGATGCTGTATAGACACTTCTACTTAAGAGTACAATAGCCAATTCCAACACTTGGTGTCCTGAAAGTGTAGCTTTCCATTTACAAGAAATTCTTCATCGTCTAGAATTTTGGGGAAATGGTGATAGCAAAATATTATTGTGTTCGTTTGCACAACGAATAGAACCATGCTTCTGTTGTATGCTGCTCTATCTACATCAGCAGCAAGCAGTATAGTGCAACTTGTGATCGTTAACGCACAGTGCGCGCTCTTAGCCGCCGTCGTATACTCGTATTTGCCAAATGTTACTGCGTACTAGAAGAAATTTGTTTGTGATGATTAAGTCGAGTAAATACAGAGTATCTCGCAATGCCATTGTCGACATGAAGCCGGGTACTGTACTCATACGAGTATTTGCTCAATACCGGTTACTCATCAGGTTGCATTGTCCGAGCGTATTCCTCCAGTCTCACGAGCGTATTCCACAAGCCACAGAGCGTATTCCTCCAACGCGCGTCCCCACATCGCGTCGGTAGAGGACTGGACAGTAGGATGAGAATCGTCCTAGCTTGGCAAAGAGGCGGAGTTTACGGGAGCTAGCGGATGCTGTGTCTCCATCGCATTCGACCCGTCCTTAATAACTGATCTCCACTATGCGGAGAAAGAAAGTAAACACCGGCCTGATCTCCTTACTCAAGGCACCAATATCGGTGTACGCGTGAGAACAAAACGCCAGTGTACGCTTGGAAACAAATTGCCGGGCACATCCTTGCCAGGAGTACCAGAATCAGCCTGGTGTGTTCTTCCTACTACTTACCTACGCAGTGAACATGCTCTGCTGACCCCTGGTGAATAGATGAACAGCCTCATTATGGGCGATGCGCTCGAATACGCCCTTCTGGAAGACAATTTGGAATATGCACTCCTCAGAGATGCAGATAATTTGGAATAAGCAAAGACACAGACAATTTGGAATAGGTAGAGACGCAAAAATATAGATCGAGCGTCGTATAAATACTCATCTTGCTGTAGTCGGGTTGTAAACAAACATAGGAACATCACTTCTTTGTCAACCAGCATCGTTATACCAGAGAACCATACTCGTACTCCAGCCAATCAGACAACATGCGAGGCCTTTCTTTCACCATGGCGTTAGCCAGCTTCGCTTCGGCGTTGCCTAACTATCCTATGAAGGGGCACGAATGGATTCCTGCGGGGCCAGGGGACAGTGAGTGACTCAAAAATCGCCGGTGATTCATATATATAGGTGACTAACCGCGAGAAACAGGCCGATCTCCTTGCCCTGGCCTGAATGTGCTTGCTAATCACAATTACCTTCCTCGTTCCGGAAAGAACATCGATCTGCCAAGCATTCAAGCTGCCGTCGCGGCTGCATACAACTATGCCCCTACCACTTTCGACAGCGCCTTCATACAGGCCCAAGACTGCCATTTGACGACCACAGGCAACTTTTCGACTATCAATCTGTCCGATCTGGCAAAACATGGGCATAACTGTGTCGAATTTGATGGATCTCTATCGCGAAATGACCTCTTTTCCGGAGATAATTTGCACTTTGACCCAAAGATTTGGTCGACAATGGCAAAGAGACTGGACTTGAACAAGGTTTCGCACGATCCAAAGTCCAAGTACATCACTGTAGAGCAGGCGGCCAAGGCCAGAGCTGCTCGAGTAGCGGACGCAATGAAGGCCAACCCCAATTTTACTGCATCAGACCTGGAGATAAATGGCAGCCCCGGGACGACAGCTTTGTACTTGACCACGCTGTGGGATGATACCGTGGGAGGTGCTCCTAAGGAATGGGTCAAGTCATTCTTTGGTAAGTCGCGCAAGTGGCTGCTTGTTGATACTGTCTGGAGGACTTATACTAACCACCAAACAGAATGGGAGAAGCTCCCTTTCGCTAGGCCTTTGAAGCAAAAGACTGGTGAAGATATTGGTAACATGCTTACCGCAGTTCTGGCAGTGAAGGTTTAATCATTGGCTGTCAGCAATTATACAAAGGTTGGCTGCGATGCACTTCTTGTTCCGGCTGTGAACCAAGTGCAATCAAACCGCTGCATTTGGAGAGATGTTGCGTACCTGTTAAGAGACGCAATTACATATACACGATATTGTTATCTTCTTACTCTCTTTTATTTATTATTATTACTACTTGTTTTACAATGCTTTGGAGCTTGCGCGTAAAGGATAATACAGGTTAGCATGCAGGAGAGCGAGAAACATTTTCAGTACAACATGCGATTTTTAGAACAATAGATAGTGAATACTTCGTCAATCTAGAGCTTATCAAAAAATGGAGACTTTGGGAGTTTTCTTCCGTATAGTTGAAGATGTTTTTTCCACCGAGCGGGGATGTTAAACCTGCGTGGTCTGAGTACGTTGTTTCCTGCGTCGAATTATGCCCTAATACTATTAGACCAAGTAAACCAGGACAATGGTGAAAAAATTAATAATGAACATAAGAGAGCAAGACCTCAAGCGCTCATAAATAATCAGTCTCACTTCTCTTACCCTTGAATCCAATCCCGGAGTGCGTTACTGGCGCAATCCGTGACGAAGTTCACTAGAGCCTCTATATACATGTACTCTACAGGTAGGGCGTCACATTTCGACTATGAGGAACATTAACTACTGGATAAACATGAAACTCTTTTTTCTAATTAATTCATGAGCTAAATTAATATTGTCCTAGATAGAAAGAAGTCTAATAGCGTCTGCGAGTATTGGTGTCACAACATGTTTTCGGGTAGCGTGTTAACCACAACGGCCATTACAACCCATTCCTAGAAAAGAAGTCGAAAATAAGCTGGAACCCTGCTGTAGCATTGTTGTGGAGTGGCAGCGCATGGCCAGTATTGGGCTGAAGAGCCACCTCGATTTTCGTAGCGTGGGGGTAAGTCGCGTTCAACTCTGTCATATTGGCCAAACCCCTGCAATCGCCTCGGCAGATGTAAAAGTCAAGCTCTGGCAACAGGAATTGCACAGGGGCCCTGAAGGATGGTCCGGGGTTTCCAAGCAGGGAGAAGGCAGAGGCGAACTCTCCGATCGGGACAGGCTGCTTGATGCTAATGCCATAGTCGAGCAACTCTGGTGTGAAGGCGGTTTTGGGATTGCCACCAAAGAAGATGTTTTGGATGCCATCTCTCTGGGCCACAACGTAGCCGCTTGATCGGTTGAAAGGAGGATTTCCCGTGGCGGCATATTCGACGCTGAACGATGTTGAGCCGGCGCTCGCAAGTTGGTCGGTGAACAGGTAACCCGTGATAATGGCTCCATCAGTGAGAGGGCCGTATCTAGCGATGAAGGCCGAGGTAAGGAAAGAACCGAAGCTGTGTCCGATGTGGACGACCTTATGCGGGGCTGCCAATGACTTGAAAGAAGGAATGGAGGGTTTCGCATGACCCGCAAACTCATACAGGCTACCATTGCGTGCCATCAAAGTCAATTGACGGAGGATTTCAAGCTCGACAGGTGCTTGGACCACGTCGTATGCATCCGGCTTATCAGATTGACCGACTCCCAGACGATCATATGTGAAGATGGAGTATCCTGCTTTGAGTGCTGCTTCCACGTAGGAGTGGTTCTCCGGCTTGTACTCGGAATCCCAGTATCTAGAGTCGTAGTGCACTCCATGGGTGGCGATCTGCAGGATATTATGCTTTCCATTCTTGGTAGACTTGGGAACACAAAGCTGAGCATGGATGTTGAACGTCTCAGAAGTCGTGGTATTCTTGATAATATTGCCAGGGCCGTGTATAGTAGTCCGTGTGGCATCGTAAATTGCCCAGGATACTGCTTCAATATCGTTGTCCACTCTTGGTATGTCAAAAACGGCAGTATCTGCGGTAATAGGCAGCGGAATATCCAGCTGCTTGCAATATCCGTGAGGCCTTTCGACACAGGCATTTGCTGAAACAGAAATGCCTGGTAGAAGCATTAAAGCTCCTAGGAGCAGTGTAGAGACCATTGTCTTTGAAGATGGGGATTCAGAAGGTAAACTATTCGTAGACTTAATGGAAAGAGATAATGGATGATTTGCAAGTAGATTGGCGACCGGAAAAAAGCAAGAGAGCAAGAAAGTATAAGCTTATTTATAACAAAAAAACATCAACTATATGCCAAAGGTTTTGACAAATATTTGCATTTCTCAAATCAACCTCAACCGTAAATTTTATTAAATTGCTGACATGAGGCTATGATACGCACATATTATACGCTCTCCCATTTTGACGCTGAATGTTAGCCAATTCATACGTTGTCTGCGCTATGCACTATGAGGAGCACGCCATGAGGAGTACGCCATCAGCACACAGCAGGCTATACGCTTCTTAAGCTAGGAGGACCAGGCTATACGCTCTTACGCTAGATCCCACAACAAAGCGTCAGCTCAGCCTCAATCTATGCGTATAACTTAAAAACAACTGCACTGCAATCCTTTGGTCCTTTTGCAATTCCGGTTTAGGCCAAAGGCCGATTTGATAAGTCAGCTTTTTGCGCCTTTCATACGATCAAATGAGATGTTGAAGTGCGTCACAGAGAGTAGGCATGCCGCCTGCTAGTCTCTGATTCACACAACCAGCCCGACACCCGCAATGACCTGAAGGGTAATTGGTTTCGTGAGTTTCCAGTTCAAATGACGAGATGGCTGGCTAAGATGCACGTACCTCAGGTTTGTATATAATTTATAGGATGAATCATCTGCTGCTGTATTATAATGACCTCCATTTATACGACATCAAGAATTAAGAAACTTAGGCCTTGCTCAGGCCTTGCTCAAGGGCCACCATGCCTAAGCGACGTCAGCGGAGCTATCTCAATAGAGCAGGGAAATTCGCAATGCCAAGATCTGAGGGGTGAATTCGGAGCATGACAACTATTCCCTGCTTACTGGTCTGATCTAGTTAGGCACCCACGATCAGAAAGATCGGGATGACAAATTGTTGAAGACAATATCGGCCAGACTTTCAGCGGGGCATTTAGTTACTAACATCAGAGTCCGAAGAGCAATAAGACTCTACTTGTGAAGCAACACAAGCCTGTTTATTAGGCTTATAAATGATCATCGTAGTAGATAAGGGTGCGTTAGTGACTTGCATTATGCATTCATTAATTAAGACTGAGAAGTTATGTCATCTCTAAACGATTATTTGCATGACAAAGATGTGGAAGCTGCCACGAACAGACGCGAGCTTCGCTCATATCATCTATCCACTGCCAATGAGCCTCTCGCCTTCAATAGACATACCAAATCAGCTTAGAATACAAATGCACGTGGTTAGACTATCTAAGAGGTAAGAGTTGGCATATTACTGAGGCTGATTATCACGTATATCCTCGGTGATGAGTACTCAAGGCAGGCGCGCCCATGAAACAATTTATGTCTTAACTCTAGGTATGCTATAATAAGTTTAACGCGATGATGCTTAGATTTGTTTGACAGGTTACCTTGTCGGGGATATTAATTACACCGTATATGATGGTATTAAACATGCCGTCGGTATTCAAGAGTGATTAATATGTAATAATTTGTATGCAATAAGTGGAGTTGTTCGGAATCTAGAGAGCAAGTGCGCTTCTGTAACCAACCCCCTAACCATTAGCCAGTAGCTGCAGCTATTAAAAACGCTGGTAATACTGAGCTACTTAGTGTCCATAGAGTACTAAACAATATATAGAGCGCCAATAATTGACACACGGATTCGTAGACGACCCAAACTTGCTACTTCAAGTCAACAAAAACCTCTATTCAATTGAACATGGCAATTGTCGGCGAGGGAAACGCAATCTCGCCGGAATTCCACAGGAAGCTTTACTTGACCGGCATCCCCGACCCTAGTGGCAGAAATGGTCGTATTATAGAATAACCATGTTTTCAAGTCTTTTAGTGTAATGTACGGAGGGAGTGAGATATTGATTAGGAAGGTCAATCCAAGAAAATGAAAGCCCACCGCAACATTTCTCATGATATAAATATTATCTTCATTCTCGCCTAGTTTGCCAACATGTCTGTTCAACCCAAGTACACTTAACAAGCTCGACTCATCCAAATCCGCAAAAATGATGTTGTCACTTCGTATTCTGGGCTCTGCTGCTGTTATGGCAGTCGCAGCCTCTTGCAAGCAGCTCATTCTGAATGTTGGTCTGCTCTTTTGGCTTGGAATTTCGAATTCATTTTAATCCGCTGATAGTTTGATGATCTCGCCATATCAAACGACAACGGGTGTGGTAATTTCACCTTTGGAGAGTTTTCAACCTATCATGTGAGCTATCCTTGAGTTGATTCATTATTTCAATCAAAGCTGACACGTTCCAGCATATTGCTGTTTCAGATGCTTTTGGCACTTCTAGAGTTTTCAATGCCACCAAAACTCCATCTTGCAACTTTGTCTTAGACGAGGATATAAGTTTAGCCTTGTTTGGTCGAGCGCCTTCACCTTCCAACGCGTTATTTATCAGCGCATTGCTTGATGCCCAGATTGTCGCTAGCGCTGTTGGCTCTGTAGATATAACATTGATAAACGAGGCATCGTTTGATATATTGCCCGTCTTTTCAGAAGCTGAGGTAAATCGCGTTTAAGCTCCAAGGCAAGACTAAGCTAACCTATCTCAAGCGTAATTCGAGCAATGTAACTGTTGAAGTTTTTACTTTGTTTTCAGATTTTGCCGATGTCGAGATTCGCCATGGATTCACATTCCACACTGCAACCGATGGATGGGGTCCCTATCACGTCAGTGTTTCTTCAAATGGCGTCGAGTATCGGTTTCTTGAGGTTGACGTAGTGCTTCCGGATGAGGATTCCCAGCAGGGAGGATTATCTCCGGCCTTCTTCCTTGATAACCTTGTTTTGGAGAGTACAGAGTGATGCTGTCTAGGAAAGTGAAGCTAGCACTATTAACATATAGTAGTAAGCGCAAGAATCATGGAATGGATAACCAACTTTATCTTTAGCTATAAGAAGTTTAGTTGACAGCTATTGATATGAGATTATAAAGCCCAATTGCTTGGAAATACGTCTATCATAATATCATGGTCTTAGTTAAGTGTTTATAAAGGGAAGATAAAAACTCTGAAATATGTACAAAATGGAGATTTGAACATAAATTGGTCAGGGAGCGACTGATTAGCCGCCTATCTTCGCACGGCTTTATTCAACCATTAAGCGCCTGTAAGCCATTGAGAATCACTGGACTTCTAGGAATTCGAAGATTTCAGAGTACTATTTTTTACCCACCATGTTTGTCAATATGTCTTGCATGGTTGAAGTAAATCTACAAAGCAAATATGTAATTCGTAGAGATCAGGCACTATCGACCTTTACAAGTTATTTGGGCACGAGTCGAACAATGGCGGTTGGTTTGGAATATACGATAGATACAGCAACTCTGAGAGGTCTCAGTCGATTGATGCGTACGCTATGTGGGAGATGACGATCAACAAGTACTACGAGCCATCAGATCACTCATTCCGAAGTCAACCCTGGCCAGGTTGCTCACCCTGGCGATGGTCAGCAGAGGCTTGAATTCGGCATGCCACCACGTTGGAGACACCAGCGGCTGGGGTTAGTTGCAGTTTGATTGGGACTACGGAAAATAATAAGGTAATCTTTATGCTTCCATTTTACTTTCGGTGAGGCCCATTACTCTCACTCAGTTATAGCCCTGTTCATCTCCATTACCCGGTAGGATAGGGATATGCAGTACAAATGACATAATAGAGAGATTGATGGATGGTTGTAAGGCCTGTTTTTTGTACTATGTTGGAATCGCAACTGTTTTCATCATAAGGCTGAGTATGGAGGGCCCAGCCAGTAGTTATGCGTTGATAGGTACAGTACCAGATACATCAAACCGGCATTCGCTCAAACTGGCATTCGCTCGCATATTTATCTTGAGGACGGAAAACTCTATACCTAACACGCGAGTGGTTCAATCGAATAATATGGCAACTATTCCCCTGTCTACTAGCCTGATCTAGCTAAGCCAGTAGAGCCTACCATGGGATGACAAATTAGAAACGACAACATGCCTGCCGACGGCCGTCGGTCAAACTTTCTGCGGGGCCGTCGGTGGCCAGCGTAGCAGTCCGAAGAATGGGCAAGTTTTCACTTGCGAAGCAACACTTCAATATATATTAGGCTTACAAATATCTTTCTTAAATGAGTGCGATGGAGTACTCTATTGCCCATGTTTATAGGTATTACTACTCATTGGCAACTATTTGCATGGAAAGCGTCTGAGCCATATCATCGACTGAGAATGCATGTATGTACTTAGAGAGACAGGCAATTAAGTATCATGTCTCAAGACTATACTAGCACTCGAGGATATGAATTACTATTGAGAAGAAATTAAATATGGTTTATTTTAATAAAGCTAATAGTCCATAATGTTTGCATCATAGATGGCAAATGCGTTCTTACATCTACTTTAGTATTACTAGATCGAGTATGAACTGACTGCTATATGGCTAATTACGTGACATCAGGTAAGATGTTTCCCTTTTTCCCAAAAGATCATGGGGCTTGGAGATAAGCACAAAATATGCACCAGAGCAACTTAAACGTGGAGAAGCCCACCCCCGATCCAGACACTGGTCGCTTCGACCATAATCCCGTCCCGCGGTACTTCTCCCGATTCATGAATTAATAATAAAGTGCATGACACCTGACGAGTAATGATTCCACATTGCCCAAATGAAGATACGATGTGGGATTGTGGGATTGAAAGTGATCTAGCGCGTAACAATAACGCTGCTGCTGCCATTGGCGTTGGAAACCCCCCTTTCCAACTGCCGTAAGTTTTCCAACTACCCCAAGTCAATTACGATTAGTTTAATTCTCAAGCTGCTAAACACTTTCATTGCTATTGCCTTGGAACATTGTCGTCTGCTGATGATATGGACGCAAAAGACATGGCTAAGCTAGGCTCAGCGCGAGCAGTGGCGATCTCAGCATCTATTATCGCTACACAGCTAGTTCAGGTTCGTGAGAACCAAATTATACGCCCGATCTAACACTGCAATCATTGCTAAACAAGTTCTTAGATGATCCCTTTTGGTGCCGGGATTCTCGCCTCAAGCATCATTGCCCGCGACCTTAACTCACCGAACAAGGCAAGCTGGATTGCAGCTTCGTACCCGTAGGTCTAATTCTACTTAAAAACTTGTCAATATGCAATTTTTCGACTAATATCATCCGAAGCTTAACGCAAGGCGCTTTTGTTTTAATAGGCGGTCGTATCGGTTCTATCTATGGCCATAAAAATGTGCTTGTCGCGGCTTGTCTGTGGTGGTCAATATTCTCATTGGGCTCAGGCTTTTCCCGCAACATCGTCGCGCTGATTGCGCTGCGAGCTCTGACTGGAGTTGGGGGCGCTTTCATGGTACCAAATGCCATTTCATTATTAACCATTAATTTCCCTCCTGGAAGACTTCGAAACCTGAGCGTTGGTTTCTTTGGAGCAATGGCCCCTATCGGTGCTTCGATAGGCTGTGTGTTCGCGGGTCTTTTGGCTCAGTTAACGCCGTGGAAATACATGTTTTTTGGGCTGTAAGTATCGTCGAAATGCATTCACTCGCAGCAATGAGTATCTGACTTTGTTATTATAGCACCGTCATGGGTGTCCTTGTGACAGCACTCGTTGTGTTTGTTGTCCCCGGCGAGACTGAACCTTTGGATAAGCATGGACGTGTTGACTACATTGGGTGCTATCTTGGAGTCGGCGGGCTCATACTGTTCAATTTTGTTTGGAAGTTAGTATCTATCTATCATCCCTGTCCAAGGCCTATTCCATCTTCACAAGTTGACACTCAGATACAGTCAAGCCCCATTCGTTGGTTGGCAGGAGCCGTATGAGTACGCTCTGCTGATCGCTGCAGTCGCCCATCTTGCTGCATTTATTCTCTGGGAAGCCCGGTTTGCAGCTGACCCAATCTTGCCTCTTGATATATGGACAGCAAAATCGATCAGTCCGATGTTGTTAGCATCATTCATCTCGTTCATGGCAGTCGGCATCTTGGTATGGTACTGCAATACGTGGAATGTGAACTTGCGAGGATACTCGACCTTGCTGTGTGCTGCTACCTTCGTTCCGCTGGCAATCGGAGGAACCACAGCGGCCATAGTCAGCGGCTTGGTCGTACCACTCTTAGATGCCCAATACATTTTGGTGATAGGCAGTGCGTGTACCATGGTTGCGTGCATTCTTGCTGCAACAATGCCTGACAAGCAGTCATACTGGCCGCAGATGTTTCCGGCAATCACGATTCTTAGTTACGGGCCCGACTTTCTCTTCGCAGCGTCACAGATCATTGCAAGCAATACTGTAAAGAAACATCAACAGGGAATTGCCGGGTCTTTGATTGGCACTCTGGTAGCCTATGGTCAAAGCACAGGTATTGGATTCGCCGGCACTGTCGAAACTTATACCAACAATCACGGCGCCAATATCGGGGATGGATATCGACATGCCCTGTATCTGGGAATTGGACTAGCTGGACTATCAATTATTGTCGCTATACTTTTTATTCGCATCCCAAAAGACACTCGCGATGGATGGGGTGATGAGGAGATAACTGTGATGGGAGATCTGTCTGATCAAAGCGAACAGAACAAAGCTGACGAGAGCTTAGATTCCCAGAACAAATAACTACAAGTATAGGAATAATAGCTAGGAATATTCTTTTAGCTATTGTTTCTACAGCTACTACTAAAACACTGGTATGGTCCTCCATATCAAGCTCGTCTCATACATTACCACAGGGGCAGCTTTTTAATTTAGAAACGACGAATGACGCCCACTATCATGTCTTGTCGATAAAATTGGATTATTTTAAATTTATCCTTCTCTAATTAGTTGCTTATAGAATTTTGTACATTTCTAAACTTAGTTAAGTGTAAAAGCCTGACACAAGTAATCATTCAGTCTCTAAAGATAATACGTATGCTGGAAGCAAAAGTATTGTTCCACATGTAATTCTCAGTAAACATGGCTCTATAAAATATGGTGTAAGAGGGTATTCTTCTCTACTAAACTTATACCCGTGCCAAGCTCATCTATCTGTATATAATCTACGAACAATATCCAGGGACGTGAAAGGGGGATACTAAAGTATTTGCAAGATAATTAATCACTGGCAACTATACAAGGAAGTCATAGAAATGTAATTCCAAGCTCCCTAGATACTTCACGCTAATTGGCTACGAAGCCCTAGTCTTAAACTTGAAGGCGGATATTTGAGGCTGTAAACATGAAGTCGAAGGAATTAAGACATCCCACATCCCACACGGAGTAAACATGCTGATAAATCACCAAGAAGGTGTTTTAAAAAGAAGCAGTTGCTCCTATATCATGACCTTGAAGCCAAGAATATGCCCCATATTTCAAGGTCACACCAGTCTGCTTGCTAATTATTCGCGGATTGTTGCCGGCAAGCACTATGAGCCAATCAACTCCACGGAATACAAACAAGCTCCCCACAAAGCGACACAAAGCGGCGCAAAGCGGCTGAAGAGAAGGAGATCCCACGAGGTCCGGGGTTTTGTGCTCCGGAGCGATCCGCAGAGCTCCGATGTGTGTCCGACGTATTGGCCTCCAATCATTGTTGGTTGAGTCTCCCTATTTCCGTATTAAAAAAAATCTCTTTCATTCCAATTCCGAAAGGAGGATGTGCCTTACGATTTGAAATCAGGAAAGCACAATGTCTTTTGATACAACGTCTCTTGGTGGAGTAGCTCAAGTTGCAACTATCCTCCACATCCCTGGTTTGCTTGTAGGCAACCAACGGATGGGGCAAAATGGGCATAGGGGTTGTACATGCAAACATGAACGATCCGGAGATGCGCCTTTTACTATGCGCAATGTGGGTAGAGGGAAGTACGTATCGTGGAGATCTCGAAGGATATAAAACCCAAGCTTCCCAACTCTCCGAAGAGCTCCCTAACAATTCTCTCACCACAATTCCAGGACCAACAACTTGACTAAACACAGTTTTGAGTATTATCATTAACAGATAAACACCCGGTCACAATGTCTATGCCAAACCCCACCGCCAAATACCACAACAACCCTACACCTGTGGTTGATCCTACGCAAAAGCATCTTTCGGTAGCTGGCAAGACTGTTCTCGTCACAGGAGGTGGCACAGCCATTGGAGCTGCAACTGTGGAAGCCTTTGCAAAGGCCAAGGCTGACCACGTCTTTTTCGTTGGAAGACGACTTAATCTTCTTCAGATTGTTGAGCAACGGGTCATTAGCACCTTCATATTCCTTTGCAGGCCTTAAACTAATGCATCGCAGCTCTCGAAACTGTACCCGCAGACCAAATTCCACGCCCTCCAAACTGATATTTCCAAGGAGGATGAAGTCAAGGCTCTGTTCGAAACCATCAACAAGACCAGCTTTCTCGACATCTTAGTCGCCAACGCTGCATACCTCTCTTCGCCTGGTTTACTCCACACTACCGAAACAGGCGAATGGTGGAAGGGATATGAGATCAATGTCCTGGGTACCTATCTTCTCGGCAAATACTTCATCAACCAGTCGAAGCCAGCTAGAGGGAAGCCTGTTTTCATCGGTGTCAACACTGGCGCAATCAACGTCGGTCCCGGTTTCTCCAGCCCCATGAGCGGCTATGTGTCTTCCAAGATGGCTACTGCCTCAGTGGTAGAGTTCCTCCAGCAGGAGAACCCCAACATCAAGGCATTCAACGTTAGCCCTGGCATGGTTCAGAGTGAAATCGCCGACAAGGCCAATACGCCTCAGTTCCCGCCAACGGACTCACCCGAGTTGATGGCCAACTTTGCAGTGTGGCTTGCTAGCCCCGAATCAGACTTCCTCGCCGGTCGTTTCATCTGGGCCAATTGGGATGTGGAAGGATTGGTTGCGGCCAAAGAGAAGATCCTGGCGAACCCGGGACAATTGAAACTAAATATCGGCGGCTGGGAGAGCAACTTTGCTGCCCTCAAGTAAATAGATACAGGAGATGATTCAACTCTATGTTTCTATGTTACATATGGATCTCCTTTGATAGAGCGAAGAACAATCTCATACATATTCTGTCAGTATCTTACGATCCCTTTTGGTCGCCAACAAACTATTCCCTTCTAGCTCTCAATTATGACATGCTGTCTATCGAGAGTCCAGCTCACCATCAGCACAGCTTTTGAGCTCTATTATTGTGTTGCCATATGAAAAGAAATAGGGTAGGCTGGCAGTAATAGTCATCTCTAATCCACCGGTGCTACCCCAAAGCCATGGTACGCGCCGGTGCTACAATAAGTTAATAATGCACATACGTGCAATCACGCTCGTGTTTACGTCTGTTTAATGAACACAGTGGCTTCAATAGTGGCTAAATTTCTCCAAGAATCGATTCTTAGGTATGTAATCCCCTCGCCATCATTCACCGAATTGTGGTGGTGACGCACTGATGCCCGGCTCGGAACCCAAAGACCACATCAACGGAACACAAGGCCCTCCCTTGCATCGGAAAAACAGATGTGGCATGTACAAATTGATTAGTACAGTTGTTGTCTTACTTTTGTTTTTGTTTTTTACAAGAGTCTTAATTTTATGGAAGACATTTGGGCAGCAGTCAGCGTCAATCATCTGGTGCAACCGACTTTTGCATCTTTCAAGCGCTCTATTAGCAATTCTTTCTTTCGCAAACACAAGTCCTACGCAGTGGATAGACTTCTAACACTTGAATAAGCCATGGTTTTCATCATTATGGCATGGGCCATCACGTTTACGGCAATCTGTACCCTGATTATCTGCTTAGGCTTTGGCCCAGTTGGGATTGGTGCAGGTATGTGGTCATCTCTCCTCCAAAGATACCTAGGAATTGCGGTGTACAGTCAGCTAACAGATATCCAGGAACATTCGCCGCTGCGTTTCAGTCGTACATGTATGGAGCCTTTACCCCAGCCGGAGGGATCTTTGCGACGCTCACCAGCATGGCGATGCTGGGTATTTTGATGCCAGCCACAGCTATTCTTGCTGCTGTGGTTGCCACAGGAGTGGCGATACTCGTATGGGTCTTGGGGATTAGCCGATCATGACTGTAGGGCTTGGGCTTTCCATTCTTGGATGCTGGCTGGTCAGTCAGTTCCCAGGTGCTTCAGACCAAAGAAGTTTCCCAGCTTTCAGCAAACTACGGAGTATATCGGCAGCCTTCAGCTAAGTACGGGGTATCTCGGCCCGCTCTGAGCCATGTTGAAAGCGGGCAAGCTGGCCTAATATTCCGATGGGTTGCCTATTACAGAAGGCCGTTGTGCTTACACACCACACCGCTGGGCTCAAAGATGATACTATCGTCTGCGAATATATACTGTATGTTATCATTGCGGATCTTCTGTACGGTGTCTAGATTGCAGTAATGTTAAAAATAGAAAAAACTATTCGCCGTCCTTGCGATTTCGGCTGAATTGCCGGGTGAATTATAATAATATGTCTTACTCAAAGGGTAATGCACCCTACAGCATCTTGTAGTATACAGCAGCAGGGGGCTGTCAAGCTTGAATAAGAGCTTGAAGGGATTCTGACAGTGGATCCGGCGGCAGCCCTTTCGAAGGTTTAGTCCTATTTCATGCGCTCATCTACCAACTCCCGGGCTCAAGAAGGAGAGAATAATGCACCCGAATACTTTGTAATCTCCTTGTTTATTGGGTCCTATCTTCCTAATTCTGCTGCGGGATAATAAATTCGCCGCTTACTCTCAGCCAAACGGGCGTAGCTGAGCTCATCGGCACCAAAATCCGGGGGTATACCAGGGGGATCGAAGTTGTCCCGATGCCAGCGAGGTGCAAGGGACGATCGCCGGCGCTATCATGGGGCTGTCAGCATACTACATTCTAGACACTTGTGGACTTTGTAGTTAATCAATTGCCCGAAAAGAGAAACTTTCACGAAAATAACGGCTGCCTATGCGCAGAGCACGTGGATACTGTTGAGAACGATTGAGTACTCATACTGAGTGAGATGGTGTATGACAAAACATTGGCTTATACAAGAAATGCGGAGATGATGAATATCTGAAGTCATGATGAATGGATATAAATACAGTGATGTTTTCCTCTTCATCTCAAGAGTTGTATCCTCATCGCTCCCATTCACATCATCATCACAAGTACCAACAGCAAACAGTTCCATTTTACTTTACCAACGAATCCGCCTACAATGAAGGCGCAGGCAACCATCGCGCTGGTCGCCGGCCTTTTGGCGAACGCCGTAACCGCTCAAACATCTTTGGGCGAATTGTCCTTCGGAGCGCCTCAGTGCGGTGATGGCAAACTAAGCGGCATCAACGCCGCCGACTGCAACACGGCGGTTGCTCAATTGCTAGGCGCTCACTGTTCAGGAGGTGTCTGCAGCATCCCCGCCGCAACAGGCGGTGCTTCGGAGTCTGCCATCTCTGTATTGGTTGGAAAATGTGAGGCCTTCATTGGTGCCTTCGCAGATGGAAAGGCTGTCACTTTCAACGAAGATTCAGTGCAACAGGCGTTTCCCGGCTTCATTTCTCAATGCCTTGCTACGTCTGGTGGCTTTGGTAGCCCAATCTTGATCAGCACTGACGGAGTAATCCGCCTGGTTATTTCCAACGGAGAGAGTGGTGGTGGCTAAAGGTGTGGGTATGGATATATAAATCGAACATACGGGGAAGCATTGGGTATAAGCGGTTACAATATAGCTGAAGAGAGACCATGCAAAGTCAAATATATTGTTTTTCTATCCGGCATCTTGACACTGTTTCTTGATCAGTCAGATTTGGCCAGATGTTCCAATTATCGTAACATAATGAATTTCTAAGGGAGTACGAAGAGGCTATTGTCCGTATGCAATAATTATTCTGCATGTGGCACGACTGCTTTGCCGACAAGTAAGCTAGGCCTACGAGAGCTATTTCCAATGAAGTTGTAACTGTAATCCACCAATGCTACCAGGGTAGCTTTGTCCCGTCGTAATTATAAAACATGCCATTATCCTTTGGAGTAATTCCAGCAAGCACTTTCATAGAACTTTCGGCGCATTCTTCGATGGTCTGCCGGGGGACATTTGGAGCGTATGTCTTCATCCACTCTTCAATTCCGCTTCCAACCTCAGTGGAAGCGGAATAACCTATAACAAGCTTAGTTTTGTAATATGATGTATTGAAGGTAGCGGATTACCTGGATGAAGCAGAACAGTAGTTATGCCCTGGTCCTTAAGGACAGCGCTCCACTTGCGCACCATCCTTAGATGCCATCAGCAGTGCTTCTTGTACTTTGTTGGAGGTATCGATAGACTTACATATTTAAAGCAGCTTTGGCAGTCGAGTATGCATTCTGCAGATTCGGCATACTCGCGCCAAGCTCAGTTGAGCCTAACACCGATGAAATGACGAGCACTCTCTTGGCCACGCCTTTGCGAACCAATGGGATGAATTCACGCAGGAGAAGCAGAGTGGCGGTCAAATTGAAATTGACCTCGTCAATAAACTCATTGACATCACTATATCACGATTAACAGATGGACAAGCTCAGGGCGCTGAGGTGTTGGGAAGACAAACATATCTTCAAATGAAGTCAAGGGGTTAGGATTCACTCCCGCGTTGCTGATTAGGTTGTCTAAGCCTCCTGGCAACAGACGGCTCGTCTCCTGAGCGGCTCTCTGGATGCTCTTAATGTTGGTGACGTCCAGATCGATGAGGTGCAGCTGTCCATCTCTGTGCTTGCCCTTGAGCTCTTGAAGGCCAGTGGAGGCTGCCGTGTTTCTCGCTGTTGCGATTACTACATTGCCCTTTCCTTTGAGCTGTTTTATACAAAATGAGTGATTATGTTTGGGATGAGGATAGAGTGTCCGGAGGGACTTACCAGCTCGGTCACAAAGCCAAGGCCGAGACCACGGCTTGAGCCGGTGACAAGATACGAAGGCATGGTTTAAATATGGACCTCTTTTCGCTGCGACAACTCTACTCTTTCATTATTTATAATAGCAGATGGCGCGACAAGGTCGTTTTATATCATGCCAAATCGGTGTCTTTGAACCCTTGCATGCGTATTCGGCAATGGATATTTCGTACATATGTTGTTCAGCTGTTCCCTCGATATTAGCTTATAAATCAACAAATTCCGATATAGTTATTGAGCACAAGAAATTCAACTGCGGGATGCGGTGCGGACTATCACCGGCGGGTTTACGGAGTAGAAATCTCATTGTTAGCGCGAACACGATTACCGAAGTACTATCAAATTCCAGGTAGCAAGTCCATTATTCCACTTGTCCTTGAATAGCAAAGTTGCCATGCGGGGGGATTCACGGGATTGGGTTCCAATATAGCTACAAAGACTACGACATAATTCTAGCCACCCTCAAAAGGCATCATTGATTCCAAATATTTTGCGGGTCTACAGAATCTACAGATAATCGTTTGTCTCTCTCTTGTATTTTAAGCGACCCTCCAAGTTCGTCTCAGTTGAGTTGTAAAGGCTGAATGCAATCCTAATATTCCACCTGCTCCCCTATATCAAACGCTGCCTCAAGATCACAAATCATTAAAAAGTAATTTACTGATTCTAAATTAATATTATTGTGGATATACTCCGTGTGATAGACTGATATTGCACATTCATTATATAGAGGGGTTGTATGAAGCATGGGCATAAACCGTGTCGGATGGAGGACCCAGGAAGTTATAAAATGGGACCATTGTCATCCGGAAGGGAATGTTCATCTGACATCGGGGCGTAAATTGGCATAGTAGGGTCGCCTGGAAGGTTTATTGACGCTTCTACTACGCCGTTTCGAAGAACATCGTCGTCAAGAGAGGAGGATGATTGGCTTGGGTAAGCGAACGGGTCATCTGCTGAGAATCGTAGAAAGATTTGATCTGGGGCCGCATGCATATGGTTTATTTGCTGCGCTGGGATGTAGTGTCCATTCACAGGCAATTCTGCCGATAGGTCGGTACCAGAAGCTGAGCTGATTGATCTGTTCGAGGCGTAAGTACCCGGCCGATTAGACGTTGAGTTTTTTCCTCTCAAGTTGGAGGCTGGTTCCAGCACTGAGGAGCTTTTCGCATTCGTAGGTTGCATGATTGGGCTTTTGCGCTTGTTTAACCTCTCTGGAAGATGCTCAATAAGAGACTAGGTTCAGTGTTGTCAGTATATACGGGAGAAAACAAGGATCAAGACGCCTTACATAGAGACAGGCACATCTTTCTACTGCTATGCTGTTATTGGCTAATCCCGCCAGCGTATTCTTCCCCTCTAATATGTCTTTAAGAATACCATCCGTAGTTGCTGGAGGTCCAGGATTCTCAAGCAAAAAGTAGGCCAGTGTGAGGACCGCATAATAAATCGTGTGTACCGCAAACCAGGAAGAGCCATTCAGAAGACGTCTGTTATACATCTCCGTAGTAATGTGGATAATATTTCTTGAGACACTGATGCAGGCGGTCGCGCATCCATAGGATCGCCTGTCGATGTCCTGAGACTGGAAATCGTTCGAAATGTAGTGTAGAAATGGTCGATACATGACCCATTGCACATGGGCATATCCTATCCGGAGCATTTGTTGCATGCTATGTGGATTAGTTGAAGCTACGGTAGGCTGATCGTATGCAAAGGGAACTTACTGAGCCAGTTTAGGAGAAGTTTCACTACGCGATTGCAGAACCTCAGGTAGACTCTTCATCCAGGATTCCAGATCTTTCTCAATCTCTCGCAATCTAGAATGACGAACCACATATGTATGATTGGACGGGGCCAAGTGGGTAGCATGTCGAACGGGGTAAACGTATTTGACCACCTTGACAATAATGTCTACTAGTCGGGTGTGGGCATTTACACCCATCATTAACGACGTCCGGCCCACAGGCATTGGTAAGATGCCGGCTGGAGTAATGTACTCATCATCTATTTCCAGCGGATATTCTTGGTCAATGTCATCACTGCTCACCAGCAGAGGTAGACCGAGCAGCGTGCTAACGTATATATCCATGTTCCGAATGGCCCAGAATATACGTTTTCTGAGTTCGCGTTCGAGGGCGTTGAAGTCGCCGGATACCAAACGATGAAGTCCAAGGGGAAGGGCAGCTCGCTGAGCAATGCCAATGTAAGAATGCCTTCAAGACCCTCAGTACACTCTATTCTGTCTCGCCATGTTCTTCGGCTTCCTAGGCTCTTACAACTTCCTCAGCTTCGTCCAACCCTGGGCCTTTGACCAGGGCATCGCATCCGAAAACCTCACCTTCTACCTCCTCCCAATCCTCAACGCCGCCCCGACTTTTGGCCGTGTCACACCAAATTTTTCTAGCCGACCACTTGGGCCCTCTCAATATGCTCGCCCCTGCAGCTGGCATCACAGCTCTGCTGGCATACTGCTGGATTGCCGTCAATTCAACAGCCGGCATCATCGTCCTGTCCATCTTTTACGGTTTCTTTTCCGGAGGCTTCGTGTCCCTTCCCCCAGTCGTCATGACAGCTTTAACCAAGGATCTCAGAGACCTGGGAACTCGCCTCGGCATGTTCTTTGCGGTCGTGTCGTTGGCATTGCTAACTGGCACACCAATCGGCGGTGCAATCCTCACAGGCTCAAACAGCTACCTCGGCGTCCAAGTATTTTGTGGTAGCTGTCTCGCAGTGTGCTTTATCATTACATGCTCTATTAGACTTTTATGTAGCAGTTTCACTCTCCGTTACCGAACATGAATGAACAAGATTCCATAGCTGGGCTCAATCACAGACCGATATATTAGACTGCAGAGCTTCTCTGAATGGGCAAATTACATGTAGATACAATCTCTTTTTAATAACCCTATATTTTAATCTAATGCCTATGCATACCATTATAATACTCATTCTCGCCAATCTTTAAGACAAAAGCTCAATGTCCACTCTCGTAATGCTTCCTATCTCCTCAACTAGGTCAATCCTCATCGCATCAGCCTCACCCCCTTGCATATCCCAAATCTCTCCCAGCATGTGGCATCGCCTACCGTGAGAATACGGCCCTAGAACGGCTGGCTCTCGGTCCGAGTTACTTATGGGGGAGCCATCAAAGAGATTAAAGTCCAATGAACTGAGTTCCGAAGGTGTCTCTGGAGGCGCTGGTCCGGCCATGACGACGTCGCCATCGGGATCAGCCTGTCGAACACTCCCATCTCTATGGGCAGCAGAATTGATGATTGGCTCATTTTTCCCAGTGTTCAATGCCCAGGTCTTTGCCCACCCTTCAGCAGCAAAGGCCCAGATGATCAAGTCCGGAGACGAGTTCAATGCAATTTCCGTGAGATTCCCGCACGTAGCTACTACTTGCCCATATACCTCGACTGGATAATGTGAATCTTGTCCAAAGGGATCGCTCATTAGGTTAATGTGCCCGTATGTTGGTTCATTACGTTCAAATCTGCGGCTCTCAGGGGGCCTGTATCCGGCCGATCTAGCCTCAGCATCGGCCCGGCGTATATCGTGGAACACGTCCGGAGGCACTGTGTAAAACACAACAAGCTGCTGGTTGGAATCCTCCGTGGCACCCGTATCAGAAGAGAACATGCGCTCATCCAACGGAATACCGTCATGCTGTGGCCTAGCAGCAAAAGTCGCAACAACACGAACGCCATGCCTTGTATCAGATCCAGCAACATACAATAGGGGCATAGGCGAGTACGCCTGCGAAGGAGGGCGAAACCAGACCTTGCGAAGCAATCGAGTAAGCGAGCCCACAGGAGCATCCGTCCCCAGACAAAGGCAACCCGTGCGAGGATCCGTAAACAGGATGTGATAACCGTCACTCAGCGGCACTGCCCGGAAATGATCTGCGCTGGCAGCAACAAGCCGTCGCAAAGGACTGTCTCGCGGCACATTTCGACTAAGCAGACTTTCATCATTATCAACATCAGCATCTCGACTCGGTCCTCCAGCTTCCACAGAAATGCCACGACTATGCCTCATGTACCAAGGCTCAGCGTCAAAGCAAGACACCACCGCCGTGCTCCCGGATCCTAAAAGAGAAGTACTGAAGCCGTGAATAATGCCATCAAGCAGCTCCATCGGGTTGCCCAGACCAGCAGCTGAGCTAATCAGCCTCAACTTTCGCGGCGTGTCCACTCCTCTTCGCGGTGGCAGGAAATAGAGAAAGTCGCTCGGAGACGTGAGTGGGAACCATCTGCTGAGATCCTGACCAGTCATTGCATCAACCCAGTGTAGTTCAATCCCGGCAGAGCATCCAAAGGCCACGCATTTTCTTTGAGGACAGATGGCCACCGACCGCGGAGGATCATCCGGATGACAGATACTGCGATAAACCGATCTTGGACCTTCTTCTGGCGGCATAGGAAGACTCGGCAAGTGGTCATGACATGCACATTGACTTGAAGATGCCAAAGATGCCGATGCAGAAGATACGCCCGATACGGAACCGGATCCAGATTTGATCACAGGAGGTTCAGTCGACTGAGGCGTCGACGCAAGACTCGACGTACCCGTCCTCTCAGTCGTGATATCACACACCATGCCAACCCGACCCTCCATCAGAAATGCCGCAGAATATCTCTCCGCCGAAGTATCCATACTGCACGAAATAACTCTCCTCGGACACAAAATCTTCGTCACCGGCCTCAAAAGCCCCAACGGCATCCCCTGCCTTCGACGAAACGGCAGCGCCCACAGCAACCTCTCCGGGAAACACACATGATTCAGCTCATATATGTAGACAACTCGGCCATGAGCAGCCATCAAGAACTTCCCGCACAAGCTCACAGTAAAACTCATCGACCCCCTCAAGTCTCCTGGAACCGATCCAGGCACTATACCGCTAAAGTCCGTACGGCCGACTTCCACAAAGGCACACTTTTGCGAGCTCAAGAGGTTACACTCTCTCGCAATCCACTTGCTCATAATGTCCTCGCGACCCAGGTTCGATGCCGGTATTGTTCTCATAGGTGCTAAGATGCTCAACATGCTGCTCCACCATCCTCCCTGCTTCAGCATGTTGGTAAGCAGCTCGCGGTCCAAGGATGCCAAATACTATGTTCGACATGCGTGTCTCGCCGAGTTAAAGTCCACAGGAGACAAATAGCTGTATATTTGCTGTAGCAGTTCGTTGGGTAGTCGCATAGAGCTAGGAACGTCTGTTTCTCGTGTCAGTATCTCTGTAAAATAAAAGAACAAGACGAGCATCACTCACCATCCTGGTCCTCTTCGTCCCCATATTCACCCCCATAAACCTTCTCCACATCAGCCAACTGCCCAGGAAGCGCATAGATCCTCCTGTCACCGCTCGTCACTAGCGCAACAACAGCCATCGTCTCGCCAGGTGTGCTTGAGGGTCGCTGCGAAGGCCCTCTCGATCTCGTCGACCGAGCTCCGGCCACACCCCTCGAGACAAATATTTGCGAGGACGTATTGCTGGCTTGGCCTCCAGGACAGAAGGCCTTTCGTGTTTTTATCTTATTTTTATTTTTTCTTTGATAGGAAAATATATAGTTATAAGAGAGCTTGACGATTGTTAGGATTGTCGTTCAGAGGTAAAGTAGAGAGATATAGGTAAACAAGTGCGACATCAAACGAAGTGGGAAATGGCGATACGGTCAATGTTGACATTCTGGTTGATATAAATTAACTTCTCCTTGAGCTCTCCTTCGTCATTCATCGCTGCTCCTCCAAGTAACAATGCAAAGAAAGGTGCTATCTAAACAGTCAATGGTATCGTTCTTGCCATATGTAAAAGTGGCAAAAGCATAACATGGAATTGCAGCCACGTATTTGCGGGGGATATGTTGTGTAACAATCAGTCATCAGTCAATAACGCCGTGGTATGAGAATGGAAAACATAAAGAAAAGAGCAGGCTCCGACACCCCATCATAGCAGCCACCGTATTCGCATACCCAAATACACTGTCTCAGGCGAATTTCGTATATCATCTTCGCTCTCGCCCTGATGTACTCAACCACACATTGTCGTCCCCGATGCCTAGAGAGCTGTCTGCGTTGGGCAGCACCAATGTTGGCTGGTCTTCAGACCCTTCTGCCGTGCCATCTTCCGACTCCTCGTCGGTCATCACGATCGGAGGCGGGTCAGTATAGACCCACGCTTGCTGTAGACTAAATTGATCATGTTAGCTTGGAAACCACGCAAGCAGTATATAGTTTTACTTACGGCACGATGAGACTGGGGTTGGTGAATGTCATGTCTCTCTCCTTAAGTTCATCCAATGTGCTGCCTCTACGTAGCATTTCTCGTGTTCGTGAGCGGTCCGGGCTAGCATCATCAGACTCCTCTTCTTCATCCACCACAGCCTCTTCGTTGCCAGAGCCTTCCTCGGGTCTTATGGCTCGCAGAGCAATGTATTTCATCAGGGGCATATATCGCCTCTTGAAATAATATGTATACCAAATCGAAAAGGGAATAAGTGGCATAATAGCCACCGACTGAACAAAGGCGGCAAGAGATGCAATTTCCCCAACCATGACAACCTCAAAGACGATGAGCCCTATGACAATGCGATAGCAGATAATCTGCCATGCGCCTCCAGTTGCATGCTGCGGTTGGTCCATCGCATATAAGAGCATGTGCTTGAATGTGAAATACCCAATCGAGAAATAGATCGTTCCGAAGATCAGGATAGCGAAGCCCCATCTCAAGACGCTATAGATGACGCAAAGGTTGAAAACAAGCAACGAGGTAGGCAGATAAAATCCGTACTGAAACACTGGTGGCTTCTTAAGCGCCGCATAGTCTCGCGGAGTTTGGGCCAGGAAGCGGTTGATTGGGAAGAGGAAGACACTTCCGACTTCCAACATTCGGAAAGGCATCAGGCCAATGCCTTGTAGGATGATGAAACTGATAAAGAAGACGGACAAGTCTTCCACATCAGCCGCGATAGCTCTAGGGATCTTGCTTGTATCCTTGAGAAAGTCCTGAAGTACGCTCCAAAAGTTGAATCCCGATCTCGAAACAGCAAAGACGAAGAAGGTATTGAAGAAGGTGAAGAAGAAGTTTTTGGAGATGAGCGACAACTCCACGTCTACGTGCGATATCATTCCCTGGCGATTGGATAGAAATTCGTAGAGGTAGGGAACAGCAACGTTGAGCAACGAAATCACGAGTGTGGGCAGACCGTTTCGAAATAGCGAGTGAATAACAGCATGGTCCTCGAGCCACTCGGAGAAGGAGGGCACGACCCTCTGAATGGTGCATACGCTAAGCCACGAAGCAAGAAATGCTGTTGGGAAAATCCAGACCAGTGTGAGGATCGTGATGAATAGAGTAATCGTCCACGCCTTGATTCGTCGCACTCCACGAGGTTCATACGTGTTCTTCCACACAATATCAGAGGGCGATGGCGCAGCTTTGGTCAGGAACCGCCCCGGCCGTGGGTCAATCCGAGCCTGGACGACCATTTGGCAGGACATGACAGAGTCCATGGTGACGAGGACCATGTCCGTAGTATTGTAATCCTTCTTCCGAGCCTCGATCACCTTGTCATCCATCTGTCGAAGCCTCTCCTCGTAATAGTCAATAGCGTCGACCCTGCGGCTTCGGAGTCCAAAAATTCCAGATCGTAGTGAAACCTGCGGTCGATCGCCCTCGGTGACATGAGCTTGGTCAGAGTCGTCTCCCAGGAGCCGCCAGTCTTCACCTGCCTCCTCATCTCCTTGGCTAATGTGTGAATTGTGTCGAGATGAATCTGTCTGGCCATTTCGGTGGTTGCTAGCATTCGCGGCTGAATATCGCTGCCGTTTCCGGTATTGCGCCCAAGAGACTTCAAGCTTATGAAGAATCTGGCCTCGTTCATCCACGACTTTGTCAAGCGCCTTCCAATCTCGACAAATCGATACATTTTCGACCTTGCCGATGTCCAGCTTCTCAATGAGAGCTCGGATACGCGTTTCGGTTCTAAAAGCCGCTGGAACGCCAGTAAGGCGAAACGTTCGGTCTGTAATGGTAGACTGCGATCCCAGGTAGTCTTGCCTGTACCCAATGATGCGGAACGTCTCCTTGTTGATGAAATAGATTGTCAATCCAACGAAAAAGTAGGTGAAAAAGACGTAGGCCCATAGAAACGCCCTCTCTCGACTCCTATCCTTCTCTAGCCCGTCTCCTGCCATGCCCAGATAGGCGGAACCCAGAGGCAAGCCAATGGGCTTGTAAAGGTCCATGTCGTCTTTATCGTCGGGAATCGTGTC
The DNA here is from genome assembly GCA_001931985.1 of Trichoderma sp. IMV 00454. Lineage (NCBI taxonomy): Eukaryota > Fungi > Ascomycota > Sordariomycetes > Hypocreales > Hypocreaceae > Trichoderma > Trichoderma sp. IMV 00454. The sequence goes on from MSJK01000066.1 coordinate 338,315, forward strand.
GTCACCTCCCCACAGGGGTTGAAAGTTGCGATAGCTATAGTTGATCGGCCACAGGACGACAACAGCAAAGAAGGCCATGATGGCAAAGATGCGGGTGGCCATTTTGAAAAAGGTCAAGAACTGCCAAACCACGTTAGTTCCGCCCACGCCTCTCGGATCGAACCGCTGGTAACGTACAACAAACGCATCGAGTCCAGCCGATGCCAGAATCTGCTGTTCAGACACCTTGTAAAGCCTCGGGATCCATCCGAAGAAAGAGTCGGTCAGAGGTGGCGGGCCAAATCTCGGATCAAGGCGCCTCTTGCGCGCAGCATATAAGGTCGGCCATCGCGGGCGCAGAATCTAGAGCATCGCATGAGCAATTAGTATCTGGACCTGTAATTACTCGCGGCGGTTCACGGCACGCGATGCAAATGCGAATAGCGGCTGGAGCAAACTCACGCAGAAAGCGATAAAGGCGCCAACGCCCAGGATCAAGGACAGGACCAGCTGCACCTCAAGATCGCGCACCGTCTTGGAGGCCGGCGGGATGTAGTCCTTGCCGTCGCACTTTTCTGTCAAATTGTCCCCGAACATGATGCCTCATCTCCTCGGGTTGAGAAAGGGGAAAAGAGAAGACAAAGAAGCGAGAAGTTGCATGTTGAAAAGTCTTGTGACGTAGCTTTAGCTTGCTGCATGATTTATGCACTACAACTGAGCTAAGATACAGCACGGTTTAGCACCTTAGGCGAACCGCTTGGTGGCAAATGCACCGCTGAGTGATTGAATGCATGACGATCACACCGCCACCACAGCCACCGATTGGGCAGAGACGTCACGAAATCTGACTGACTACGCGGCATTCAATGCTCAACCCCTTAACCTGGAGCTTGGATTCATGCAAACAATTAATGATGAATGATGAGTCGCAACAGAAAAATAAATGTAAGCATCAAGCAGCAGCTCTCAAAACACGCAGTACATTGTAAATAATCTGATGTCAACCCCCACAGGGGTCCCAATCCAAATCGGACTACTCCATATGTGACTCGGGGTCTTCATTTGACGTGGCCCAATAATTGTCAATGTTAGTCTCAAGTTAGGCTCCTATCTCCATGCCTAAACAGCAAACATCAAAACCCAACGTCCCATCTAGGCAAGTAAATGGATACAGTTCCAAATCGATATGTAAACATGTGGCATAATAGGGTCCATGTATCCGATTATCCGGACTCTTTCTGTGAGGGTTGTTGGTGAGTACATGCAAGAGTCAAGAACCGTTGCCTTGAGAACTGGATCTCGTGATCCCTTCCATGTATCCACAAACATCAATGGACATATGCTGACTGATGACCCCATATTGGCCAAGGCATGGCAACGCGCTTCTCTATCATTGGAGACTGTAAGAAATAAAATCTCATCTCAACATATAACCATCTATTTTTGTATATGCATACCGTTGTAGCTCAATGCCTCTTCAAAGACATAGTAGCGGCCACCGACTTACAAGTAGCCAATGCAATATTCACGAAGTGTCTAACTACATCCATTAAAGACTTTTCCTTGGAGTCCGAGATCAAATGAATCTTTGATCCCAAAGTCCTATAGTTTTACTGATGCCAACCTCGGTATAATTCTTCTCCATTGACAGCATGCGACGCAACACTTCTGGCAAAACAGCCAGCGTACCACAACCGCTTCCCACGTTGCTTCTTCACAACGTCTCATACCCGACTCCAATACTCTCTTCAAAACGTTGCTTCGACAAGACCCAACCAGCCCATCATTCAAAGCCCAAAGGCAGCGTAGGCATAGCCATCAAGATCATAAGAGCCCAAGGGTGTCAGAAAAACACACCGCAACACGAAATCCATCTGGTGGCACATTCCGAATTACATCTCTACACTCCTCTGGTATCGCCGAGGGATAACCTCACGCCTAAACAAAGGACGAGTTGTCGCCACCCCCAAAGTCCTACATCGGTGAACAGAATGGGGTGCCAAGTCATTTATTCAGCCGCCAAACTCCTACGTCAATTGGTCAAACTCAACGTCAGAAGCATGTGACTGAGGTGCCACGGCATATGGTGATCGCTTGAGAGGACTCCAACGAGTTTCGCAATGTTCAGACCCCTGTCCAAGATATAAAGAACGTAAATAAGCTTGTTCAGCGTGCCATTGGGTTGATTTACGGAGAAATGGGCATGTTATATAATCTGTAATACGCAAAGAAGAAGAATATTGGCAAAAAGTACCATTGAGTGTAACACTTTGTTTCATAAACTCACCGCATAGAGCTCGATCTTCGAACTCACATTTCCAGTCTTGATCGTGCATTTGAAGTTTTGAGACTGTGTAAGACCCGCGGGTAACTTCCGCTAGCCCTGCGTTGTTCCACTAGATAAAGAACCAACTCAAGCTTACTGAATGTTTCAAGCATCCATAGCAGATTTCCATGGTGGCCACGTCATCCCTGTTATATCAGGGTTCTTTTTCGGTTAGGGCTGCCTTTCTAGGGGAATACCTTGGACGAAGGGAGTGCTTGTTATAAAGACTAGAGCGTGTTGAACATGGCCAAGTTTTCAAGCTGAACTGATTTGTAAATAACTGTACTTGTGGAGGCGAGAGTAAATGCTGATGGACATCAACGCACAAAAGATACTCATGTAACACAAGAAAAGTGTTACCGTTTCTGGACTTCTCGGATGGTCGAGCCTGATTGCCGAGGTGACGAACATATCCGATATAAGCCCAATATCATCGGATAGCTACGATTTGGAAGCAAGATTCGAAATGATGGCCTGACCTGGGTAGTGCGGCTTGGTATCGAGTGCCCCTGCGTTAGTGTAGTACGACCGCCTAAAGTCTAGAGATTCTGCGAGTGAGTTTCTAGAGGAACGTTTGCGAAAAAAAAAAGATCTTTGTCAAATGTTGTACCCCATATGACACTGACATTCCTCAACAGGATGAATGCTGCATGCACAAATGGTCCTATTGGAATGCAGGACTTGATCGGCTAAAGGTTCCGTCGGCCGATTGTTGTCTTCCATTTTCCACGTCCTCAGAAACAATGGTCAACCGTCCAGTGTCCTAGGTGTTTGACATTTTATATCCGATGCCTCGGGTGTTCTCGAAAAAAGGAAGCTTGTAAGGTATTTCTATCCGATGAGACAACATTGGGCATCTTCCCCTTACACCACTCCAAGCGAGAAACTGGTCGGAAAAAGCCATTTCGTTTCAAATAGCACATGGATATTGCGCTGCAAGGGGTCATCACTCGGCAATCAGGAATTAGATCCAGTGGAGAGACAAGTTGAAGCCCTTCCCACTTAGAACGAGAGTAAGGAGCGGTGTAAAAGGGAGTTGGACAAATCATGAACTGACAGCGTCTCTCATCTGAGTCGTGGCTTCTGTCGGACACTGCAGCCGCCCGTTGCAGCATGTCTCAAGATTATGCTTGAGGTGCCTAAACACGTCACTGAGAAGTATCTGGCACAAAGGTAACATATAAGACATCCCAAGAGGTCTTCTCCTTCTCATCGCTCCATCCATGTAGCAGCATAGGATGCTTGACGCCGAGAATAACTTCCTTGCAAGAAAGAAGACCTTGTATGAGGACAAGTCGATTCGAGACCGGTGTAGCGGTGGCTTGAAAGTTTCGCACAAAGATTCGAACCCCTGAGATTTTTAGCTGGAACCAAGTCCTACGAAATCAGGCAAGTTTCCAGTGACTTTCACGTCAAGGTTGACGCCAAATGCCATTTGTACCGGCTCCCTCACACAAACGGCTTTACTTGGGTGTTTTATCTGGCCGATATCATGCACGCCTGAGACAAGGTGATGTCCCGATCCCGCATGATCCCGGAAGAGCAGCGCAGGCGCAGCCATCCATGCTGTGCGTCGGTAGGGCTGTATGATACGGACCGAAATGCACACCAAGCTCATAGAGGAGAAAACTTGCTGCCAATAAACGAACGATATGATTATGCGCATTTTGCACACATGTACACAATGGACCGTGCGGTAGGCTGAGCGGTATGTGACATGTTAGGATTGGCCAGAAAGAAGCTTCTGTCGAAGACGGGCCGTTGACTGGTTCCTGAACCAAGAAGAGGAATCGATGAGTATAAAGTGAGTTGGTGTCCCGATGAGAGCTGTCGTGTCTCAGCCTATTTGAATCCAATGATTTGATAAACAACATCCGCTGAACATTGATTGCAACTGAAATACAGCCAACATCATTATACTGGTTCAGCTCGATCAGTACAATATGCCCCAAGACACCACAACTTCCACCAAGACAGAGCCACAGGCGATGAATAAGCCCAGTGGGTCTTTGTCAAAGACAGGCAAGTCATGGCAATCTCCGGATGGTCGAGACACAGAGAGACAGAGGTAGAGTACTAACGGAATCGAGCATAGCTGCCTCTCAGGTGCCATACGGGATCCAAAGATTCACGACGGAGTGTGACCCCTGGCTGGCTCCTGGGGTAGTCGTCGGCATTGTCAAGAGCAGCCAGGGTGAACGACAAAATAATAGGGCGAGGGATGATGATAGGTCAACAGTGGCTACTCAAGGCTCTGGAAAATAGCCATGATATAATTGTGGTAGTATAGCTCTGCCCTTAAGGCTTTGGGGGCCTGTACTGTATGTATGGATCGCAAGGGATAGGGGGCTGGAAATCATGAGGCTGTCCAAAGGGAATCATCCTCCTTGTGTCTCGCTGAATTGAGTTGTTTGAAGCAGGCTCCATGGCCTATTGACCGAGGACTGCGGCGAAGCATTGTCGAAACACGAGTATAGGAGATTAAAACACCGCCTTTCGTCCTCATCTCGGAGGAGTAGGTACCAGCAGCCACGTATAAGCTGGTGTCGAGTATACAGTACGCGTCCTTTTGCTTGGCAAAGCCTCGTGTATGCATAGCGCCCGTGGTGATTACGGAATAGGCAGTATCGTGAGTGATTGTCGGTCCAGAGCCTGTCAGCTAGACGTGGTTGATCTGCACAAGGCCGAACATTGGCCCGAGATGGGACTTGGATCGGCCCATAGCGGTGATGGCCTCTGCTTCCCCGCAGTTTTGACAGGTGCCATAAAGAGCAGCGACCGAGTTTGTATAAGATGGACGTGATGGACGGCCACGAGACGAACCAGAAGTAGCGTCGCAGTAGAAGCAATTTGGAAGAGACGTCTGGTGATCGGTTTTGTTTCCCCAGCTAGCTGAACAGGGCAGCGGCGGGAAGCAGCGGCACGAACACGAGCACGAGGCTAGAAAGAGAATTTAGATGACGGATCCAATCATTGCTGAGCCCCTGTTTCGGAGATCAAAGATGGGTGCAGGGGTAAAAAGACGGACGGACTGGCTGTAAGGACGGCTACTTGTACAGTGCGCAGCGCGGGATGCAATTGGTCAGCTCGGAGTTATGATGACGACGACGCAAATCGCACGGCTCTGTTTTGTTTGAGATGTCGAGGTTGAGAAAAGGGCAAGATGAGACGAGACCTTTCTTCTCTCTTTGGGTTCCATCTGCTGCCTCGTATGAGCTGCATGTAACATGCTGGTACTGACGGCTCTAAATCCTGGGGGGCGGTGCCTCGACCTTGACGGGCTGCATGTACTCGGTACACGGCACAGAGTACAGGTACTGGCTGGCGCCGAAATGACGTACGGGGGGGATAAGGATTAGGGGTCAAAGGGACGAAACAATCCATGGATCTGGTTGTATGTTAGGGTTGAGATATGTAATGTTAGTGCTGGCGGCACCTTATCGCTGTTAGCTGTATCTTTGTAGCAAGATTGGCGAATTGCCAATCTGTGTGCTTTACTTTGTTCTGTCTGTCTGGTACCGAAATCATTCATGATTTGACGCCGTTCAACTGGGCACCATAATAACAGGCCCAGTCTGGTACCTCTACAAAGAACCCCGTAGCAGCGACCTTTTCGCATTTACCCGCCCCTCCACAACCAGCTAATGGAATACGTACCCGGCCACTGACGTTGACTTGACCCGTTGCACCCGCAAGCAGCTCCCCAAAACTGTTAGGCCTTTGACGCTGCAGACATTCAATGCGCCGTCCGTGCTCCCGTTTCGAGGCCACTTGCAGAGCAATTAATCAATATTGAACTTCATGGAGGATGTATCTGTACTTCGCATTCATGCATTGATCAGGGTCTCATTCCTTGAGCCGCTTGTTTCAGTACCTAGGTACCAGTATCAACTTCAGTTTGTTTCAACCCTTCAACCCTTCAACCCTCTCACTAACACGTCACGATACTACTACTGTACACTGTTTTGTTTCCATTCATTAAACCTTCTAAATCTCACTCGCCAAAAACCCTTTCTTCTCTCTAACCGCTTTCGCAATCATCCCCTCCCCGTTTTCATTCAATCAATTCATTCAACCCCAGTCTGCCAACGCTGGCGCCATCCCCCATCAGGGTCCAGGCCGTATTCCCGCTGACGCCCCCCCGTCGCCTCGCTGAATACGGGATTCTACAGGCCCTCGTTGCTCCCGATGGGGCGCCTCTTAGCGCTCGAGGGCTGTGCCAGCTGCGCGAAACGGAGCCCTGGGAGCGCTGCAGCGCCGCTAATACGGCAGCGCTAAGGCCAGCCCAGGCCTCACAGCGTCCTTCCTGCACTGGACACGCTCCATCCATTCCATTCCAGAGCCCGGCTTTCCAAGTTTCCCTCCACTCTTTTTCTTCTCCCCTTCGATGCCAAATCCTCGCCCATCCATTCTCACGACTTCTCTCTTCTCGCCCAAAACACCAAACACGCCGTCCATCGCCAGCGTCGGACTTCCTCTCGCTACTTTTGTCGATATTTCCCCCCCTCGAGCCGTCTTCCCGTCTCAGCCGGTGCCACCAAATTACTTGCGCAAACCTTCCAACTCCTCTCCACTCGCTTAAGTCAGCCGCTCTCGTAAATTCCCAGGCGACTCCCGATCAGAGACGAAGACGGAAAAGTCAAAATAAGAAAAGAAAAGGAACCCCAAAGGACAGCAATACGACTCGCTTTGCTTTGCTATCGCTCGAATCGACGACTATTTTCCCGACCTTTTCTTCCTCTCGCTCTCGCATCTTCACGCAGCCTCGCACCAGCGCCTGTTGACCCACGGTGTTTGAACAAGCGCCGTCTCTGAAACCAACAGAAATATCGACATCTTCTCTCGCTTCCATTGCTTCTGGTTTGGCGCTGGCCGTCAAGATTCTCCCCAGCAATTCATTCTTCTTCGCCGCCGTCACGGACTTCACGTACATACTTTTGACCTCTTCTCCTCTCGCACACTGAGCCTTAATATCCCTCTTTCCATCACGTCACAATGGGTAAGCCTGCCTCTCTCACCCAAACGGCCTCTTCCGAGCGGTCCGCAATCTAACAAATCAGCAGCTGCTCAAGCGCCCATCACCACCATCGTGCCCTTTGGCAACCGCGCCCTGCTTCCCGCTTGTGCGGCTGCTTGTGGCCATCTCTACGATGCCAACGGCGCCTGTGTCCCCCCGGCCATTCCCACCAACAGTCCCGCTGTCTACACGTCATGCTTTTGCTTCGACTCTCGCCTTGCGCCCTTTTCCACCACGACCGCCGGCGTTTGCGACCAGGCCTGTACCGCTGAACCCAACGGCCTTGCTTCCATCACCAACTGGTATCACAGCGTCTGCAACATCAAGAACGTAGCTGCGCCTTCATCTACCAGCACCATCTCCAGCTCTAGCGGCAGTCCCTCAGGCTCCGGCATCCCCCAGCGGACAGACGCCCCCAGCGGCGATTGGTACGCGATACCCCAGTCTCATCAAAGACAATTTTCAAGTTGACATGTTGATACTGACTCCTCGATGCAGGATCTCCACCCACTACCAATGGGTCATCATGCTCGTCATCCTCGTCGTCGGCATCGCTGGCATCTGGATCGGCGCCTGCATCTGGCGCCGCCGCTACATCCGCAGGCGTGATCTTCGTCGACAAGCCGTCGGCGGCAACACCGACTCTTGGGGCTCAGGCCTCCCGCCCTCGGAGGGCGCTCCCGGCATCCCCATGACCTACCAGGACAAGACCAACGCAACTCCCGAACTGCCCAACTTTACGTCAACCTCGGAGAAGCGCAACACGACGACCAAGCTGTGGCCCTTTTCCCGGTCATGAGAAGCACGGCAAGAAATAGGAAAATATGAAGAAAAGAGAAGGAAAGACGGAGAGAGAAAAAGAGCGACGAGAAATATACTAGCAGCCTAATTCAAGACGAGCACTACGACACTTTTCTTTTTCAACTTCATCATCCTCTTGACAGATGCCGCCGCACCGAAACGACCATTTCTCATTTCACGCCATCACGCACTCCTCATTCAACAGGCGCTCCTTGTCATCTTTTTTTTCAATTATACAAATTTTTTTATTACTAGTCCTCTCTTTTTTTGGATTCTGGCGTTGGCTCTGTTTTTTGTGTTGGGATATTTCTTGTCCATTTTTTTTTCTTACACAAGGAAAGGAGTGGAGGGAGGGAGAAATTAGAGATTTTTTGGGCAAACGCGACATATCATCATTTTTTCCGTCATCAATGTTCATCTGGGAAAAGAGAAGAAGAAGTGTGTGGGGGGAGTGTGGAACGAGGCAAAACAGAGACATGTCTGTCACATCATTTGTCACGGTGGCTCTAACCTGTTGTTCATTTTTCTTTAGAGCAAAAAAAAAAAAGGGGGTGGTACATTCCTTGGAACTCGAGAGAAACAAATAAAACACCTTCTTTTTTTCTTCTTCTTTCAGCTCAGCTTGCAAATTAACCCCCCCGAAAAATGCCTTCCCTTTTACATCATGCTAATATCATTTACTCGTGAATTTATCATGTCGCGTACGTAAAGCATCTCTCATTTCTTCAAACTCTCCTGCTCCTCCATGGCATCCATGTACAGATCAATGAGGCAGCCGGCGGACCATGCCTGTGTCGGGCTCTGTAAAGAATAGGTTAGCATGTTATGAAAGGTCTTGATATAAAAGAAGAAGACAGATATAACTCACAGAATCGCCGCAAAACTCTCCATTCTTCTGGGTAAGCTCCGTCAGGCCCGCCCACGGACTCTCTTTAATGGCCCTCTTGCACTCAGCCAGCCTCCTAGTCACCTGCTGGAATGCTTCAATCCTGCCCTCAGCCGTCGTTCTCCGCTGAAGGTCAAACTTCAGCAGCGCGCGGAGGAAGAAGCCCGTTGGCCACAGCCACTCGGGGCCCTGGTGGTAGTTTCGACCTTTGCTTGTCGCAAAGTCGTGGCTGTCCTCGCTGTTGCGGTAGTACGGGCGGTAATCCTTGTCTGCAGGGTCCAGAGTCGCCATGCCAGTGGGCCCGCGGATCGTCGAATCTGCAAGACATAGAGCCTGCCAGGCATGCTTGGGGTCGAACAGATCTGTGGCTACCGTCATGGCGATCGCAAAGTTTGGTCGCAGCTGGTAGTCTTCGTACTCCTTTCCAGACTTGTACAGATCCTTGTACATGCCCCGGCGAGCGACAACGCTGGGGTTGACATCGTATTTTGAATCTTCCTCAGCTGAGAGCGGTACGTAGTAGCATTTCTCAAAGTTGGCCTTGAGGAGATCAGCCCACTCTGTCCATGAGACGGCCTTGTCCTCTGCCGTCTTGACGCCGGACTGAGCAAACTTTCCTTGCTTGTGGAGTTGTTCTACCCATCTGAGCGTGCTGTAGAGCAGGCCTGTGATCTCGATGGCGGCACCGTCACGCGGAGTTCCCGGGACGCCCTTTGATCCTGCCTTTTCACTCTCTCCCATTTTGTCCATCCAAGTACCACAGTTGAACTGGTTACCGCCAAAGATGATTCCATTACTCCAGTCGACCTTGATGTCTTGATTGAAGCCTTCATCTTTCATCTGCGAGTCGATCTGGGGTCCTGCATTCGCCTCACGATACTTCATTCCCGAAGCATGTCTCTGGAGAGCCTCTTGAATGATTTCTTCAATTGTGCTCTCAGTAGAATATGTCCGCTTATCATCCACCGGGAACCAAGTATCATCATACGGGAGGAAACGACGCCGGACTTTTGTCTTGAGGAAGTCAAGCCCTTCTGGTGCAAATCTGGTATAATCCTGGATCGTCTGAAGGAAAAACCACACCGAATCTCGCGAGTTGTATCGCGGTGCAGCGCCGCTGCTCAAGAGATTGGGAATCATACCGTGTTTGAGAACGCTGGCAAAGGCAAGAATGTGCTCCCTTGCCTCTGCAAAACGACTGGTGCCGAGATAGAGTCCACGAATAGAGATGAAGACGTCTCGGCCCCAGCATCTAGCCCACTGCACTGCGAAATGCGGCAGACCAGCAGCAATAGACGGCACCTGCTTGTCTGGCCAAAGAGAGGCAGACTTCACTAGCCCTGTTTGCTGCACGCTGACCATGGCAAGACTTCCGAGGAACCACTGGCCCTTGGCAACGTGATCATTCATGAGCTCGAAAGCGCGATCAACGCTGGCCCGGTACGCGGTACGAATGGCAAGGGCAAAGTATCTTGGCAGCAAGAAGCTAGGAATAGCCCTGATGGCCTCAAACCGCTCTCGAAGCCACGCCGCTGGCCCAGCAAGACCTTCACTGCCTTCCGCATGGCTTTGCTTTTGAATGCGGCCCACAATGTAGTCGAGTGCCCAGGGTCCGTCTCGCAAATTTTGACAAATTGGATGTCCAAGATTGTTGTCATTGATCACGCCTTCGAGGATACTCCACCATCCTTGCAGTCCAGCATAGACGAGCTTTCCATGGCCGGGAATATCATATACCCCGTCCTGGCCATCGCTGGCGTCTCTCTCTTCTGCCTCACACCGGTAGAGCAAAAAGTTGAGGTCAATGAGGTTCAAGTTGGCCCAAGCTGCTTTGGCACTTGAGGTGACATAGTTGTCCAAGCCCGTAGAGTGCTCTGCAGTGGGGATCCAGGTATCGAAAAGAGCAATGCTGCCAGGCGGGAACTTGTCCCGAACGGAGATAATTGTGTCTTGGCCATGGAATTCCATCTTGATTCCAGGTACATCTACTACCTGGCTGGGGATACCTCGAAGAAACTTGGTATCGTCCTGCACGGCCTTGACAGTTTCGTCTCTGTCATCGACCTCGAGCATCCAGCTGCCCAGGTGGTTGGCTCGGGTTCCTGTCAGAACCACGGGTTTAAATTCTCCTCTTCCATTGCCATATCCAGGGAACGCGGTGTGAGCAATGAGGAAGTAACCCTTTCTAGACTCGGGATGCACTCTGTGCACGGTGATATATTCTCCCTCATGATGGATGTGAGTCTCGTTGTAGCCATCTTTGCCCATGATGGTATGAATCTGGTTCAAGAGCTTTTTGATGCTAGCAATGCCTCCCTTGCCCCTTCCGACCTTGATCGCCGAGGTCCTTGAGGCTTCAGATGTGTACAAACGCTTCTCATTGACGAGATCAACCAATCTGGGGTATATTTCATCGTACCCCATGACACTTCCCGTGGCACTGGAGCACATGTTGACAAGAGCGGCATTGGGCAGTGTGTCTCGCGCGTCACGCTTCTGGGCAGGTGGCTCGTTGTCATGGGTGCAGTCCATGAACAAGGCGTGGACAGGCGACGGTCGTATCCTCCGAATAATCTCCCTTGTAAGATCCGGGGCCTTTGAGCTCGATGGTGTACTAACATCTGACTTGGAGATGTCGTCAACCTCAAAGCTACCGATAGGACGGCCGCCGTGCCTGTGAACTAGTCTGCTCAGCTCTCCTGTGCTCCATGCTTGCATGGCTTCACGGATAAGTGAGCTGATGCCGAGCCGCTTCACAAAGACATAATCCATTTCTTCAGATCCGGTGAAGAGCTCGGCAACAACATAGAGGTTAGGGTTAACCCTTCTGGCCTCGTCCAAGATGTGCTCTGCGACATGGATTGGGGTGGAGTGGCAGTTGTCGATGCGGAAGCCAGCAAAATACTTGGCCAGCATCTGAGCATACTTTGTCATATGCTCCCATAGCCACGGGCTGTCCTCCGGGCCAGATCCGTATCGCAACTTGACACAGTCTCCCCAGACAATAACTTCTCGCTTCAGGTAAACACGAGAGTCGGGCCCGGCATTATCCACCAATGCGTTGCCGCCCCATACCCAGCCATTGTTAGCCAATGCTCTCTCTCCAGGGGTGAGGTTCTTTGTTGTCTCATTGACCGGCAGTCGGGAAAAGTATGTCTCAATAATAGGGTTGGCCTCGTTAATCGGACCCAGCTTAGGCCCATGATCATCAATGCGAACATACTTGATACGGTTGAAGAGTTGTTCTAGAATCTGGTTAAGATCCTTGTCGTATTCTTCATAGAACGCAACGTTTATGGCATCCAGGACCTCGATCAACTTGGCCTTACCGGCCGCCTTGTCGGCAGACTGTGTGTTTTCTCCCTCGTATCGACCAAGAGAAAATGACAGCAAGGTAGCGGCAACATTGGGCTCGACGCGTCGGCGAAATCGCTCTCCTAGACGATCTGTTCCCTGGAGAGCAAACTTTTTGATAAACTCCACTTGATCCTTGAGCTCTGCTGTCTTGAGATGCTCGAAATCGCTTAACGTAGCAGTGCCGACTTGGGGCGGACTGGCCTTGCCACCAACCCAAGCCTCGACAATGTTGTCAGCGTCACGCTCGACATTGATGGCGTAGTACTCCCATAACTGAAGCTCAAGGATGACGTGCTTTTTGATTCCTTCCATGAGCTCCAAGAGATCTTCTGTGGTCTTGATATCGACGGGCAGTCCCAACTTCTCAAGCTGGCCGCTGAGCTCCATCAGCTTTGTATCGAGCTCATACGCAGACTCCAGCCAGGGAGCTGTTTTCAAATTGTAACCAGCCTCGGGATGCTCCTCTAACCACTTTGTGTTGTGCGCGGTGTGGTTGAGGACAATGTCCGTCAAGCTCAGCAATGAGTATTTCTGCTCGAGACTCTCGACCAGCTGCTCAATGTCCTTCTCGCCCTTGGGGAAACAGGCAGGATCCCAGCCCAACTGGTCATACAGACTGTACGGCGAGTTGGAGGCACCACGGACCTGCAGAGGAGTAAAGTGTATCATGTTGTATCCCCTCTCGCTGATGCCCCGCAGGTGTCGCTCCCAATCGCCAGGGAAGCGGCCCATGAGCTTGCTGATGATGGAGAAGAGCGACAACGCCGGCAGCGGCAATGGCCGGCCATCCAGCTTGAGGCGGGGAGCAACATCGATGTAGTATACTGGAGTCTTCTTCAGATCCTCGTGGCCGTTGGTGGACTTGGGGACGTCGTCGGCATCAAGCTTGGGCAGCTCGGCATAGGTGGTGTAGAAGGCAAAGACGCCAGACTTGTAGATGGGGATGGAGATTTCGAGGGTCTTGTTGAAGTCGGGAGTCAGCCTGTGGTGATGATGATGTTTATTAGCCAAGTCCAGCTCAATTTCTCGAAGCAGATCCCCCTGTCTCAATCATGGCGAGCTTGGGAACTGCTTGGGCATCGACCGTGAGCTTACTTGTACTCTCGAAACTTGTCCCGCCTAAACTCGGCCCCCTGCTGCGGGATGTTGACCCAAAGACTGCCATTGCGACAGATGGACGAGGTGCCCTCAATGGCAAATCTGATGGTGATGGGATCATCCCCAGTAGGATCGAGATAAATGTACTCTCCCGCGACCTGGGGCGAGCCGTCGTCGTTGAGCTGCAGCAGATAAACCTCCGTGGTCGTCATGATTCCTGGGCTCATGGTGAGAAAGGAGAGGGGCCCAAAGCCTGTGCCCCGCGGCTGGTTTTGTAGCTGCTCGTTACAGCGGCCTTAGCGTACCTAAGCAGCTGCTGGTTTGCAGGGATCGAGCACTGCTGTGGCGATCAGCTAAGTAAGCCTGCGGTGCTGCTGTGCTGTTAGTTCCAAGGCTGATGTGTCCTCGCAAGGTAGGGAGATCAGGAACAAACAGGGAAGATCCGGATTGCTTGATCAGTTGCAAGACTCTCCCTTTTGGGCTGCGATGGGCGGAAGACGAAAAGGATCCCAGACGCGAATCAAACTGCTTCTCCTTCTAGCTGCTTTTTTTCCCGCAAGCGAGCCAGAGACGCTGCTGGTTGGCCGGCAGATTTTGGTGTCATGTCATGGTGGTTTTGACTTGGCCCAAGATGGTGCAGGCGCTGGGCGAGTGGCGCTGGGCGAGCCATTCCAAGGCACCAGGAACCACCCGGTAATCAAGGAAATGTCGGATCGAATTGCTATTTTTTGGCTCCATTTCTTCTCTGCTGACGGACTATTTGTTCCCATTCAATTTGCTCCCTCTTCATGTACTTTCCGGGTCGACTGAGCGAGTCAACCGGAGCTTATTCTGCGCTTGCATTGCGCAATGCACGGCATCGAGCGATGGTGTTGATGCTTGTAACACGGCAGCATGGATGTCATCTCCATGCAATTATGATGCCATGAGGCCTCAGAAAGCCCGGGCAACGAGACAGCATCAATCTGTCATCTCCGCTAGCGTGCCCATTAGCACCGTGATACAGCATTAATTGATTCTTCATTCCAAGAAATCCACGAAGAATTTCCCACGAGGTGGCTGCAGGCTACGGAACTCGGTAGCTACAACCACTATACATATAAGCTTTTGCCTGTGTCGAGCTTGCAACAGCTGGCAATCAAGTCCTATTCCCGCTGCAAATCCTTCCCTACCGATCCAATTCATGTCAAATTTTCTGATTTTCCCATCCTCAACCCCCTGCAGAATGACTGCGGCGATGCAACTTCTCTCTCCTCATATCAAGGACCTTTGAAGCTCCTTTGTTCAACCCCGCTACCCAAAAGTCATGACGTCACCATGGCCTCTGCTGATTCTGCCCCTAATCACGATCCATCCATAGCTTGGTTTCCAATTCCTCTCTAAGCAATGGATCAAGGTACTAAATAATTAGGCTACTTGTCCGCGATATCCATCTCACTAGTAAGTTTATATACCACTGCTCCGTATCATCCGGGATATCGATCCATTATCTTCTTATAGGTAATCCATTGGAACGGAAAAGAATTGAATAACTACTTCAAGTATATTCATACCATCTACCTACTATGGACATCATCATACCTATCAAAAGGCCACATTCACCATCCGAAGGCCCCTCCGAATCCAATCAATCCCGCCAATCAATCCGTCTCTGTGCTACTTGATGCCCAACTACCAACTACTAATGAATACAAGCCCTCATAGCCTTTCCGCTTCCCCTTAGCCGCGCTCTCTCATCGGATAACTTCATTTGCTTGCTGCTCAGTCGCTGGGACCACGTTGGGGGGTTGCTGGATAACCGCTTTCTCTGTTCAGTGTCTCAATGCGCTAATCGTCTGGATTCGGCGAGGCCCAAATCCAGCCTCGGCCATCTCAACTGCAAGCTTGGTTGCTTCATCAAAGTCTTCCTCTGGTAGTCCTAGCACCTTATTGGCCAGACCATACTTGGACTCAAAGTTGCCGTCGCCATTGGGATAAAAGACGCGCGAGTACATGGCCATACCAAAGCCTACGACGTTGCCGGCCTTGAAGATCTCCTGCCCTCGCTTGAACCGGACGTCTGTTGGCTCATACTCAATCTGCCAGTCGCTATCGGTTGTGCCCAATGCCTTGTGCACGCTGTCGAGCATGTCTCTCTGAGAGACGAGGAAGCTGGAGATGTAAAGGATTTTGTTGCGCCACTGAGAGATAGTAGGCGATTGGTCATCCTCATCGTCAGGCAGCTCCTTGAGGCTAAGAAGCTGTGCCGCCGCCCTACCGCATTGTATCCAGGTTGACGTGTTGATGCGTGTCTTGCCGTCATCGTAAAAGGTGACCTTTTTGTTTGGAATATCGAAGCCATACCACGGTTCACCCATGGCAAGCGAGTACTCGTACCAGAAGCTGCAACTCATGTATACCCAAGACATACCGGCCTTTTCTATGGCATCAACAGCAGCTTGGGAAGCTTGGGCACCGGGAGCGGTGTAGATGTCCGTCAGAAGTTGCTTGTTGGCAAAGTCGCCGCCATACGAGTTGGGCATGATCCACGACACACCAGCCTTCTCTGCTGCAGCGATGACTTTAGTCTGAGTGTCTCTAGGAGCTGTCACGGCAAGGGAGATGAAGAGGAACTGCTGGCCCTTGAGCCCATCAACGAGAGTCTGTTCGTCATCATAGTCGACTTGGACGACTTTGACCCCAGCAGGAAGCCCACTCTGGCTTCCAATACGGGTAATGGCGGTAACAGTGTGCTTTCCGGTCTTGAGCAGCTCCTCGGCAATATGTTTGCCAACTTGGCCTCCAGCCTATGGAAGATTTGATCAGCAACCCATGAAGCAGAATCAAAGGTAAGACGACAATTGCTAAGCTTACTCCAATAATGGCCACGTTCTCAATACGGTTGGTGAAGCCTGCAGGCTGATCTTTGGCGTACTTGATGGACATGATGGCGATTTTTTGGTTCTAGGTGATCTGATATATAAGATGAAGGTGAAGAATTGTCTGTCTTTGCTATGTTGCTTTGACCCTCCTTCATTGCCAACATGGACGATGTTCGTCTTCCCTTTATACATTTCCCAACTCACATATTAACCCCTTCTTCTTGTTATTCTCAACTCTCTGCAGGATTCTCCCTTCTCGCTGATAGACCGTATCCCCGGCCCTTAGAAATCAGATCTCCAGACATCATGAGGCGAACGGACTTGACATTCCCTAAAACAGCAATGGGATCGCACTACCGGTACCGTGGTTCATTAGCTGCCGACAGCCTGCCGAATCATGGATCGCTCAAATACGAAATGAGGTTAGCCTGACTGAAGCACGGCGACAACACTTGCTAAACTCCGGGTGTCACCACTTATATAATCCACTTGAAGAGGCCATAGCGATCCTTTGAAACACATCATTTGAACGGCATTCGCAAATCGTGTTGCGCCGATAGTATGATGCTCGGTCTTGCTCGGATTTCCTAAAATGCCGTTCGAGGTTGAAACGACAAGCCACCAAGGAAATAAGCGGCACTGTGCGCGATTCTATGACGACTACCAGGAATTGTCCGCCAATAGCAGACATAGGGGCAAGAAAAATCATACCAAGGCTCACTGGGCAACCCTCGGCCCCTATAACGCCGCGTAGTTTGGGAGTCGGCGAAGGAGTGCGTCCAAGTGTGGTGGAAAGCCTCCCTCTGACAGTGCAGCTATTCGCAACATTTTGTGATATGCGTAACATAATGTTTCCAACTTTCCACTATAAACTGTACATTCTTCAAAAATAGGAACCAAATTGTTTATAATTGAAAAAGAGTTATTTCTGATGCAGACACTGTCTGCACATGATATAAAAGCGGTATTGAAACACCAGACACACGGATGGTGATGCTGGAGGATACCCTACACTGTAGCATATCCACAGAATGGCTGCAAAAAATATCTGGTCTATTGCCCCAAACTTTAAGTGATATTGCCATTACATAGTCTATCTCATCTTTCCATCACGATATCTGATAGTTGGAAATATATTGCGGCAGTAATGGTGCAAAAGGACACCTCATACATTTCTGACCTATGTTCCTAGAATGCGTTGAAGTTGCATATTCAACGGACGTTGTCCAACGACACCGCGTATAGATATTCTAGATTGACAGCGAGGTGTATCCCGTGGGACTCAGAATATAATCGGAGAGAATGGTCACTTCTTTGGAGATGAAACCCCAATGGATTTATTTGGAAGCCGTGTCGCCTGGTATCTTCTCTTTGCAGCTCTCCGAACAACCAGACCACGAATATATAATCGTATAAATGGAGGCAGTAAAGTAGCTATTAAAATTTTATGCCAATTACTGTCATCTACTAATCATGAGCTGATGAATGGTTTATGAGATAGATCAATACTGTTATTATCGGCTCTGAAAGGTCCATTGTCCGCCTTCAAGACCCCGGCATCATGAATTGTAGGGAACAGCTACCACCACGGCTGCACCATGAGATCTTGAATTAATTCGAGGTGCAGTTAGATGGGCAGCTCTGCAATTTTACAGCAGTTCCAGGCCTTGGTTCTTTAGATTTGTAGATCTGATATCCTAGGTGTCGACAGTCCAGATCGACTAACATCTTGAGCGGGCCGCCGCTTCACAGCATTTTTAACCCCTCCCCAGGGTTCAAAGAGAGTTTGCCATGTAGTACGTAGAGTGGGGGTTTACAACATTTCTGACTCGACCCAAGGCTCAGAGAAAGTGAACACTGTGCCGATGACCAGTTTACGTGCTGGATACCGTAAATCATTACAGATTTAAAGCTGGATGAGGCACCATAAAAGGGAGTCATTAAAATACTGCACCTTAATCTTGTGCAGATCTAAGAACCGCACATCGCAGTACCAATGTGGTCTTTGAGCCCTTTGGTCTGATGAGATGTAAAAAAAGCAACGGCGACAGCGCACAACTCTCTGCACGATCTTAAAAGACAATGAACTATGTAAAATGCAGTTAGATTGGCAGCTCTGTAATTCGACAGCACCTCTGACCTTCGGCTCTTCAGATTTGTAGATCTGATTTCCCTGGTATTGACAGCCTAGACCGACGCCTCTTCCTCTTCACAGCATTTTTAGTCCCTCTCGAGACTTGAAAGAGAATTGCCTCGATGTAGCTACCTATGTAATACGTGGAGTGAGGGTTTACAGCATTTTTTACCCGATCCATAGCTCAGAGAAGTTACTACTCTTTCGATGACAACTTGTCTAGGTGTTGGAGAGCCTCGCCTCGTTAAAGGGAAATCACTGGAATCGCAGAGATAGGAACCATGATTCGCAGTACCAATGTAGCCTTTGAGACCTTTGATCCTTCAGCTATTGGCACAAGATAAAGATCTTACAACAGGTTTCTTTGCAACCTTTAGGGTAGGGCAAGCTGCATCATGGACATATGAAACGTGGTTGATACTGCTAGCGCTCGGTTTGAGAAGAGTGTGTTACTCGACAGTACCTAGGTAGACAGACGGCAAGGAGCCGCTCCCGCGATTCGCTAGGGCCAGCTTCGTCTTGGCACAGATTCATGCTTTTGCGGAGGCCCTGGCACAAACTGGAGAGCTGATGACGACATTGGTTCTTTTGGGGATAGAAGAATTGGCATGGATCATGGGCCAAGGCGGAACGCCTGTCAGCCCCATTTCTCAATTTGATGGGGTTGCTGCGTTAGTTCCGACAGCAGATTAAACTTCTCCTCGCGAAGGACAAGGGTTCACTCGCCTCGCATACCCTGGGCTGTGGCTTTAAGGAGTTTTCGTGGATACCTGTGTTCATGCTTCTTGGCATGGAATGTTTATACGTTACATCTGCATCTTCACAGTCGAGGGTTTGGTATATGCCTTGATACCGAGCTGGAGTCAAGATGTGATATCCGAGTATCTTGGTCTTGAGCAGGGACACGCACTGACGCACGTTTAGATTAATTGGTCGCGGGAAGGGTGCTTCTTCCCCTTATGGCCTTGCTGTTCGTGGATAGCTTCTTTTTTTGTGATGAGGAGGCTCTTAGCTCGCCAGCTTGATCCGCCACCTTTCTTCGCTTACATGCATTATACTTCGAAAGTTGGAGGCCGGCGCCATCCGCCATTAACATCCAATCTCACAAGCTCCAGCCGAGACGAAGGCACGTTGCTAAGGCGTCAACTGGTTTTGGCAACGTGCCGTGCCGCAGAAGTGCCTGTATACAGCATGTGGTGACGCAATTCCTGAAGCCGTGCTTCGTACTCTGTGCTCTGTTACAGACTCTGTGCTCCATTCTTCGTTGTCTGTTGCATGTCCTTTGTGCTTTGTTCCTGTATCTAGTTTGAGCCGTCTGACTGGCCCAGGGTCCTCCAGGGAGCTTTCGGTCCGTGAATACCCAAGTCAAGCTGGTGATTTTTCCGCCTGCCTAGGACAGCAGCTCCAGCTCCCGCCACATAGGACTTACCGTTTCCATGAGTGCTCCGTGGTGGCTCCGTAGTGGCCAACGGAACACCATGCAGAGTGGCTTGCAGAAAACCGGTTGTTGACAATCCTGTGGAGAAGCAAAGCGGGCTGAGCCTTTGACAGATGGATTTAGCCGAGTCGGGCTCTTTTCCAGCAAGCGAAAGGTGGATATGGCAGGATAACAGGGGAGTTTCGGGGAGCCAAAACAACACGTGATAATTCACGTGACTTTCCCTTGCAGCATCAAGGAATCAAAATCTTCGTCCGTCATCGAGATTGCGCGCTGGCTCGGTCAGAATCTTTCCACCTCTTTCAACTCGGAATGGAGCCATCTGGCCCCAACAGTCAGACTTGGTCAAACGAGAACCTTGAAGTTATTCCAATCTTGTTTTCTCCCTGCTCTTGTAGTGGGCCGGCAGCAGATGGAGGCGTCCACCTCGTTTGCAGTGCGGGCCGGAGCATTTTCTCCGGAGCAAAACCTCCGTCTGATGTTATACAACAGCGCCTTTGTATTCTCTTACACCACAGCACAGCAGAGACTGCAATCGCGATCCCATCGATGGTGACGCCAACGACTGAGCTCTCACTGGCCCCTTGCCCTCCACTACGCTATCCACAGCGTTTAGTGCTCCTCCTTCTCCTCTCAAGGGCCCTGATAAGATTGCCAATTGGACCGCGGCTTGCTTCACGTCAAGAACCGCTGCACCTGTCGCGGAGGACCAGCCCAACCTTCTACTAGCTACCAGAAGGACCCGGGCAGGGGTGGCAGACAGAAGGGCTTCTCTCTTACAGGGGGGTTTCCTGCCTGAAGATATGTTTCTGCTTCGGTGTGGGTGTTGGCCTTGGGGGTTGCTGGCCGCTTTGAGAACGAGCCGTGCCTTGGTTGGGACGTACGAGTATCGTATGGCTGCATGTTGGGCTCTGACGATTGAGGATCTTGGCTGCTTTGGAAGATGCCAGCCTGACTCTTTTCCCAATATCTTTGCTGACTCTTGTGTAGCCGAACTCTACCGCGCACTGATCCGCCATCTCTCTCCTCTTCCTCAGGAAAGGTTAGAAGCGCACACTTTGATATTGGAGCCCCCCGCCGAAAGAAGCAACGCCGGCGCATCGTGGAGCTGACTTGGTCGACTCCTTTGGCGCCGGTTTGATATAACTTGGCTTTGGAACCGGGTTGGCTGGCCCCATCCGGAACGGGGGCCGGCTGCATTCTTTTGATGAGTGTGTGTGCGTGCTTGGCCCCGGACACCGATGACCACCTCTGCCATCGCACCAAGCCATCACACTTTTGCCCTTGCCATCATGTACTATTATGCGCGACCCGCAGGGCCACCTACGTGACGCCGTCTCCACACCGGCTTTGTGTGCTATGTGCACTACTATCCTGCATACAGAGACTAGCCAAGTGCTCAGATCAATTTCCTAGTTTGAACCTTGTATACCCTCCCTGCCTGCCTGTCCAAGATGCTTCAAACGGTCTGAGGCATGACTTTGAAGGCGCTAATACGACTTTGCTAGCCCAACGGGCAGCCAGGGGTAACCGTCCTTTCACTTTTCCTTTGCTTGCGGGAATACGGTTCAAAGGCTCCAAAGGGCCCCCCAGCCCCAGCCAGGCGGCGATCTGGCTATCATGGCCAAGAATATATTTAGCAATGACGTTTCCGCCTTGTTAGGGGGCGCATATCTTCTTCTCATCTCGTTGCTGATCTGCTCATCGTGGCTCTCCTAAACTTGTGAACATTATTCCTGGAACTTGTAATCCAGGGCCGGGCATCGTGTTGTAGATATCATTTTTCAAAGGCCAAGATCTTACAAGGCAAACAAACATGGCTGGCATTGCCGAAGCTTCCCCATACATCGCTTGCGGTCCAGACTACGCCAATGCAGGTCACATTTCCCTGCCATATCCGCCGGCGGATCGGGAGGGCACCTCGACCACGATCTGGCCCAACCTGTGCTACAACTCGACTGGTCTAGAACACTCAGATGTCTTCTTACCTACTCTCCCCTTGCAAACTGCCGAATGGGATATAGCAGAGGGCTTCCTCAAGTATCCCGACCCAAGCAGCATTACCAGCCCTCCCGCCGAAAGCGTTACATCTGGCAGCGAAAGCTCTCAAAGCGCCGGCATGATATGGGATTATCAAAACGACCAACTCCCACAGGGCCCTGAATACAGCCCGTCAACACCAGGAACCTCCACCACATCCGACAACTGCTTCTCCATCGCACCATCATCACTACACACATTCAAGGAAGAAGAGCCTTCAACTTCAACCTGCAGCAAGAAGCAGACAAAGACTCGAAAAGCATCATCATTATCATCATCAACTGAAGAGGGCAGCGTCGCAAAAAGGCCTCGCCGGACCAAGACCCCTCAAGAACAAGAAGCAAGCCGCCAGCGCATTCGAGAGAAGAATCGCGTGGCGGCGGACAAGTGCCGCGGCAGACAGCGAGTCGCGGTGGAAAAGCTCAGCACCAGGCACGACGCCTTGGAAGATGAGAATCGACAGCTTAATCAGATTATGAAAGATTTGGTCGCGGAGCGCATTGTGCTGAAGAATATGCTGCTGGAGCATGGCAGCTGCGGGTGCGAATTAATTGAGAATTATCTGCGGGACAGCGCGGTGCGATGGGTGAAGCAGGTAGAATCACAGTCTATTAATGTAGAGGCGGCCTGACTAGTAGTTTATTGTTATGTAATAAAAAGAAGAATTAAGCGCATTTTTTGCTTGCCTCTGTTGATTGATTGTACACCTTGGCTCGGTTTTTTTTTATATCGGCTTTGGAGTTTGTAGACCCAAGTGCATCCATTTTGTAGTAGCATAGCGATGCTATTCACACACAATCTGACAGCGGCACTACGACGTATGCAGCGCCCCAAATGAAACATGCGATATCAGCGAACGAGGTTTATAAGTCTGAAATTATATATCGATGGTATTATATATTTTTATTAACGGCCTAATAGAATTGGCATATTTTTAAAGATTTGCTAGTAGAATGAGCGTGTAAGTGGCTGTCGCCTCTCCCGTCCGCAGAGCCTCAGCTTCATCCATTCCCAACGCCATCCGCACTCTTCTCTCAAAATTCTACAAAAAGAGCCAAATAATCATCTTCTACACTTTCCTGTCATATAACCCACTGAGATTAATACAAAATCATACCCATAAAACCACTTCCAGCCTTCGAACACCCAACAAACCACCACCCCAGCACCACCAAACTCACCTTTGCCCTCACCAAACTCCCCTACAAACAGCGACATGAAGTCGAATATGCACAATTTTTTGACACCTCCGCCATGTATGTCATTCCGCATGCCCCTAGTCTCACTTCCCTCCCACCCAGCTGTTCCCAGCGCTTTGCCGATCGCTCGTGTCCGCATCCATGGCCGTGGGACCGTTTGCTGATCGGCGCCCGAGGCTGCCGTAAAAGGTAGAACCATACGGGGATTTAAATAAGGCTCGAGCCTGCAGAATAGGGTTCTTGGCGAACATGTATGCTTGTGCAAGGGTTGTTTTCTCACAAACTGAGCCCGTGGTGATGGCGTCAGAAGGGAGAGAAGAGAGCGAGCTTTCAAGGGGGGATTTTTACCCTACTTTTTTGAACTTTTGCTATTATATGAGCTTGTATGAAGTATATTATTTTAGAATGGGTCTAGAGAAGGATTTGCAAGGCGCGTGATTGGGACTAGAATCGAGATGCAGCCTTCTGATCGACGTTTTTGGTGGAAGGTTTTCTCCGAACGTAGGACGGGTTCGAGAATGTAAGTGATCTACGAGACTAACTTGCACATCAACGGGCACTGGATTTTGGTGCTTTTCGTTAATGAAACGAGGCTTGACTAACCTGTGATCTTCAATGATTTACCGAGAATAGTTTGTCGCTTGTTTAGCTGTGCATATAACAATGGATAGGAGCGAGGTTTGCGGCTCGCCATGCCGGATCGTCAACGGACCTGGAACGTGACTTGTACATATGACATATGGCCGGAGGGAAAGATCCGTGTAAATTTTTGCTGCTATGAATCTTTCCATGAAAACATTGCATCATTTGTACATTGATTATAGCGTGAATGGTCATTGAGTAATATCATGGGGGTGAATAGATGTATATCCGGGCATTGGCGGGAGATGTGGCATATGAGAAGTTTTGGTGCCTGAATCACGAAATAGTAGAGAGTTTACAAGGGTAGAAGCCTCAGAATAGAAAGTCTGATCGATCAAGGTGGCCAAAGCCGTATTGCATGACTTCCTACGCGCCGTGGACCTATGCCATCCGAAGAGACGGGAAGAGTGGACAGGTCGAGATGAAGAAACCATGATTAAACTAACATTGTATTGAACAATTCATGAGTATTGTAACCAAAAAAAGATGTAACAATGCCTGGCCGGATCTACCGCTTTATGACATGAATCCTAAAACGCCTCCATACACGCACGCCCGCCTACCCGCCTGCCACGCCGCTTTACTCTCAACATTGCATGTTTTTTTTTTCAACGCTCGCTTTCTTTGCATTTACAGAGTTGGTTGTGTTTTCTCAGTCTCAGAAACCAGTCTGGGAATGTCATCGACGCTTGCCTTGCCTAACAGAATGGCATTGACCGCCGTCAACAGAGGATAATCCATCTCCAGTCCTCGGGCCTTGAGGAAGCTGTTCACCTCAAATGCCGTGCTGGTACCCTGGAGCTTCTGTCCGTTCAGGTCTTGCTTCTCCACCTCGTCAACAGAGATGCCCTTCTCAACAGCCTTCTTCGCGCAACGGAAGTTACGTCCTCCGGAGCAAGAGGTGATCAGATCGGCAACACCAGCAGAGGACTCGGTAAAGGTCGCGGTATGCACCGTCTCGCCAAAGAACTCCTTGCCAAACTTGACCATCTCCATCAGGCCGATTCGCATAACGGCAGCCTTGGCATTGTCACCCCAGCCACGACCATCCACGAAACCAGCGGCCAAGGCCACAATGTTCTTCAGAGCACCACCAAGGGAGACACCAGCGACGTCAGAGACCAGCTGGACGTGGAAGTAAGGTCGGTGGAAGAGGGTGCGGAAGCAGTCGTGATCAAGCGGAGGATACTCTGCAGGGACGGGGGTCAGCTTTGTCTTGGACTTGCGGCCCCTAGCATCGCGATGCGCCATGTCAGAAGGCTCGGTGACCGTCATGGTCAGGTTGGGGCTCTGAGACCGTGGTGTCGGCGCCCTGCTGTTGTCCATTGGCGGCGGGTCGTAGGCAATGGTCGTCTCCGACCACTTCTCCGCGGCAATTTCGCTGGCGATGTTAGCCCCGCTAAGAGCACCGACGTAAATGTTGAGGCCATCGCCGATCCACTCGCTGAACAGGCTGACACCGTCGTCCGAGACGTTGACGCCCTTGATGCAGCTGATGCCACGAGCAAAGGGCAGGATCTTGCCGCGGATCTGGTCGCAGACATTGCGGATAAACTGGTGGGGAAGGTTGAAGATGAGGATGGTGGAGTCTTGGACAGCGTCGACGAGAGAGGGGTTGGCGACGATGTTGCTGGGGAGAGCGATGCCGGGCAGGTATTTGACGTTTTCGTGGTGCTTGTTGATGATGTTGGTGAGTTTTTGGGGAGCGTCGCCGATGGACTCGTCGTAATATGGTGATGTCTTGGGGATGCTGACGTCTTCCTCATACACCCACATCTGGACTTCCTCCTCAAAGAGATCCTTGTTGACTCGCGTGTTCTCGGCAATGATCTTTGCAATGGTAGATCCCCTGTACAAAGAATGGAATTAGAAGTTGACAAAAAACAGATACTGAGTTATCCTTCGCGTACCAGTTGCCAGATCCCACAATGGTGACCTTGTGCTTCTTCTCAGCGCCGCCCAGGAGAGCCATCTTGTCGGTTTTGTTGAGGTTGTTGAGGGTGGAGTAGCTGTAAGAGAAGCTGAGCTTGTTTGCGACGCTGTATCGGTACAAGCAGAGATTGGCTCCAAAGGTGGAACTGAGGCGAAATCTAAAGAGTCGAAGCATGCAATCGAGAGCACCGCAAGTGTGTATATGTAGGTATATATACCTGTCCTGTTTCCAAGGTTGTCTCGTGCCAGAAAGCAGGAAATTGCAGCAAGAGGGAAAAGAGTGTGCCAAGCTCATCGTGCCAATGACGCAGCGCATTAAACAGGCTCACCGCTTGCCGCTTCGGGCCCTCGCCCCAACCGATTTACTAGGGCCCTGGTTGAGCATCCAAGGCACGCGCCAACCGTTTTTCGCCGAGATGCGAGGGAACCCCATCAGTATCACATGCAAAGCTGGCGTGCAGCATGCAACAGCGTCACCCCTGGCCTGGATTGGCCTTTCACATGCCAGCGATGAGGCATGCTGGAGATATGCGTCTGGTGATTTGACTGACTGTCGTGATTTTGTTTCTTTTTTAAATTAGACACAGATGCAATGGGAGGATCACAATCGGCGGCTTGAGCCGAGGACTGGTAAGAGGATCACGGCACATCGGACACACATGGGAGTGCAACACCGTGTAAGTGTGCTTATGCAATGCAATGCAACATCTGAGTGGGAGTGCAGCCATTTATACTTTCTTTCCAAACAGCACGTGGTCCTGTTTTGTTTCCTCTTTCTTTTTTTATTTCCCTAATCACAACACAACTCGTTTATAGAGTGGCTGGCTAGTGCCACATCTTGCACACTCCACGTGGCTATCCAGCAGGCCAATCTTCCAGTAATAGTGTCAATAGATGGATGGATTTCTTCAGATACAAGGTAAAACAAGACAACGACAATGACCATGGTTACTAGGAGTACAGTACATCAGTCTCCGTGTACTTATAGTAGTAATAACGCACTAATGCAATGCAAACTCGCTCTTTGCTGAAACAACGATACAAAGCCAGCTAACGTCAGCGCCAATGTCTGACAGGCCAAAATCTAAAAACCCAACAAAACAATAGTCTCCTCCTTTTACTCTTCTTCTTCCTCGCTCTCTTGCATCAAAGACGCCTTCTCTTCGTCTGTTCCAACTGTTCCAAGGGAAAATGACTTTCGTCGCTTCGACTCGTCCTTCGAATCCTGCGTTCGCTCGCCATCGCCAAAGATGAAAATGAAGATCTTGTCGTAGCTGTACCACATGACACCAAACAGCCCTGATATCGTGTTTGCAGCCCACCGCGGGACCTTTCCCCTCTCGTCTGCCAAAAAGGTTGTTATCCCGAAAAACCAGAGCAGCATCGGTGCCCAGAAGAGGAGGAATAGGTTCTGTCCAATCTTCTGCCTCAACGTCGTCGCGGTGTAGGGCTGCATCGAGGCCAGATAGTCTTGATAGGCTAGAGGAAGGTCGTGCTCTCGTGCACCGTCTTGCAAGAGCTTCAGGTATCGGGCGCTCGGCTGAGCATAGTCGGGCTTTGGCCTGTGAGGACCAATGACGAATCTGGTCCACCAATTTCTCTTGTCTGAGTCTGGTTCGAGCGGGATGTACGGCGCATAGAGCGTTCTTGCGAGGAAAGGTTTCGGCAGCGTGGGCACCGGCGGGAATGGCTTCTCCGGAACGCCAACATCGGCGGGCATTGGCAGACATGGCACCATGATCTCCTGGTAGCCCGAGCCACCGCCTTCGGTTCTCATAATGTTTCGCCAGTCCTCCTCTGTCACTTCGTATACGACTCCCATGAGGCCGCCATCCCACTCCTGCTCCGTCTTTGGCGGGTTGATCGGCGGGACGATTGGTGGGTGAAGAGGGTCGGGAAGCTTGGGCTTTTCGGGCAGCTTTCGATATCCGACATTTGCAAAGCACGGCTCTCGGTACGGCAGTCCGGGCAGATCGAATGTCAGGCGCAAGATCGGGACGGAGACGTTCATCTGAGAAAGAGGTCGCACTTTTCGCTTCCCCAGGAATGTTTCTGCACACATGTTGGAGCCGTAGGCGAGGTAAAGGACGGTTTTGGCAGACTGCGCGACATCTTTGGGGGCATCTTCGGCGGCTTGGGCGAGACGTTTCGGTGAGGTGTTCGGAATAGAGGATATCGGGGGATACGAGCCCTTTGCTGGATGTTGCTCTACATTCTCGGCCTTTTCGAGAGCGGCCACAGCAGGGGCGATGGCATCTGTTCCCTTCATGATGGCTAGATACGGGCGTACAATCTGGGTACGATGACTAGCTGATGTCGGGATTAAAACCTCTTTGCTGGCGGCGCAACTACCGTACTTATGGGCAAACGACACAGGCATGAAACGCGGCTAGGGGGGCTATTTATCAACTAAAGCTGCAACGATCAACCACCCTCCAAACACCCTCTTCGGCACCAGCGCTGCCTGACCTGCAGGACTCCTCATTTTTTTTCTCTCCGTGGTTGTGACTAACGAGCTGCTCTAACTTGCGGACTCCAAACCCGTGCGGAGCGTCGGACCTGGGCTTGCCTGCGAATACCGATGATCCGACCTATGGCAGCGTTGCAACGGCTGAATAATCACCAGTCGTGACATCAACTCGGCGTGTCGCCCTTGGCCGCTCATCGCTAAAGTACAAGGGGGAAACTCCGCACGTTAAAAAAGGGAAGCGAATGGTTTAAGTTGATCGGAATTATGGATTAGTCGTTGAATGGAGGCTAACGGGCTGCTGTGCTCAGCAAGATGGACATGGAAGGGAAGGCGGGCCGAGACGTGGTGCGACGCGGGTCTGATTTGCTAATCTGGCCTGAAGGAAGAGGCATGCATGATACGGTGAGTGCGTAATAAGTGAGCGGACGTAAGCTGTGCCTTTCTGGAAGGATTTCATCTAATCTAATCTAGAATGAGGTGCGGAGCATCTCGTATTTGACTGTAGCGGACCAACAGGAAAGAACACGAAGATCGTTGAGGGATACGAGTGCAGTAAAAACCAACGACAGCTTCTGTGACCCCATTTGCCTATTCTGTGTATGCAGTATCAATTCCCTTCCCGCTGCAGGTAGAATATGGGGAAAGCCAATCGTAGCATGTATACTGTACTGTAGGCAATTGAAGAACCGTTGAGCCTAATTGATCTCCATCGCTTGGTGGCTTCCGAGAACCGACAGAAATAGACCAGCAGAGATTTAAAAAGAAAAAAATCGATCAAAACCACGCAATCTTCAAGTCCCCACCGACTAATACGCAATACTCCGATCCGCCAACATTCGCCCTGACCCGCCTCCTTTAAACGACCGAGTCGAGTCAAGCCCATTGTGCCGACCAAAGAGCAAAGATGGAACCACTTTGCAACGACCCTCTCCAAAGGCGAATGAGACGCGCCAGCGCCTCCCAAATGGGCAGCAGTCCTCCGTCAGCCTCACATGGCGCTCGCCCAGGGGTCCACAGGCGAAGGCTTAGCACGCGCTCTAAGACCCCTACTCTGGCTCTCCTATTGTGACGCCGGCGGCTGGATCGAGGTTACTTCGGTGTGTTTTGCCTGCCCATGCTAGCCTCACTTTAGGAAAAGTGTCTTGGATGGAAACACTGGAGCAGCGGGAAGAAGGCGTCGAAAGGGGGGACAAGGTGGGCAAAAAAAAAAAAGTTGTAGAATACGTGTCGTGTCCTTTTTTCTCTCTTTTCTCGTAACTTCGTAAGACGTCAATTCCAAAAAGTCAGTGAATCTTAACTTTTAAGATATCCCCTCTTTCTCTCTTTCACAGTCGATCTGTGTACGTGTTCTTGTGATGCTGACTGTGTGAAAAAGGGTCTGAAATAAAAGTGAGTTTTAGTGTTTCGTGCTGCGCCCTTGAACTCTCCGGCTTACCTTAGTTCGTGTGAATTTGCGCAGGACTTCACAAAAATCTGGCAACATTCCTCTGCCATCCGCTCGTTATTATCTTTTGTGTTTAATCGGTTAATTGAGAAATCATGGCGACGACTGTGTCGGAGACGCCCAAGATGGGCATTGAGATGATGCTGGAGCGCATCATGGGCGCGATGGAGAAGCAGGTAAGGGATGACCCTGTGGTTGAAGGCTGAAGGCCGAGGCTGCGATTTTTTTTGCTGGCGGCAATCTCGGGCCATCAGCTGGATGCATCGATCAGGATGAGAGTGAGTCTAATGCGGAGGTGTAGAACCAAGAATTGACTGAGCTGCGAAAAGAATGCTCAGACCTTCGTACGTCGAACAGGAGCATGGAGATTATGCTCCAGAACATTTCTGTAGGTCGCCATCTCGCATTGCTTTGAATCACCGGCATTCAAGCGACATTCATTCTTTTCCTTCATCTTGTCGTAATTCTCACAATGCCAGCAGCAAGGACGCAGCAACAGCCCTCCGGGCCTCTCTGCCGGCATGTCTCCCAGCATCGGCCGTGAGCGTGCCCGCTCGCCTTTCTTGCCTCGCCGCTCCACAGCCCAGGCTGGTCCTTCTCAGGTCTTAATCACATCGCCCTCCCACGAAGTCACCACCCACTCTTTTCCCTTCCCGGATGATCGTGAGATTCCCGGATTCTACGTCGTGATCCCCGCAGGCGGTGCTGGTACCCGCCTGTGGCCCCTCTCTCGCGAGAACCACCCCAAGTTCCTACTCGATGTCAACCTTTGCGGCAACAGTTTGCTGCAGTCGACCTGGGAACGACTCCTTCCCCTGGCTGGTCCTTCACGAATGACTGTCGTCGCTGGACCTGCTCACTCCGAGGGCATTTTGGGCCAGCTGCCCAACCTGGATTCCTCCAACCTTTTCACCGAGCCTGGCCCCAAGGATTCCATGGCTGCCATCGGCTTGGCTGCTGCTATCCTGCTCAGACGCGATCCCGAGGCTGTGATTGGGTCCTTTGCGGCCGACCATATGATCTCTGGCGAGGATGCTTTCCTTGGTGCCGTTACCGAGGCCGTCGAGGTGGCCAAGGAAGGCTACCTAGTCACCATTGGTATTGCACCCTCTCACCCTGCCACTGGATTTGGTTACATCCGACTGGGTGACAAGCTTGGATTAAAATCAGCTCCTCACTCAAGATTGGTGAGCTCCTTCAAGGAGAAGCCTGATGCTCACACCGCTGCCAAATATCTTGCTACGGGTCAATACCGCTGGAACGCAGGCATGTTCGTCACCAAGGCCTCTCTCCTCATGGAGCTGATGAAGGAGAACTGCCCCGATCTCTATGAGGGTTTGATGAACATCTCTGCAGTGTGGGACGATGAGGCCGCACGCAAGACTGCCCTGGAGGAAGTTTGGCCCACTCTGGAGAAGATTCCCATCGATAACGCGGTTGCTGAGCCCGCGGCTGCCCAAGGAAAGGTGGCAGTTATTCCATCCACATTTGGTAAGTAACTGATGGACGATTGTCGATTGTTGCACCTGATGGAATAATATTTGCTGACTTGTGTAGGTTGGGACGATGTTGGTGACTTTTCATCTTTGGCCGAGATGCTGCCGGCTGAGTCTAACAAGCCTCGCGTACTTGGTGACCAGAGACTGGGTAAGCCACTCCTTTGGCCTTGTTCTCTTCAAGGAAGATTTACTGACAAGCTCTTGTAGTTGTATCCGAACAAACTGCTGGAGGAATTGTTGTGCCCGTGTCTGGCCGGTTGATTACGTGTCTTGGTGTTGACGACATTGTTATCGTCGACGCCCCTGATGCGCTCATGGTAACCACTAGAGCTCGTTCCCAGGAGGTGAAGTCACTGGTCAAGAAATGCCGCGAGGCTGGATGGAAGAATTTGTTGTAACATCAGCTGGAAATATGCGTTGATTTGCTTTTTTCTCTTCTTCTTCTCTTCTTCTTCTTTTTTATTTATTTTTTTGGTTTGTTTGGGTGGGAGAGACCAGAGTGGAACTCGACCTTGGCGTATCTAGCCTGAGGGCTTCTTGCCAGCTGCCTTGCCAGCTGCTAATGTCGCGCACATCTAAGGATATGTTGCTACGCACGTATCACGCGTTTAATGCTCAGTTCAATTCAGATTTTATTTTAATCTTTTTCACTGATTGCTAGGTACAACGGTACCTTTCTTAGTTTGCACCTTGATTCTCAGGAGCCAATTCTTTGTGCCTCAGGGTTGAAGAGTTGAGAGGCACTCCTTCCCACTTCACAGGCGCTCCTCCCTCACTTTGTTGACCACCTACACAAAAGAATC
Source organism: Trichoderma sp. IMV 00454 (assembly GCA_001931985.1). Lineage (NCBI taxonomy): Eukaryota > Fungi > Ascomycota > Sordariomycetes > Hypocreales > Hypocreaceae > Trichoderma > Trichoderma sp. IMV 00454. Next base: position 370,241 of record MSJK01000066.1, read on the forward strand.
CCCCCAACATTTTCCCCTCTTCCCCTCTCCCTCTCCTCTCTTCTTCCTGTCTTTCCAAGCCTCTCCGTTCATGATATTGACGACACTTCTCGTTCTTCTTTCGTGATTACTTCAAACATGGCTCCTAGACTACGAGCAAAGCCCAATACGCATGCCAGAATCCAGAGATGCTTGACCCAGTTTAACGAACTAGACGTCACCCCGAATAGGCCTGGAGAGAAGACTCAATATCCTGAGGCAAACAAGACTGATTCCTCACCCAACGACTCTAACGCGGGAGCTATTCATGTCGACAAAGATGAGCACCCAGTCAAGTCATTCGCGTGGTCGGATGGTGGTTCTACGACAAACAACACAAGAAGGAGCTCACCAGCTGACCTCGGGGATTTGTCCACTGACGATGTGTGGGACTTCGAGGAGTCTTTGGCTCCCTTTTCGAGCCCGAGTTCGGAGAAGAACCAGCTTCCGGACACTATACCTCTAGTATCAGCAGAGCAAGACGACCAAGAGCGTACTCCGATGAAACAAATCGACTTCTCTGAGACTGCGTCTACTATTTACCGAAGCTCCTCTTTCGTTGCAGCTCATGAATCCAAGGATATTTGGAACTTTGACGATAGCCCTTCGGATAGCAGCCCTGTCCCGGAAACATCTAAAAAGATGCCAACCCTATCGTCGGATCATCTACCAGCCGACGAGCTTTATGACTTGACTCCTAAGAAAACTGTACCGACGCCCGCCGCTACTGCATCAATGCCCGCCGCAGCCAAACCAAACGGCAGCCAGCCAGTCGTCAATGATGAGACCAAGAGTTGTTCGCCCAAACCAACTTTACAGTCAAAGGAAAAGAAGCAGCGACCGAAAGCTAAAAAACCCATTCGGTTTGATTCTGTTACCCAAGAGATACTGGAAGAACCCATATCCAAGAAGAGGAAGAAGCAACCTGCGCCCGCTAGACTGCCAATCGTCACTGCCAAAGCGTCTAGTTCTCCTGTCGTGGGTTCTCCAAAACCGAAGCCGAAACGGGCTCGGCCACAGAAAAAGAAGAAGCCAGAAATACCCCCAGTCCCCCAAAATCCCCCAAAACCCAGAGCTGAAGGTATTACCACCTTTATCGACAGCCCAGTTCAGCCGGTTGCCGAGAGTCCTTCGGAATACCTTCCAGAACTTCCAAGCACTAGGAAAGATGACGATTCCAATGGAAGCGTTTCTGTGAGCAGTGGTGATGACTTCACTTCAATACGGGAGCCACAACAACAGCGTCGCCATATAGCAGCAGCAATCGACAGGCAGGACAATACTCTGAACGAATCTGGGGCAATTTTCGCCGACCAACATGGAGCAAAGAGAAGACGTCTGTCGAGACAATTCAGTGTGTCGGAGAAAGGCAGTCCGGTTGTTGTTAATGACGCTATCCTTCCCGAGAATATTCAGCCCGTACCTGTCAAACCACATCCTCCTATGAGTGGTGGTCCAGAGCTATCCACTGCTACACAATCCTCATCCTTTTTGAGGAGCGTATCCAGTGGTAAGCAGATTGAACAGCAGCATACCAGTGCTTTCGGCGACATCAATGGCAAGTCCTCGTCGCAATGGTTGCGGCGGGTAAGCGATAAAGCACCGGTTCCAAAGCGCAAGCCAAGTATTGGGAAAAAATTACATGATGAGATCATGAAGAGCTTCCTTGGACAAACAGAGGCGGAACAAGAACCTCAAGAGCCTGAAGCAAAGTCGGCCCCTGCTGCCAGTCCCAATCATGTCGAAACCCAGATACGCCAGGCCGTTAACGTGAGTAGTATTCAGCAGTTTGTTTGGGAAGTCACCTGCTGACCGCTTAATAGCAATTGATTGCTCGATTGGATAATAAGAAGAAGGAGATTTTCAACCTTGTAGATACGTATGAGAAAAACGGACAAGATTCTGTGCAACACTTAAAGCAACAGTGCTTGCAAGACAGTGGCAACCTAGTGCAGGCTCTCCGCAACGATAGTGCACTATTTGGCAAGCAGTTACGATCAACGACAGAAGCCATTCAGGCTCACGGCTTGGCTAGGGAGAAATCCGCATTGGAGCTTGACAGTGTAGTTCAAAGTCGACATCAAGCATACGATCGAACTCGACATAGCCTCAGAAGTTTGCGAGATGTGATAATTCGCGAGAAGAATACTGCTGTGTGATGGAGGGTGCGTGGGGTTTGTGACCCGGCAGTTCAAGTGCGGGATACTGGCTGTGAGATGAGCGTTTGGCTCTAGTGATGCATGTATCATACGTGCAAGAGGACGAGACTGATGTGTTGTTTCTTGGTGTGGTTGATTGCCGCTTGTGCTGTAGCAAGCTGGGATCTACGATTTGATGCAAGCCCAACGAATGTAGCGGCAGACGAATTCGACTGTCAATGTCATGAATCATCATACAGCCTCTGCATCCAGTGAAATAAGCGAATTGGCCCAAGGTAGCGTGCAGAGATGCATGATGCATGATGTGATGTGGGATGGCTGTGTCAATTATGCAGCCAGCCAATGGGGATTTGAATCATGTTGGGGGGTCTGGAATCACGATGCAAGCTTTGGCCTGAGACACGGCGTTGTGTTGTCTTGAAATCGTCCTTGGAGTGGCGTAGAGATTATTTATCAATATGCCCTCTTCCGGAGTACATATGTAGTTTGTAAGTGCCGGGTGACAGGAGATTGAAGATAGGCGGAGGATGACAGGGAGAGCCGGCGGTGAGGGAAGCCGTCGTCGTCGATGCGATACCGGGATCTCCATCGTTACATGTGTGTACCTACAGTAGCACCTACAGTATGCGCCCGATGGAAGTGGTGGCGGTATGTAGAGACAGATAGATAGGCATGTAGGTACTCCGTAGTTATGTACGTGCTAGGTGAGTTGGTTATAGTATCAGCCTCAAAGCAAGCAAGGTAAAAGACTGGTGTCATGGATTGATGTCAGTTGCCATTGCTGGTAGGGACCACGAAGGACGACGCAAGGCAGCTAGCGGGTGAGCGGGCTGGGGGGATTGCCAAGTTGCCAGCGAGCACTTGTAAGACGCAGGGCTTGTGGGGTAGCCGGCGCAGAGTTGGTTGGCATGTGAGGCGGCGAGAAATGGGGAGTAAGACAAGAGCAGAGCAGTTGGGGTGTGGGATAGAAAATGCATGCCTACGATAGGTGTGACGATGCCGAGGATGTGCAGGTAAAAAGTGTCGGGTGTTGGTGTGGTGGTGCTATCAAGACTAGACCAGGGAGTTTACGATTGATGCATTGCGGTGTGGATACGGAGTAATACAGATGCTTGTAAGAAATGGAGGAGAAAAGAAAGAGGGTACGAGTAGATTGAGAGAGGAAACGGGGAAAAGGGAAAAGAAGGAGAAGATGGAAGGAAAAAAGGGGGGTTGTCTGTCTGTTGGTGGATGATGGTTACAGACACAGACGAGACAAGGCCGGGTTCCCGACCCAAAGGTGACGTGACGTGCATGCCAGCGGGTAGCTGAAACGGGCATGAGGGAGCACACAGACGGGCCTGAGCAAATCAAGAAGCGAGAGAGCTCAAAACAATTTGCAAATGGAGAAGCAGCGGAAAGTCGGCGAGAGAGAACAAAAAAAAGGGAGGATGGGGGGCGGCGCGAAGAAGACGATGGAGAATTGGGGGTCGGTTTGTAAGTGGTGGGTTGGCGGTATGAGGTATAGGCGAGGAGTAGTATATCTTTGGGTCTGGGGACAGTTTTTTTTTTGTTTTTCATTTTCGGACTGGTTTCGGGTTGTTTGCTGCGTTGTTGGCCTGCGATTGATTGATTTGAGCTCCTCAGAGGGCTTTGACGATTGGCTGCATTGAGGTGACGGCACTCGGGATTGGTGAGAAGCGGTTCTTTGGCGGTTTGCTCTTTTTGGTGCCTAACTTCTGGGGGGAAGGATAAAAACCCACGTTTGACCGACGACAACGCGCAACATTGGCGAGATCGGATACGAAACTACGAAAAATTGAACGTTGTCTATTGCAGTGTTTGCTGTCAAGCACCAGGCAGAAACAGAGATGCGGTCGTCGAGGTCATCATCGGCGTCTTCATCGCCCACCGGAAACTGGAGGTGAGAACTGAATCTACTTATCTACTACTTACTATTCCATCACCACCTACCTATAATGCACTCTTGGCATCAACATCACCCGGTTTGCCCGTCCGGGGAAAGGGGGGAAAAAAGCAAAAGAGTCATCTGCCCATTCTTTGATCGCATGTTTTCCCTCTTTTCCCTCCCTAAAAGTGCTGCTAGGCTCAGCTAGAACGCCTCAATGGCAGTGACGCAAGTGCAAGGCACAGCCCACATGTTTTCACTTGAGCCGGTGTCTCCGGGCTGCCTTGGTTTAGGTTGGTTTGGGGGGGCCAAGACAAAGAACAGCAGCCAAAAGAGAGTGAGAGAGAGAGCCCGGGGCGGCTTATACTTTTGGCTTCAACGTTTGAGTCGCGACGCCCACCTGACTTGACGGACGGATTGATTGATTGCCTACTCGTGCATATTAATTAATTTGCTCTTGTTTCCATTGCTGCCTTGGAGAGGAACCTATTGATTGCGAGCCCTTTGTTTGCATTTAGGTGCATGTGGTCGTATTGCATCTGCCTGCTCTAGGTACTGCATACACACGCATGAAACACCTTGACTTCACATCGTCTTCACCTCAACATCATCACATCACGCCTTTTGTCTCCCCCCTCGTCATCGCCCGTTTCATCGCAATCTGAGCTCCTCCTCAGATTTCGCTTCACAAAGCCGGATCCAAAACCTGGACCGACCCCAACGCCCCGCATTTATTTTTTTCAAGCCCATTTCCTTAATCTGCCGGGCTTCTCTCGCCTTACACACTTTTTTTTACTTTCTTTATTCTTCTACTTTCCCGTCTAAAACGAAACAACAAAACTTCTCTGATTCTCATCTTTGTGCTTCTTTTTTTCCGCCTCTCTAGCAGTCATTTCACCGGCTTCTCCTTCATCTACCGAAGCCGCGAGTCCAGCTCCGGCAGCAGCACAAGCTCGTCCGAGTCAATTCGTCCTTGGGGCAGCTCCAGCTCCAGCACCAGCACCAGCCGGGCGACGCCGCGCGACGATTCGCATAGCAAGAGGAAGAGGCGCAAGCACAGGATGCCTTTCCGACAACGCATGGCCCGCCATTTCGGCGATTCTGTATGGCATTGTCCTTTTCTTTTTTCATCTTTTTATTTTCTTTTTCTGTGTTCAAACACCTGCAATCTCTTCTTTCACCAAATCCCACTCTTCCATTTACACGCCCTTGAGATCCTGTTTGCTTAGGGTCCCTGCTAACGTCATTGGATCGGCAGCTGTCCCCCGAAAAGGCCTACCTCAGCTACTACGATGTCCTCCTCACCGTCGAAGACATCAAATCGCTTAAGAATGATTGGCTGACCGACAACAACATTGCCTTTTGGGAAGAATATCTTGAGCACGAGACGCTCCCGCGATTTCCCCAGGCCCGCATCATCCTGCTGCGACCCAGCATGACGTTTCTGCTCATGAAGGAACCCGACATGCGCCATGTCCAGGCGGCCCTGCCCGACTTTTCCAAGGTCACCCACGTCTTCCTGCCCATCAACGACAACCGGAATGTTGCCCAGGCCGAGGGTGGAAGCCACTGGTCGCTGCTGTTGGTGTCTGTTCTCGACGGCATTGCCTTTCACTACGACTCGCTCGGCGGCGCCAACTATGCAGAGGCAGCCCTTGCGACGCGGAAGCTGGGCACCATTGTCGGACGACAGATTCGGTTCATCAACTTGGAGGACTCGCCTCAGCAGGAAAACGGTAGCGATTGCGGCGTGTTTGTCTGTCTTTTGATGCGACACCTGCTTGTCAAGCGCCTGCTGGTGGCCAATGCGCGGGAAAAGGTGTCGATGAGCATGGCCGGAAAAATGGTCGATAGCAACGGTGGCCGGAAAGAAATGCTCAAGATTATCGAAAACTTGCGCAAAGAGGGAGAGCGTCGCAGATCGTAAGTGTCTTCTGCTTTGAGTATAACCTTTTGGTTGATATGCGATGGCTAACAGAGATGCAAGGAGAAGTGCGAGTCCCTTTACCTCAACCAAGACTCCCCCGCGAATTGAATAGAAAGCTGCTCGCTTCGGCTCTTGGGAAGAATTCGAGAAGCGTTTGGCTGGGCAACACGGAGACGACAAGACTAAGGAGTCTCCTGTTCTTCCTGAAGATGCAAAGGTGGACAAGCCGAAGGCAGTTGAGCCAAGGGTGGCTAAGCGAAAGGCTGTTGATGCGAAGCTGGATGATCCGGAGACCGGCTCCAGCAAGAAGAAGAGTCCGAAGACAAAGGACCTGAAGACCAAGGATGTGGAGACCAAGGACTTGAAGGCAAAGGACTTGAAGGGAAAGGACGTGAAGACAAAGGATTCGAAAACAAGCAACTCAAAGACGACTGCCTCCAAGACAAGCGCCTCCAAGACAGGTGCCTCCAAGACAAGCAACTCAAAGACAACTGCCTCGAAGACAGGTGCCCCGAAGGCAACCACGCAACCCGAAAGACCTACAACAAAGGCAAAGTCAGCTGGCAAGGGCCAGTTAGCATCGTCATCTTCTTCCAATCGCTCCTCCACATCCAGCCAGTCGCCAAAGAGCAGCTCTTCAGGAGTCTCCAAGTCTCCAAGAACTCCAACCAAAAAGTCTCCACAGAGTTCGCAGAGCTCGCAGAGCACTCCGACTCCTGTCCGCATGCGCAGGATTGTTATGCCGCCTCTCGACCCCAATAAGCCCAACCTGCTCGAGATGAAGTTTGGTCGTATGAAGGGGTTGAAAAGGTCCGACTCCAGTTCCAGTTCCAGTTCCAGCTCCAACTCCAGCTCCAAGCCGCCCGCTGTCACTGCCAAACCCGCCAAAGCCGCACCCATCAAGGATCGTGGTCTCAAAGCAGCCTTGAGATAGATTTTCGGCTGGTTCTTGCACAAAATCGTGCCAAAAACCGATGACTCACCGAGAGATTCTGTTTAATCTCGTCCTTTTTCTTGCATTCTGTTTTGTCAAGTTTCTTCTCGTTGAGCTCAATATGTCGCTTTTGATAGCGAGCTTGTCATTGAGTTTTTTTCGATTATCGATTGCGATTGTTGCATGTTTGGCGTTGGATAGGGTATGATAATGCAGAGGCGGAGAACATACCCCAGTTTGTGAGACGGATTCAAAGACTTTGAATGAGCTTGATGATTGTACAGCGGCGAAGTTATGCCGATGAAAGGAGAGACGATATCAGGGACAAGACGATACCAATTTTGTTTGTTTTTTATTTTATTTTTGCTACGAGATATGACCATGGCGGCTTCAGAGCAAAGGGGGGACATGGCGCTACCGGACATGGTATTTGCAGCCATCGACGCATTGTCGAGGCAAGTGAGGGGTTTTCGACTCAATCGAGACGGGTGGAACGTCTTTAAGCATAGCATTTCTTTTCATAGCATTTGAATTGCAAGTATTGATCAATTAAATGGATGATTGAATTAAGAACTCTAACTCCAAAACTCCCAGCCCTACCATTTTATATAACCGTATATTGTTCAAACATCAATGTTGAACCAGTAAATGTTTTACTCTTCCTCTGCCCCATCTTGCAGTCATCTCTTGAAATGCCAATGTAGTTGCTCATGATTTGAACATCAGCGGCGCAAATTCCCATGTTTATATGCACATAGCCCCATATCAATCCTACTCCTTGTTCACAAACGCAGGATTCTGCTCCATCGTAGCAGAAATGTATCCCCTCAACGCAGCCCATCTATTCGACGCCGCCGGAGCTGTCGTAGTAGCACTAGACACCGGCAAAGAACTCGCCGAAGACTTCTCAGGCTCTGGAACCGCACTCTGCGTCTGCGCAGGCAAATGCGACAACTGCGCCATACTCACCCCAAACCTCGCCATCTCGCCCTTCAACAACCTCTCCTTCCTCTTCAACGCGCCCTTTTTGCTTCTTAAACTCTGGTGCTTAATTTTGCCATCGAGAATCTCGGCGGCGCCCTCTCCGTCGGCGAGTTCGGGAAGGGCATCGGCGAGGCTGTCGAGGGAGTTTAGTGTCGCGGACTTTTTGTTTGCGCCGCGGCGGCGGGGTTTTGAGGATTTGGAGATGCGTGAGGAGGATGAAGTGGATGAGATGCGGGAGACGAAGGAGGAGTGCTTGATGGTGCGCTTGTCGCGTTTTGAGGAGAGGAAGGAGTCTGTTGTTGAGGCGTTTTGGCGGAAGGTCTTTTGGGGGGCGAGGGGGTGGATGGAGTTTGTTATGCGGGCGTGGCGGAGGGCGGTGGCGGATGGTTTTTGGGGGGCCTGTTGAGGGATTGAAGTTAGTTATATGAGGTTGAGATTGAGAGTGAAAAGGAGTGAGTTGTACCATTTTGAAGGAGGGTGGTTTGTTAGAGTGTCACATGTGAAGGATTCTTGGGATCGAGAAGGAAAAAAGTTGGTGATGGATGATTTTTTGGTGGAGAAGATTTCGGTGAGAGGGGGGACTGACCGAGGTGTGGGTGGGGTAGTTGGTGCTGGTATGTGCTGAGATTTGTTGTAAGCCAGCCGAAACTTTAGACTTTTTGTTATTCTTTTGTTTGTTTTATTTGTGCATCATTCTAGGAAGAAACAGAGTGCGTATTATTTTGATGAAGATATGGATACAATAGAAGCATTGAGAAGGGAGATTGAAGAGAAGGAAGCTGAGCTGGTGCAGTTGCGCGCGCGGCTTGTTGAAGCTGAAAAGCTGGGTGTTGAGGATGGCAGGGATGGTGTCGAGGGAGAGTGGAAGTGGCCGCTTGAGGAGAGTGATTATGAGAGGTATAGTAGACAGATGATTGTGCCGAATTTTGGCCTCCAAGGTATTTATTTACCATATATCGCCATTGATGAAGGATGGATACTGACTTTACGAAATATAGGCCAGCTGAATATCAAGCATGCCAGGGTCCTCCTCGTCGGCGCTGGTGGTCTGGGATGTCCTGCGGCGGCATATCTCGCTGGTGCTGGTGTCGGGACGCTAGGTCTTGTTGATGGCGATGCGGTCGAGGTGTCGAATCTGCATCGGCAGGTTGCGCATTCGACGAGCAGGGTTGGGATGATGAAGGTTGACAGCGCCGTGACGTATCTCAAGGGGTGAGTTTTTGGTACTTCCATCATGAGGATAACATATGAAGCTGTACTAACTTGATTTCATAGATTAAACCCTACAATTACGTATCATGCTCATGTTACACATCTCACGCCTCAGAACGCCGAAGAAATCGTCTCCCAGTACGATCTTGTTCTCGACTGCACAGATCATCCCACCTCACGCTATCTCATCTCCGATATTTGCGTTCTTCTTTCCAAGCCACTCGTCTCTGCATCTGCGTTTCAAACCTCGGGCCAGCTCATTGTGCTCAACAATCCTCCTGGAAAGGGCCCCTGCTACCGCTGCGTCTTCCCGAAGCCTCCTCCCCCGGAGAGTGTTGTTGGATGTGGCGAGGGGGGGATTATTGGCCCTGTAGTGGGCGTCATGGGCGTGTTACAGGCATTGGAAGCGATTAAGTTGCTTGTAAGGGGAGATCACTTAAAGTCTCGCGCTGGAGATGGGGAAGATGTGCGACAGGTGGGGATGCTGCTTTTCAGTGCCATGGGTGATGTGCCGTTCCGGACGGTTAGGATGAGGGGCAAGAGGAAGGGGTGTTTTGCTTGCGCGGGAGATGATTCTGCGTTGACGCTGAACGAGCTCAAGACTTCGATGGACTACATTCAGTTCTGCGGCGTCAATCAGCCCGTGAAGCTGCTTCAGCCAGAGGAACGCATTTCAGTGGCGGAGTACGAGCAGATATCACGAGCGAACAAGTCTCATCTCTTGCTTGATGTAAGAGAAAGGGAACATTTTGGCTTGTCTAATATTCCTGGCTCCATCAACGTTCCCATTAGTCGGTTTACGGCTCATCGCGGCGAAGGGTCAGAGTTGTCTGATCTGATACCAGGAGATGTGCCCCCCGATGCACCGATATATATAGTGTGCCGCGTGGGCAACGATTCACAGATTGCAGCGAAGAAGCTGAAAGATTTAGGGGCGGACCGTAACGGAGAGCGCTTCATTGGAGATATCTTGGGCGGGCTGCAAGCTTGGAAGACTACTGTCGATCCAAGTTTGCCTTTTATATGAGAGAATAAAGTTGATAGACCAAAGCCAACAATGAATAGATGCAAACACGAGAGTTTCTCATTATACATAATACACGTACATACTACAAGCCCACAGTCCCAATGTAATGAGGAAAGGGGGTCCATTTTTTTCTCCTCTTTCAATTCCATCCAAGCAGCGTCAAAGGAGCATGCTGTCACAAAACAGAAACGAGGAAAAAGAGAGAGAGAGATTTTCTTCTTACAAAATACAGTTGCTAACCCACGCAATTCCATTGCTTCAATGTCGTCCTTGTCCCAGTCGTGTGCGTTTCTTGGCTTAGACGAAGGAGGCCGACTTCTTCTTGTTGAATGCCCGCTGGTCCTTGAGCCATCTTCGATATCCGGCCACGCTCTGGATCTTTTCGCCGTAGAAATCGGGAACTGAAAGTACAAGTGTTAGATTTCAACGTTATACAAGAGAATAGTACAGTATCGGATCTTACCTGGGTTGCCCGCGCTCGAGTTTGTAGGGTCGGCGCGGTGCCTCTTGACACGTGCAAAGAACTCGCCCTCCTTCTGCATCATCTGGGTCTTGAAGCGCCGGTTGATGATGTAAAACACCTGGTTGCCCAGCGTCGGCCCAATCAGCCAGCCCAGGCCGGCGCAGGCCATGGTCATGATGCCCAGGGTGAAGAAGGGATCGAGCGGGATCTGCGCAATGAGCGGCTCGGCAAAGCCCTCGGCTAAAAAGATGGTGCCGGCCGCGCCGCCGATGAGGCCCGTGACGACGGAGAAGAGCAGCTGGATGCGCCGGCGGCGGAGGCGGAGCTTGAAGAAGGAGTTCCAGTCGAGGGCCGGGACGGAGGAGGAGCCGGAGCCGGAGCCGGTCGCGGCTGAGGTGGTCGAGCTGGAGCTGGAGTAGAGCCGGACCGATGATGACGATGAGGTGGGGGAGGAGGAGCCTCTTGCGACGAGGCTGACGATGGACGGCCGCGAGGTTGAGAGGGCGCTGGGGCTAGGTTTTGAGATTGAGCTGGAGACGGAGAGGCTGTGGTTTGCGCGCGCAAGGGTCTTGTTCAGCGCAAAGGCGCCGGGGTGGGCGCGCGCAGGCGAGAATGAAGCTCTAGGACAGCATCGCACGAGGCTGCTGGGCGCTGCGGGGATGCGCATGCACAGCGTTTTCAGCGACGAAGACATGGCGGGCAGATGCTGAGAGGGCGAAGGGCGTCGCCAATTGAAGTAATGTGATGGTTGAGAGAAAGAATCGGCGGGGAGGGAGCCGGAGAGAGCGAGAAGACGATTGCTTGCTGCTTCTGTTGTATCGCAGACTTTTTTTGGAGATTTTTTTTTGCAGGGTTGAGGGTTTGAGATGCAGATTTGCAGTTGCTTTTCTGCGTCGGCTTTGGTGGTGCTTTAGCAGCTGTGACAAGGATTCCCCACCCGATGCGCTGAGCTACAGCGAGCTTTAGAGGCTAACGGGCGAATGGAGCGGGTACTTTTAAGTGTTCAGATGCAAGCAATGAAGAAGGCTTGAATGCTAATGATAGCATATCAACTCTGAGGAGGAAGATATCTCCTCAATGCTGATTCTAATTGATAATATTACTGATTTATAGAATGGGGACTAGCACAGAGCTTGTTTTATGCTCATAACAATAGTTACATGGCACATGAAAGAGAAAGTTAAAAGACAAACAAAGGACGAGAACAAAGAACGAACGAACGGGCTTAGTCATCATCGTCCTTTCAACTTCGACGTCGCGTCCCTTGCGATATTGACTTTCCTACCCGATTTCACCTCAGCATCACGCGACTCCCACCCGCTTGCGGCGCCCGTCGACGCCGTGTCGATACGACCATAAATGCAGACGATGAACAGACCTGTTGGCTGCTCGTTAGCCCGTCTCCCCCGCGGCATCCTGTCATGATGCTCTTCGATCCCGATTTCTGGGACCGCTGCCTCGCTGGCCGGGGCATGGCGCCGTTGCCTCGATCAACCAATCCAAAAGGCAAACCACCTCTCGAAAAGCCCTTTGCAAAGCCCTCTACAAAATCACGAATCGTCATTCCTCTTGCCTCAAAACCTGCCGACTATGTGCCGGGCAGTGGACCGCCGTTGCAACCGGTATCGTTGCTTCTTCCCGGCGACTCTACTGCCTACATCACCGAACGGCTTCTGCTTCCCTCGCCTGGACTTGCGCCCAATGGAAAGCCTCTGCCGAAACGGATGATGTACCTCATTGGATGGCGCGACCTTCCGGCTGCGAGCAAGCTGGTTCCGGCCATGCAGGTCCTGGACTATGTCTCCCCGCGAACCCTCGAGGACTTTGAAGAACGGCTGGAGCAGGAATTGGATGACGAAAGGGAGAAATTGGAAGCAGAGCTCAAGTCAGACCTAGCGGCACCACAAAAGATCAAGAAGAAGAGGGGACGACCGCCGGCGCACAGCCAGATAGAGTCTGCAGTTGTCGCTGAGCCGGAAACCGTCGCCCAGGCAAAGTCACGGCATAAACCGGGCGCCATGAGTCTCTCGACGCCCAAAAAGCCAAGGTTGGAGGAATTCGAGTGGTTGGAGGATGAGGAAGGAAGCCCATCGCGACAGATTGCTGAGGAGCAGTTTCAGAGCTTGCATGGCTACCTACCCTTGGAGTATGAAATGTCCGAAGACACAGAAAGCCCTCTACCTAGCGAGGCACCGGAAGTCATGCGAAATGATTCACGAGTAGACACTGTACCTATGAAATTAAAGCAGCCACAAGCACCACCTAAACCAGCATCGATTATACGACTCAGCACACCACCAAGATTAAGCAACGGAGGACTCACGTCGGTCAAAACGCAGAGCGCACAGCAACCCGAACCAAATGTCAAACAGAACAGTCAGATTCAGCAAGGGATTGGTTTATCATCATTTATACCAGCGGGACAGAGCACGATACCGAATCCCCCAATGGTGATCGCCAAGGAAGAGGACAAGGCAGTTAAAAGCAATCCACCAGCAGCCAAACCGAAGACATCGAAGAAAAGGCGCAGACCTGAAGATGAAACACCAAAGACCGGGCCTGAAGATGATGCGCCAAAGACTGGGCCTGAAGATGATGCGCCAAAGACCGAGCCTCAAGGGGAAACTGACTGGGTCGTGGAGAGAATTGAAGACGTCGAATATTACGAGGTAGATGGTCGTGGCATAGTGCGATACTTTAAAGTCAGTTGGGAAGGCGATTGGCCGCCGGACCAAAAGAGAACATGGGAGCCTGAAGAAAACATACCAGCAAGCCTTGTGCGGAATTTCTTCAAGATATCCAAAAGCAAACGGAAAATCATAGCCAAATCGGGCACAAGCAAACACGGCAATTCCGCCAAGGGGCTGAGCAAACCTAAACAAGCTGGCCCCAAGAACGGCATCTCCAAACAGAGCAGCCACAAACAGGGCTCTTTGAAGCAGTCGAAGCTGGCGTGGCCCGGAATCCGCAGAAAGTATAGCAGCGTTAGTGAGGCTTTTGCGGGGGACCAAGACAGCCTCGATATGATGGACGAGGGCTATGACGGCGAAGAAGACGAGCTCGCTGGAGACGGACAGGACGAATTCTTTGTCGTCACAGAAGGGGGCGAGAATGAGCTGCAAAATCAAAGTGTCTGGCCGACTGCCAACGCTGTCTCGACCGCACTTGGCGTATTTCGGGGGTTTCAATGACAGGTTTTTGACGACACATCTGGGCTAGAATAGCGATTTATTTATTTATTTATGGTTTACTTTTTTTCTACGCGGAAAGGAGAGTAGTGCGACGATATCATGGCATTAGCTGGAACTCGAGTTGAGTCTTTATGGGGGCGGGCGCATGGCAAATGGCGCAAGGAATTTGATATACCTTTCATGATATACATTTGGTGTTGCTACTGCCGGAGGGTCGCACAGTTGGAATTAGAAGATGAGTGAGCAGCTTTACATATCATTTTGAAGCAACATGGTTCTGTTGAATGCTTGAGTCGTATACTAGGCGTGGAGTGATTAGACAGACTGCTCAATATTGTCTTGTTGTAGTGAATAACTCTTCAGTTTCAACTTCTTTCTATGATTGCCTGAAATGACAATACATTTATGATAATACCATCTACCACCCTGCTAACTTAGTAAATACGACGCTCAGTAGATGACGATTCTAATAGGAGATGACGATTCTAAGATGGGTAGTTTGTCTTTTGACATCGTGCCCGAATTCTAGAATCCATGACCCTTTCTCTTTCATTGACATCACAGCCGTTTCATCTACCACCTTGCTAAACCAAATAAAATGTAACAACCAGTTCAGTTGTAATCTTCAAACAGCTTCATCGAAATATCCTTGATGACCAACCCGTTAGAATCACTCGGGATATTAACCTCTAGCACAACATTTATCTCTTGAACACCATCTGGAAACTCCAAGTCCTGGTCGGGATAGAGGGTGAAATCCATGAAGCCTTCCGAGACGTCGGTATCGAGAACCTGGACGTCGTCAAAGGTGACGGAGACATGGGTTATGCAGCTCGCTCCGCCAGCGCAGGGAACGGTGATGGATGAAAAACTGCAGAGGTTTTTGGTGTGGTAGTTTGTGGTGGCGGTTATGGTGATTGAGCTTGTTGTTGAGGAGGGGCGGATGTAGGCGCCTACGGGGGTGTTGAAGAATGTATTTGTTTTGGGTACGTTGATAGAGGTGCTTGGGAAGAAGATAGTTGTGTACATGGTGACGTAAAAGGAGAAGTGTTGTAGAACTTAGGATTGGGTGTTTTGTTTTAGTTGACGATGATGAGGTGAATGGTGGAATGAGATATCGGGGTATTCTGGAGAGATATATATTGGGGAGTCGAACTACACTTCTGGGCATCCTTTTCAGCTGCTTACTAGCAGCTTGCCCGATTTTTCTTTAGGATTTGACAAGCCTACAGTATAATGGGTTCTCAGCTCTGATGAACAAGAAACATACAGCTGCGCTAAGACGATTATAGATTTATGCATCAGGATTTGGGGATGGACTAATGCGGGCATTCTGTTTTGAAGAAGAGTCTGCATGTATGACTCGTCCTCAAACCTGTGGCAGATATTATGCGGCCAACTATAATAAACGTGAAATGACAAATCGGCATACTGGTATAAATAATAACCTGCGAGACTATGCTCCTCAGCTACGCATGTGTTCTCTTCTCCTAATGATGAGCCTAGAGCGTATAGCCGTAATGAAACCTGCTTGAAAATAAAAGTGAATCCTCGAATACTATTTTCCCTTCCAAATCCCTTGAATAATAACCATAGCCAGTTCGAATCGATGTTAATTCCCTTGTAAGCAAATGTCCCCGTTTTCCCCCAAACTCCATCCAATCACTCTCCCCCTTCCATCTAATCAAGCGCTCTCTTCTCAAGAAACTTCTTCACGACAGCCGCCGCAGGTACTGCTTTGATGTCGCGACATCCCATCTCACAGCTCTTGGGACACTTGGGTACCGTGTCCGGGGCGAGGCCTTGCTCTTCGGCCTTCTCGCGGCGGTGTTTGGCCACCATGCCGTAGTGCTCCCACTTGCGACGGTTGATCTCGCCACACGCCTTGAAGTGTTCATCCCAGTAATCTGCCCAGTCGGGCTCGTGGAGCGTGTTTTCCAGGAGAAGCTTGGCTTCGTCCTCGGCTGATATTTTCCAGCCCCATTTGCGGCGAGTCAAGGTGATGTCGCTGCCTATGATACGATACTCGGTGTCCTTGTGGGCCTCGAGGTCGTCGAGGTAGTCGTCGACTTCACTTTCATCAATATCATACTGCAATGCTAAGCGTGTCTTTAGAGAGACCCGCGTTGGTCCCAATTCAGCGGCCGTCTTCCGAAGGTGAGGAGGCAAGTAGTCGTTGTACGGATAACGATTCCATTGCTCTTCCAGATCCTCTCCGTAGCGGTGCGAAATTGGACTTTCACGCTGTTGAAGACGGATTCTGGACAACGCCTCAGCTGTGTGTGTCGAATCAGCTAGGAACATGCGCCAGTTTGCACCTCCTGGGTTAATAGTATAAAAGTCGGAGAATCTGCCCGAGAAGACGAGCCAATCAGCCTTGTTTGCTTGAAAGAGAGTCGTAAATTCAACAGTCAATCCGTCCTTTCCCTCATTGTAGTCAACAGACACGATATTGTTCATGCCAATGGCGTCGATGAAGTACCATATGCACTCCTTCGGAAACCCTTTAAGAAGGAAACGACGAGCACATCCATGAGTAAGAAGCCCCTTGTCGATCCTTCCAAAATCGTAGGAGGAAGATGAGATCAGCCATGCGTTGGCGCTGTGGACGTCACCGTTTTTGGCTTCGTATAAGAGATGAGAGGTGTTGGCGTAGTGCGTAAATTCGGCGGCCGACTGGTGATGCACGAACTCGAGCATGGCGGTCTTAGTATCATTGCCCAAAATCGGGGCAGTGTTGAGTATCATGATGCCAACGAGCCCACCATAGCATTGAATACCTCGTGTGATCTGAGACATGGTTGCGTCAGGCGGCAAGTTTGTGAGCATGACGCGACGGCTTTGCAGTCCTGTGGTTGGAGTGGTCACATAGACCTCTGCCACATCGGACTGATACTCCAAATCTAGGTGAAAGGGTGCGTTTACTCCTGGGGTATCGACAAACGAGACGGGGTCTTCTGGCAATTCCATACCCCCGTTTTCGGTTAAGAAGAATTGATCATCATCATCGGTAAGATCGGTCATATCAATAATCTGCTCATCGGGAAGGCCGTCATCTAGCAAAAGATCAATCTCTGTCTCGACAGTGTCTGGAGATTCTGCTCTGCTGTTTGACACGCCTCTTTCGTCGGATTGCGGAGTCGAACTGCCAGACTCCTATCACACAATTCAGTTAGTACTTTACCCATATGACCACATGGACAGGTGACTGTTGGGCATGTCCTTCTTGCACATACCGAGCTGGAAAGACTAGGAATGGCCTTTGCCTCCTCCATCATGATGATATTTCCCTTCAGAATGTGTCGAACTCCGGTGAGAGAATTACCCAGTGTTCGGAGGGCACGAACCAAATCGATATCCAATTCCTCCTCTGCCAATTCTTGAAGTATGTGCTCAACTTCTTTCTATTGAGAGGAATCATGTTAGCCCATATGCACAGGTATCTACTAGCTTGCGTAAGTGAGAGGTGGCAGTTATCGACTTACACTGTCAAAAACAATGCTCTGTATCTGATGAAATTGTCGCCACAAAGCATTCTGGATTTCTTGAAAGATTTCAAGGCACTCATCACGCTTCTTATAGCTTCGTTGATGCTCATTGCCATGTCTCTGGTCTTGATTGCTGTTGTTGTAGTTGTTTGCTTCGGTCTCCAAGCTTTGTCCTGGAGCAGTGATGAATGCCTGAGAAGTGGAAACATTCGATTGGCCAATTATATGCTGATCCTCTGGTGCAACAGATGCGGTATCATCGCCCCGATCTCCATGGTGGAAAGAGGAGGCCGTGACGGATGGAGGAGGCGTGAGATCAATTAGCCTGCCCGTGGTTTGTGCAGCCATTGTATTGAATGAAGGACAATGGTCATGCACTCCGAAGTTGTGGCTTTGAGGAACAATGAGAGAAGATGGAGGCAGAGAACAAAGCTGCAGGATGGAAGAAGAAGCTGCAGTTGAAGGCGAAGGAGTGCAGAGGCCTTGGGCGGTGAGGTGCGTTTTACTGAGTTGGGAATTGCTATAGTGCATGAGCTGCCATCGTCAACACCGGCAGAATGCCTTCACTGGACGTTTGCTTCATCTTGACAGCCATATGTGTGCCTGAGGAAAACATGTGATTACAGTGAAAGTGGCAGTGAATCACAGACAAATATCTCCAAGAGGCGCAATTGGCAAACTCGCAAGAGAGTGAGCTGCATTAGCGGCAGTTTCATCCAGATACGTGGGACGAACTGCTGGGGGTTCAAGTTCCAACTGTAGAGACATCTGAGCTCGGCGTGATGCAAGACCGTAGGGGGAGTTTGATGCAAGTGAGGATGTTATCAGGAGTATAGGTAAGTATGCTCAGTATGCAACTGATTAGTCTTTTCGCAAAATCTCGTTGGCTACCTAGGTCAGCTCTGAAGCATAGGATGGATCTAATGTCTCGTTCTCATAGCCTAGAACACTCTATAACATGTGCACAAGATGAGAGTAAAGTCAGCTTATGCCGCATTCTTTAGTTGCCGAGTCAAGAACCGATACCATCATGCAAATCCAAAAACAGAAAAAAAGAAGAAGAAAACTCAATTCACGTCGAAAGTTGCCTATCTAGGGGGATGATTCACTGCGGAAATCAGCTTGAAACATTGTTTGTTCGGTTGTCGGCAACGGTTCAACGGCTTGTATTTTTAGAGCCAGGCATTTCCCTTTTCAGAAGGTTTCTGCGAATGCTACGTAAGCAAGCTAAAGAAAAAAAACGGCTGCAAGGCTGCCGAGTGACGCTGAAGCGAATCGACCGGGCGTCGATTTTATGTCGGCCAAGTGGGACTAGCTTGGCTTCGAGAACAACGTCATAAGGACAGGGCAAAGGGGAAAAAACAGCATCCATACAGAGTAGAAGAGAATGAGATGAGCAAGCCAAGACAAACGGTTTTCCGGGATGAACGGGCCCCAATGCAGCTAGAGCGGAGAATAAATCCTCCCCTAGAAGACATCATATGCAGTGCTAGAACAAAAAGAATTCCAAAAACTCCTTTCCGCGATGGGTGCCGAAGCAGATTTTTGACGATTTCGCGCTGCCCGATTTGCTGCTTTGGCGCTGCACCGGCTGTATTCCGGCGTGCTGATTCCGAGCCAAACCCGAACGCTTGTACCGGCAAGTACCGCAACACCAACACTCCGGGGGAGAAGCTGCACTGGTGAATTGCGAATAGCGAGTAGCCTATGCAGCTGCGAGCTAGGGTAATGGATTGATTACTAGAAGGTACGGTCAAATGGAATTGAATTGAATTGGATGAATGATTCAGGCATATGGTAGTCTGGGAATTGCGATGCGGGGAGTTGGTGGGACTGCCTCCTAATGTCTGTGTTGATGCGATGCTTGAAGCAAGGGCAGAATGAGACGAGTAAACCGTTACTTGATAGATAATAAAGTTTGCTGTAATACCATATGTTAGGTAAGTAGGTATATGTACAGTAATAAACACATACAGTTAAGCTCCAGCAAATTGATGCAATTTTGAAGCCATCAATGCCAACATCGTCAACCCCAATGGCACAATTCCCATGACCAAAAGATACCTCAAACTACTTCAAGCAAACCCCACTTCGTTCGCACCCTAATCCCAACCCCCGACTCCCGCAAAAAGGGAAAGCTGTGGGGCTCTCAGCTGCCGCAGGGGTCGGCAGGGCTGCGGTTTCCTCAAAGCTGCTTTTGTTACGTACAAGCTTTCCCTCTGACTGGCCGCTGCTGGAACCAAAGGGAACCAAGCCAGTTCCGCACAGATGCGAGCCAGCATTTCCTGCTTCTTGTTTCTCGTCGTACTCGCGCTGTGTCCGTTACCTTTTCCCCAGCTCCTGTTCCTGCGCATCGCCGAGTCTCGCCAATCCCGAGGTACGCGCGGTGTACTTGTCGCTTGTTAGTCCGGCCGTCTACGTTCTCCTCATCTTGGATGCAGCTCGACAAATCTCCGCGGCACACACAAACTTCCCTCGTCATCTTTTCGGCTTTTACGTCTTTTTCTTCTCGATTTTTTCTTTTCTCTCTTTAAACTATTTCGAAGCGGGTGTTGTATATTAGGTGGCCCGTTCCCTCGTGGCCTTGGTAAGTCTTGATGACCATTCAGTCTCAACTCACCTTGTCTTGACTTGTCAACAACTTTGCCTCAACTTGAGCAGCACCCTCTCGCCACCAGCACTCGCTCATAACTGTGTCGAAAACAACATCACGGCGACTAAACCTCCCTCTTCTCTGACATAACCAGCATCAACGCGTGTTATACCAGCTTCAGCTGCGACAAGCCGACACGATGGCGCCCATCCACCATTCCTGGAACTTCAACATTGACCGGTTCCTCAATCCCTTGATCCCTCCTCCGCCATGGAACCACATCCCTTACCCCATCGCCTACTGGTTTGGCTTTCGCAAGACGAAGCCTCAGGGAACAGGCAACTTGATGCCCATTTTCTGGGCCTTCCTCGGCGTCTTTGGTGCTATTGCCATGATTGAAGCCGTTGGAAAGCATGTCGCCTCGTTCCCACCACACCACGTGCCTCTCATCGTGGGCAGTTTTGTAAGTCGATCTTAGAAATATCTGGTACGAATACGTGTATAAGTATACGCATATACGCACATTTTTTGATTGTTGCAACTAACTGGTGATGTTACGTTTAGGGTGCTGCTGCCGTCCTTGAGTTTTACGCCATTGAATCACCTCTTGCGCAACCGCGAAACGCCATCGGCGGCCAAGTCATCTCCGCCATCATTGGTTGTGCCGTTGGAAAGCTCTTCCTTCTCAGTGACAACTTTGAAGACATCAAATGGCTCGGTGGTGCTCTGGCTTGCGCTTCTGCTACTGCAATGATGGCACTGACCAAGACCGTTCACCCTCCGGCTGGTGCAACCGCGCTATTGGCCGTCGTTGACCCAACTCTTATCCAAGTCGGCTGGTTTCTGATCCCCGTCATGTTGTTGGGATGCACTTTGATGCTTGGTGCTGCCCTCCTTATCAACAACATCGAGCGCCAATTTCCCGTCTACTGGTGGTCTCCCGAAGATTTGAGGCAGCCCAACTCCATGTTCCGCCGCCGATCATCCAAGAAGAAGGCCAAGGAAACTGAATCCAAGCCTGAGGATGCTAGCAGCGGAGAAGGCGATGCGAGATACGTTTCCGATGTCGAGGCGAATGCCGCTGCCGAGACCGAGTTGGAAAAGGAGGACACCATTTATGCCGCCGATATCATCATCAAGCCGGGACAGGTTATTGTTCCTGAGCACGTCTATCTCACCCAGGAAGAGCAACAGTATTTGGAAACGATATCCAAACGTCTCTAAGCGAACATGCCACTTACAGCATACGCATATTCCTCCTACAACAACACCATCATCATCGCCAGCGGAATCACATGGCGGAGGACAAGCTGTGACACCACTTGACGACATACTCATGCATTTTCTTATTAGCCAGCAGATGCATCTTTGACGAAGCATGGCGTTTCTTTTACCTACCATTTTATACTAATTAATGATTTCCACGTTGCTGATCTACGAGATACCACATGTATATAGCTAGCTATTTTCTTCTTTATTATCAAAAGCAAAACATAGCTCATGAACTTTCATCACTTGTGCTGTTGCCATTTTTTACCGCTACCTAGGTGCTTACTACTAACTAGTAGTTTATCGCCGTTGTCGATCACTGTTTTCTTTTTTTGCCGCTAAGATCGATCTTGAGATGTCACCAAGTCAAGCCGAGCACGCTAAGTCTAGAGTCCGGGGCTATGCTGCCAAGCTGCTTAAGCCTAGCAATCAGCCTCACATGCGAGACACCACATACATGCAGAATTACTTTGTCGAACCACTGATAATCCATTATTTCCATCTTCGCCAACGGTCCAATCACGATGCTTCTTCCGTCCAACGGCGCCCGTTTTCTTTTTGACCAATGCGGCTTCATGTGGCTTCTGCCTGCATGCCGTCTGAGTCACTTCGGCGAGCCTCTTTAAGCTCCGTAGGATTTGCGCCGTATGACTAACAGCTTCGCAGGAACTTCTGACCAACAGCATATATACTCACATATATATATCCTAGAGAAATGCGTTCTCTGTTCTCAAATTCTGTTTTCATCTTTATACCCCAGACGTTGCGGCCGCTCTCATCATGGCTGCAACTGAAGATCAGGTCCAGGCCCAAGAGGTGCCCTGGTTCTTGAAGACATCATACCCTGTCCTTTTCCCTACCCACGATGCCTTGTTCAAATCACCTGCCGCTTTTGATAGCTATCTCTCCGATGAATTGAGGGGTGAATATGGAGTGATGTCGATGGAGTCCCTGGAAATGGAAGACTCAATGGACGGCATCACTCTCGCTGGCGAAGTGAAGGAATCATCCCAAACCGATCAGAAAAAGGAAGACGAAGAGTTTCTGAATCGCATGTTGACGGAGAACGGGGACGTCGCATTTCAGTCTACCCAAAACGCACTGGTCGACCTCTTCTTCGAAATGGAAGAAGTCGTTTCCGGTCCTCGGCTGAAGGAGCTGCTCGACGCTGCCTGGGCTGTACACCCTCTCATTACTCTGAAAATCATCTTCAATGCGCGCTCAATACACTTGGGCAAGAGCTCGAAAAACGTCTTCTACCGTGCCGCTGGCTGGCTGGCGAAGAACCACCCGCTCACGCTGATCGGTAACCTGAGATGGCTTAGCCGGCCAATCATCGAGAAGAAGGTCCAGAAGGAGGATGAGAAAGCTGAAGGGTTCATCAAGGTGGAAAAGCGTGAAGGGGATGAGAATGCGGTCGATCAATATGATGTGCGGCATGGAGTTTCGCATGGTTACTGGAAAGACTTGCTGAATATCCTTGTTTTGGCGATGGAGAAGAAGCTGGATGTTCTTGAAAATCCTAGGGACGTCTTGAATGTGGAAGACGAGGATATCAAGAATGCGGTGCTGGCGAGGCGGAAAAGGAAGAGAGATGGTGTGAGCTCTGCAAAGACCCCTCGATCAAAAAAGTCAGCAAAGCGTGCAGCCGCCATAGAAGCTTCTAAGCAGAGGGCAAAGGCCAAGGAGATGCGAGCGAAGCCCAACAGACACGTCTTGGAAGAACAGACAGTTCGCATTGGAAACCCTGAATTCGCCCAACAAGTCGCCGCCTTTGAGGAGTCTCAAGCAAAAGCTGAAGCAGCTCGAATAAGGGCTGAGAAGCGAGAAGGAAAAGCCTCAGACCCGGCACATGCCTTGGAGAAAGAGACGGCACGTATTGAAAACCTCAAGTTGGCCAGGCACCGGGAACGAGATGACCGTCATGCGGCCTCGATGGACAGGTTCAACACTAACGCCGTTTACCGAACTTTACATGTCGCTGTTGCGCGGCTTTTTGCTGAGCAGCTTCGCTCTGACCTGGCAGCTCTCCGGGATTCTGATCCCAGAGCCAAAAGGGGCATCTCGCTCTGTGCAAAGTGGGCTCCTTCACATGGCAATTTCCACGACAGACATACTTGTATCATCAGCTCCATCTCTGAAATCCTGTATCCGCGAGAGTCGCTCGCTAGTGTGGTCTCTGCATCAGATACTCGGGAGGTATATCTGCGCTACGCACGAGAGCAGTATCGCAAAGACGTGTCTGCCCTAAGAAAGCACCTCGAGGTCGTGGAGCGGGATATAAGCGCCAGTACGTTTGACAAGATCAAGTATGAGCGTGTGCCGTCCATCGCGATGAAGAACTACACCCGAGTCTTCATTGAAAAGGATCTTGATCACTTCCAAGAGTATATTAACAAGGTTGCCGAGGGAAAGGCCAATATCTCGGGAGCTGTCTTGTTACCCTCTACGCTAGTCTGCGCTGCATCGAAGGCTCCCACATCCAATCTGAAGCATCTCAGCCAGCAGGAGTTGTTCAATCAAGCCACGAGGGAGATTGAGGCCAAGGTTGCCGATGGTCAGTGGAAGACGCTCGTGAAGCGGATAAAGGACTCGGGAACTCTGTCTTCGTGCATTGCAGTGTGCGACGTGTCTGGAAGTATGGGCGGCCCCGTCTTCAAGGACGGCACCACGCCCATGCACTCTGCGATTGGACTGTCTCTTTTGGTTGCAGAGGTGACCGAGGAGCCGTTTGGTGGCAAGTTTATTACGTTCCACTCGCGGCCGTCGATCAAGTCTATCAGTATGAACAAGACGTTTCCCGAGAAGGTTCAGGAGATTATGCGTGCGGATTGGGGTGGGAACACGGATTTCGTGGCTGTTTTTGAAAACTTGATTCTCCCCATGGCCATAGAGAACAAGTTGAAGCAGGAAGACATGGTGAAGCGCGTGTTTGTGTTTAGTGACATGCAGTTCGACTCGGCGGAAAGCAGCTACAGCTACTATGGATCGGACGGACCTCAAAAACATGCAACGTGGTCGTCCTCCTATGAGAGGATCAAAGCGAAATACGAAGAGCACGGGTATGAGCTGCCGGAGCTCGTGTTTTGGAATCTCGCTGGTGGAAGATCCGGTGGGACTGCGCCGAAGCCGGTGCTTGCGGGGGAGGCGGGCACGGCGTTGGTGAGCGGGTATTCGCAGGGCATGTTGAAGGTGTTTATGGATAATGGGATGTTTGAGGCCGAGGAAGAAGAGGAAGAGGAGGGAGAAGTAGATGTGAAGGATGAGGATGAGGATGAGGATATGGTGGAGATTACGGCTGAAAAGACGAAGAAGGCGAAGATGAATCCTTTGGCGACGGTTAAGAAGGCGATTTCGCACAAGGCGTATGATATGCTTAAAGTAATGGACTAAGTACTACTTAGATGTTACAATATGATGAAGCAATCTCAATATGATATTATGAATGAAAATAGCGTTTTGTACAATCTTGTGTAAGAAACGTGTAAGTGTAAGTTCTGCGACTCGATTGAGGGGCACCATCATGACCATGAATAAACAACCCTCCAGTTCCCAATACTATCACCGTGTCTGTCAAAAAAAAGTCCCAATCCACCATGTAAGCAAACTTTCTCAAATTTGATGATGATAGAAATTGAAGAAAAAGACAAAAAGAAACTTTTGGGCCAAACCGTGGATTGAACACGGGACCTCTTGCAGTTGAGTTGGTAGCCCAAAGCAAGAATCATACCACTAGACCATTTGGCCGATGACTTTTTGACGGGAATAAGCTTCGTGGAAGTGCTTTATAAACGCTGCGACCTTTGACAACACATTGGGTTTAGATCATGAATTGAGGCATTGCGACGTATGATTTTGATCATATTGAATTTCCTTTAAATACTATGGCATCAATTGCTTCTAGATTATCGTGCAAATTTTCATGTCAGTGCGGTTGGGTCCTGCATTGAGCCTGGTGTGCGGTGGTGCGAGTATTGACCCATTTCGAGGCGAACTAATCCCGGGTAAGCGTAAATGTGATTTGCAGCCTCAATGAAAGAGGAATAACATACCAAGTGACCAGTTGCAAGGAATAAAGCGCTTGCCTAAATCTTTTATTGCGCATTGTATGCAAATTTGACCAGAGTAGTTATTGTAGTATTGTCTCGTTCTTGTGGTAGCTTTCAGTATACAGAAAACCCATCAAGTTGAGTAATCTTACAGCGACATCGTGAAATTCTTCAATTAGCCTCGCCCTCACCATAAGCTCAAAGGCTAGCCCAATACCCAGCAACTGAACAATACGAAGCAACCTTACAGAACATATTTAGGTTTCCATGGAGCATACCGAGACGTCACGGGATCAAAAAACACTTAAAGCGAAATTCCAGCGAGGTTTGGTATAACGTAATATGTAGCTAGATCAGATCGTGAGATGAAGTACCCATGCTCAATGTATAAGACATGGACAACGGGGGGTTCTAATGACTAATTCTGCACATGATATCAGGATGACACATGCCAATTGCTTGGTTTCACGGTTTCAGATGTAGTGCTTCAAAATGTCTAAGCAGTCGTACTGGATACAATTACGGCTTGCTGTCCTCTAGGCTGCTGCCTCTTGTTATCTGTTTGCGGGGCCAGCTCTTATCACTCATATATATACTCATATAGACACGGCTCCGAGTCCTATTCTGTCCCTTTACTTAAGTTCTTATAAAAGAATCCGAACCCCTTCACTCTCAAAGGTTCGCACGCCCCTATACCCAAAGCATCACATGTCTCTCCCCCGCATATTCAACTCAAACCTCATACATTCTCTTCCCAAGCCACATATCATCTTCAGGCCTCTCGTTACCAATGCTTCACAACCAGCTGATCACAAACGCACGTGGCTGTGATACATCTCAGTTGGCTCATTCCATAATCTCCCTTGAGACCGTACCATGTACAAAGCGGGCGTGGGTTAATTAGCTGAAGTGGCAGGAAAGAAAGGAGGGCGTATCCCCCGTATAAAAAAAGTACTTCATATAGTATGTGAAGAGTACTTGATACGAGAATATGAGATAATAATTGGAGGATAGTGGCTTGCGTTTCATCACGACTCAGTCTCATATGTGTGTCTGAAAGCATCTACGGCATATGCGAAACATTTTGAGATCATAAGGTTGTGAATTCTCTTGATTCAAGATTTCTAATAAAAAAGGTATCTAAGCCGTGTATATCTAGCTCCTCCATCTATCGCCTTTATGTAATCGCCCCAAAGGAAAGTGAAAAAGGACGCTGTATATGATGTATGTTGTGTTTAATGTGTGAGACATCTAAGATCCAAAGAAAACAAAATACCCGTCCAACTCCTACCGCTAGAAAAAAAAAACCAAAACGCTAAAAGTACTGAAAAGGGAACAAAGTTAAACAATTGGAGCCGCCTATCTTGTTGTATTGGTGCCGACAACAGTGCGTATTATATCGTGTCCTGCGGCTTGTAGGATTCTGTTGTCCATCTCTTTTAATAGATCTTATAGTATGTGGATAATGACATGATGATCCTCAGCTCTGCTGTACTCCAAAACAATAATAGAAAAAAGTAGAAGTAAATTGACATGATGAAATGCTGCTCCCGGCTCCAGCTCTGGGAGTGTTTGCTCGCAAACGCTAAAAAGAGAAAATAAAGGAAGGTAAGAAAACGAAATAAGAAAAACAGAAATGCAAAAAGAGATTATTGTCGTTATTAGAAATTAGAAACTGAATAGCCCGCTTCTCCTCTTCCCTAGCGGGTACACGATCAAGGCACTCATGAAAAGGCCCACGCTGATGCCAATTGCGACTTGGATGACGCTCAATAGCACAGTAAAGGCGGTACCATCGATCTGAGAGTTGCTGGAGGAGGATGCGTTTTTGTTTAGCAGATTTGCCGAGTTGATGCCAGCCAACAAGGAACCGCTCGCAGCCAAACCGGAAGGCACCTGGACAAAGATTGCCGGGAGCATGGCTGCAGCAGCAAGACTATAGCCGACTTTCCTGGGTAGTCGCTGTGGCTGATCTGGAGGTGTTCCCATGCTGGATTCTTCGTCGAGCGTCGGAGGCATTTCTTGCTTCTTCTTAGAGAATCGAGGCTGGACTCGCGCCTGCCACCATTCTACAAGATCTAGCCAGGCGTTTTGCACGTGTCGTCCAAGTCGCGAGTACAGATTGGCCAGGATGCCAATGGTCAGCGCGCCGAGCATGTTGGAGATTTGGCTGTTGCTCTCAAAGTATTGGCTTGAATAGCTGTTGACGCAGAAGCCGGCGAGAGACATGATAGTCATGACTGGCGTTTGCTTCCACTGGGCCTGGTTGATGATGCACAGACACAGCGTGAAGCCTGGAACGAAAAGAAAATTCCATCCGCGGTTGAAGCTGAGAGGATTGTCGCAAGTCGTCGCACTGGCCGCGTTACTGTCGAGCATGCCGTACAGGGAAGCTCCAATGGTTATACCATAACCTAGGAAGAGAGTGTAGATGACGGCGTGCACCATACGAACGCTACCGGCAACGATGTTATGGCTTTGCAGCTCCAGAGATCCACAAAGCACCATGTACCCAGGCAGGATCAGGGCAATGCTGCTTTGGGCCAAAGCGCTGAAGCAAAACAGCTTCCCGCCTTGGATTGACCCGAAACCGCGAGCGATAAAGGTTGTAATGACAGCAGCAGAAACTTCAAAGACGTGAGCGTAGAGCTCGTTGCTGGGGGCAAAGACGAGCTGAAGAAGCCCAACTAAGCAGCCTAGCAAAAAGGCAATAGGCAGATCGATGAAGCGGCCTTGGAAAGCAAATGGAGCGACGCAAACCGAGGCGAGACCATACATGAACACCCGGAACCAAGTCTTGAACTTGGGTTTCCGATCAATGACTTCGTCAAGACGTCGGGTCGCTTCCTCCACACCAAGCTTGTCGTGAACGACATCCTTGTAGATGTTGTGGACATCTCGTAGGCGGCCAAGGTCAACTCCCTGGGGCACTCGGACTACCTTGACTTCTGCTGTGTGCGTTGAGCTGTCGTCGAAACTGATAATCATGCACGATGGTATATATAAGAATTGGCCTTCGATTTCGAGAACGCGCGAGGACATGTTCATGTACTCTTCGAGGCGGTGCGTCGGAGCACCATACATCATGAGGGCACGGCATAGCTTCAACAAGTATCTGTGTCGTGCGATGATGCCTGCAATGTGAACTGTGATCCGGATCTGTTCCTTCTTTGGCTTTCCAAACTTTTCCTTCTTGATCTTCTCTGCGAGACGATCAGATATTTCGCTGGAGCCAGGGGCTGCAAACATGGATGATGATTTCAGGAGCTCACCCAAAGCAACCGAGGAAGTCGAGCCCCGAGATTTGTGATAGCCTCTCAGTCGGCTAGATGATCGCGATCGGACAGTGCTGACGGTCGAGGGGCGTCTAGAATTCGGAGGCGAGGGATGCGGAGACATGATGGGAGTTGAGGGCGTTGTAGTAGGAGTAGTGAACCCGCTGCTACCTGGACCGTGGTCGGCGCCGTTGTCATCGCGGTAAAGCTTGAGCAGAGAAGAGAGGATGCCTCCACGATAGGAAGAGGGCCTGGGAACGTAGTCTTGGGCGTAGGCCTGCATTATGACTGGGGTTGATCTTCCAGATGTTGCCGAGAATTGTGGGTGGAACAGGTGGTTTTTAGCATGAGAGTTGACCAGCATCTCCGCTCTGTCATGCTCTTCATGTGGCTGGTACAAACGGGAGCTATGGGGGGTGCGATGAATCGTGGAGTGTGTGTTGAGAGAGTAGGGTTCCTTGAGAGTAGCAGTACTGCTGCTACTGGTCGTGGTGATAGCGGCGTCATCCAGGTCTGGATCATGATCGTCTGAGACGTTAATGACGGGCTGGAATGCTCGTTCAAGCTCGATGGAGTTTCGTCTTGATCCTGGGGCAGATTGCGAGTACAAGGCGCCCACTGACACAGCCAATCGATCCGCCCGTTGCCGTGCGTCAGTCATGGATCGAAGCTGCCGCTCCGTGGCATGCTTCTCCGCCTTGTCCGCCTCCTCTTGTTCCTGGGGCACATTGTAACTCGTATTCCGTCTCAAAACTGGCCTTGGAATTCTTGGGACTGGGGAAGGTTCTCCAGATTTCATCGGTGTCAGGACCGGTGACGTCTGCTGTTCGTGAAAGTGACGCTCCTCCTCTCCTGTCAGCAGCACCTTGTTTAAGGCGAGTCTCAATTCCTGAGCATCCGGGGCGCCGGGGGGAGTGAATTGCAGGCTGGGAGATGCCTGGGGTGAATGGTCGACATATCCAGGCGAGCCAGCGCTCAAGAGCCAGTCACCACTGCCGGGAGAGGCAATCGGTTGACTAATTGGGGCAGCCGAGAGGTTTGCTGATGACCTCTCCGACTCCCGTCTGGATTCATCTTCGCTCCAGACGACGCGCTTCTTGCCTTTACGGCCTGGTGTAGGGATATCGACGATTTCAGCGTAATCCTTGGGGTCTGTTGACATTGTTGTGGAGTGCCAACTGCCAATGCGACCAGCTCTGAGACCTGTCTCAGGGTTTAGGGAGAGACTTGGAGCTTGAGAAAGGGAGATGATGCTGCGTAGTTTTGAAAGAGACGGCTACCACGGCTGCGTGACATGTAAATAAGAGTGGAAAAGCTTAAAGATGAGTAATGGCCGGTCGAGGAGGGTCGGATCTCTGGCAGGTCTGGAATGTCCCCTCCCTCCCCCCTTGTGCGTGGTGATCCATCCTTGATAGCGGTTGGGTCCCATGTCAGCGAGCAAAGCTTGTCTGGGTCCCGGACCCAGTTAGATTTGCAATTACAGCCACGATGGCGAGACGGAGGGTGGGGGGATGCCGGCGAGGAATCTAAACTTGCCAACGTCCGCATGCCAAAGCAAGCAAAGGTGAAGAAAGCGGCTTGCAAGGTCGAGTAACTTGGGGCGGACGCCGTCTTGCCATCCCCGTTTTTTTTCCCGCCTTGCTCCATCCTGCCGTGCCATGACTCTATCGATGCTCGCCATAGTTGCCAACAGAGTTTGCTGGCCAGCCATGATCGGCTCGCCTTCCGTGATCATCGGAGCTTCTTCATCTGATCGTTGCGTCGTTGCCACTCCATCAGCTTATACTGCCATCACTGCGTATCTCGGCCCCTTGGCGGCATGGAAAACCTAGCTGCAAAGCCCGCCCAGTTAGCCTGTCGGTAGTTTGAGCGCCGCCGCCGGCCATCGGGCGCATAAAGAGCAATAATACGAAATCCACAGCGGGCTAGCGAGAGCGTGATAGAGAGAAGTTTTGCAGGTGGACCAGAAAAGCGGTTCTGATGGCCAAGATTGTTGGCGATTATGTACATATACGACCAGGGACGGCCTTCGGGTTGCCTGTTTGGAGCAGCCGGTGGTGGGCTTATCGCACGTGCAGCTGCATCAGGCGAGAGGCGAAATAATTTCTCCATCAATACTCCGGAACCATGAGATGGAAAATCTTTCACCTGTACAGTATATCACGATATACTTTGGCTTATCAAACTCACAAATATCGTATCACGCTCAATTACACGTCATATCTATGGAATATTTAAAAAGAGTCACGTATTCCGTCAACATGTCCGGCTTATATCAGGAACGGCAAACGCCATCATATTTTGTGGTGGCGAGCATGACCTTTGTTTGCGCAATCCGCACCACTTTTTTTTCTCCCATTGTCTCCAGCCAGCCCAGCCCTGTCAGGTACACTAACAAACTCCAGCTAACAAACGCCTTGGCTTGAAAGATTCTGCAGCGATTCAGCTAATCTTACTTGGCTCGCTACGGACTGCTAGCTCCTTCGATAAGAATCTGCCAGGGCAACAGGGGCCCCAACAACTGCCGCCACATGGGAACATGGGATGCCAGCATAGGCCAGATAGGTTCTCTATGCCGTCCCAAAATTTCTTCTCGAATGATTCCGTCCGTCATCTTGAGACGAAAACCAACCTATCGGAAGATACCCTGAAGCTTATCTGCGGCCGTTAGTGCGTAGATATCAGGAGCAAAGTCATGCAAAACTCTGCATCGCTCACACCGAACCCTGATTCTTGGCTACCGACGAGTCAGCGTGCGACGGCCGTTGAAACCACTGCTCGCACCTTGATATCCCGAATTGCTGCCTAACAGATAGCTCTCAGCTCACATGAGCCCAAAAAGCAAGGAACAGGAAACTGGACCTTCGCTGATCCCGGCCCAAGCTCCTTCAGGGGCCCTGGACGGACCGAGGCCCCAAAGCTTAGCACAAAGCACATCACGGAATGAACCCACCAGGGCCCACGTTGGCGGCTGGGAGTAGATCAGGAATCTCGTCTCGCTTGGAGAATCACGCTGCTAAGCCAGCAAGCTTGCGCGTGCACTCTATCTGGATATTAATAGTAACTGCCATAAAGTTTAGTTTATCGGGGCCTATTCATCCTAGAGCCACCTAGCTGTTGGGGACTCGTATTCACAGATCCTGGAGCCAGATAGGAGCTCCAAGTTGTGGAACTGCCATAAATGGGGCCATCTCATGGTCTCGGCTGCATCTACTCTTCAGACAAGCTGTTTCATGTAAACAGATTTGTCTGTGTGAATCTGAAACATTATGAGTGGAAGCAGCTCATGCGTCGAGTCGGTGAGTGCTTCGCATATACAAAGTATGAGATATGTGACTTGCAACCCGGCCCTTTTCTGCCAAGATTTTGAATGGAGGACATATCGGCTGCTCCACGCCAATTCACGGCAGATCAAGTCTCTGAGATGCGTCAAAGCACAAGTACATTGTGTTGGGACGACTCGACATGTAGACGTCATCTTCATCTGCTTGATACAATGTCTCCTGTCTCTGTTCCTGAAACCTGCTCGAGATCCAAAGCCACTGACGATCTTGTCTAATTTGACCCGCATATACGTCGCACCCATGTGATACATATTTCCTTGACAGTTTGACAGTTGACTCGCTTGCCTTTGTTTCAATCTCAGATGTCTTGCTCTCTGACGACTCTGTCATCTATCATGGCCTATAGTCTGTAGCGAAATCATGATCTACCAATTCCAGTGATGAACTGTTTGATACTGACTCCAATGATCGTCAGGGGAACTGTTTCTTTTCTTTTTCCTTCTCCCCCCTAAAGACAGTTGGATATAACTTGAGACTTCGAAAACGGACTCAAGATATCAAAAAGGGATTGGTACAGGCAGCGCGAAGTAATGGCAGGGCTCGGTTTCATAAGCAACCGGCCGTCATATCTTGGATCTCACACTTGAACAATACAATTTATGTTGTGGAATAATGTAAATGACGCTAATATTACTTGAATAGGTATATTTGAGAACAACAATCTTTTTTGACAAGAATTCCGAGCTGCACACACAAATCCTCCTTCTCCCCGGCGACGTCATAGACTTTATGCATAAGCGCTGGTCTGGCTGTCGCAATACTCAAAGAATTTCGTCGCCTTGGTAGGCTCTCCTCCTTGTTTAGACAGTTGTGAATCAATGTCAGGACGAGTCGAGCCAAAACGACCCCAGGGAATGACAAATCGTCCGCTGTGCTCTGGCTTGACGTCCGGAGACAAGCCGGCAAATAATTCTGTGTAGGCGCCGAAGATGGGATCGTGAAGGAGTGGTATCTGACTTGGGCGTTAAAAAGACTTGCATTCTATTTGGTCCCGTGAAATGCAAAATACTTACAATCGGATAGTATTCCCACGCAGGCATGTCGCGCTGGAGAGGCGTCTTGAGATTGCCGGGGTTGGCAGCCTTTGTGGTAGAAGAGTAGTCAGTATAACGAAAGTTCTCGAGAAATTGTGATGGGTTCCCTTACCAAGTGGAAAATTCCCTTCTCAGCATCTCGCTTGGCCCATTCACTGCAAATAAAAAGGTTTCCAGTCTTGCTAACCGCATATCGAACATTGATGTCTGGGAACTTCTTCTTATAGTCGAGATTGTCAAGATCAATACCGCCTTTTGGCGCCATGATTTGGATCATAAGTGATCCCAGCCAAACAACGCGAACGCTTCCTGCTGGCAAGGATTTGGCTGTTGATTCAAGGAGAGGGTGAAGCAGCTTTGTGAAGAGGAAGGGACCAAGACAGTTGACAGCGAGCATCAGCTCATGCTCCTGGATGAAGATTATTAGACACCTCGTATTAAGTCGTAGCGATGGCATATATATGCGACGTACCTGCTTCGATTTGGTGGGTGAGTTCTTGGGCAACCGCATGATTCCTGCATTGTTCCAAAGATTGTCGAGCCGAGTCTCCTTTGCGAGGAAAGCATCTGCGCTCGCCTTGATGGATGTCAAATCAGCCAAGTCGAGCTGTAAGAATTCTAGCCTTCCCTTGGAGTCGGGATGCGCCGCCTTTAAGGTCTTGATTGCGTCTTGGCCGGCATCTTCACGGCGACCGGCGATGTATACGACTGCGTTTTTCGCATACAGAATTTTGGCGAGCTGGTATCCCACGCCCGAATATCCACCAGTTACAATAACAACCTGCCACACAATAAATCGGTGTAAGTACGATAATTTGGGGTTTAAGCACTGAAAAGAAGAGTTGCGGTGATTGTGCTGACCTTTCCAGAGAGATCTCCCAACTGGTTCTCAGTAAAGGTAGGCTTTGGAGGCCAACCCTGGGTTAAGAGGCTACCAAGGCCTTGAAACATGGTTGCGAAATAGGATCGAGTTGCGCTGCGACACTGTCTGACTGTTTGACGCTGCGATACGACGAGTTGAGGAAGAGCGCTCAACTGAATTGCACAGTTTTATTTGCGTAGACGATGAAGAATAGAGGGGAGCTGAAAAAGAGCACACGAATCACGCAACTTTATATATTACGCTATTGATCAATTAGTCAAGTCGCATCCAATTTGCTCCCCAACTCCACCGGGTTTTCGGTGTTTCGATCTTTAGTTCATAAACGTGGGCAGCCACCCATGCAATCCACGGGAGCTTAGCTCTGAGCTTTGCGGAGGAGTCCTTGCATGATGATTGCATGATCACAAATCTATTTTGATGAGCTGAATTTGGATCGCAGTTTTGAGACGATAACTCTCGAGTTTCGACGATGCTTCTCTCAGTTGTGACTATCGCTGTTCGCTTTACAGTTTCCATCTCGCGTCACGCACAAATTGTCTTGTTTTTTTCTGCATACGAGTACTATTCATTTGAAGCGGACTCACGGCCGAAAACTGTCTCTCCTCCGGCATCAATATCATCCGCCGACGATTCAAGCGGACCTTTAGCTGTCCCCACCCTTGATCCCCCGGCACCAACTAGCCGAAGACACCAGATTCGCAATCTCGCGGTCCACGATCGCTGAGAGGCTGGCTCGGCAGGCGGGCATTTTCATTGGTCCGCGGGACTAGCTACAGGCGGAAGTTGAATTTGCTTGGCTTTTCTACGAGCTTTGCCCAAGGAAGCTACTTTTCTGTCATCACTTGCTTTTGCGGCTACTTTTCTGTCATCACTTCCACGGTAGTTGTTTTTGCGGCAATGATTACCACATAATGATAGGAGATAGAGTTATTTTTCTAGGATATGTTGTTCATAGTCTATGGTGCGAAGGGTTGGGAATAGGTTGTCAACGTCGGATGACACAACCTAACTCCGACTAGTCTTCCGGCGATAATCATTCGTTCAGCTTCTATAATACGTGGAGTTATTAGGCTATTCATCATCAGCGGATAAGCCTCCGTCACATAGTCCGCAAGTCGATTCCAATGAGGCCTATCCTTATCCTAGTTTACAGTATCCGTATAGAGTGCGGAGGGTTATGGTCTTGGTCTGGTTATCAACTACTGAGATGGGTTGACATGCATGCATTTTACCTTCAGCAAGCCCAACTAAGGTCCGGAATGGCGGAAAAGTAGGCCGCTTGCTTGGCACGGCTCCGCCCGTTGGACCAAATAAGCATAAGACGATCCGTGCCTCGTTGTTGATTCATCGCTTACTGCTTACCAACTTGTGTACCGTAAGAGTGTATCCGCTCCACTGGATCCCAAGCCTTCCGAGAGTTTGGGTTTCCGTGTCTTCTTTGACTCTAGTGCAGCGGCATGTGAAGCGTCAAGTGCCGAGCGCTAACTGTGTATAAGACGGACTGCACGCTCCTTCACTCGGGATTTACAGCAAGTCGTGCATGATTCTAGGTTTCAGCTTTTGGAGCGCTGCTTTTACAAATGTATTGTGTCATCTCATCGGTAACACCGCCACGACTATAGGTACGTACGCATGACTTCATTTAATTGATGGAAATACTGAAGCTGACGAGAAAGAGAGAAAGAAAAGAAAAGAGAGCTTTGATCCAGTCATGCAGATTTTCGCATCATGATATAAACTACTCTGTTACTCCGTACATATACGTGTTATACGCACCCCGAAAAGTTGTTGGGACGGATTGAGCTATCTGAGACAATGCGCTCAGAATGCCCAGATGATTCGCCAACTCGGATACACGACCAACATTCTATCCATTGGCTCTTCCTCCATCAGTGCTACAATGCAACATCCAACACTAACCCATTCTTCCACTAGTTCTCGGATAGTCGCTGGTTTCATCCCAGTAAGACTCGTCCCTCATCCTGCTTTAGCAATCTAGTTTCTCACAATTGCGCGGTCCCAACAGCCTCCCCGCATGGGACAGACCCGGCAGTGAAACCTCAACAAATCAGCACTGACATTGTGCCTGTGGGTAATATGCAGGCCGGGCTCCATACTGGACTTGGACTAAGATGGTAAATCTTCGAAAACCCGCATGCATCTGCTTGCTCTCTTTTCTCCCGCCTTTTCGCATCGCGCAAATTGCCTCTGCAAACAGCAACTTGGTGACGCCAAGTTTTCTGCAGCTACACCGCATGCCAGTAGTAAAGTGACACGTTGGCTGTCTTAGATGTCATGTGATTTGGCAAATCGTATTCAGCGTATTCGAATAGTCTCAATTTATAACTCAAAGATTTTCCCCCCGTGGTTGGTTGGTTCCTGTAGTAGTCACCCTTCTTGATAGCACTCCAGCCGCCAATACATACATTCACACATCCCACCATGACTTCCTGGTTCCCCGACCCAAGACGAATCGTCACTGGCCATAACTCAGAGGGCAAGGCTATTGTTGTTGCCGACGGCACTATTCCATGCCAGCCGACGCCGATAGGGGCCAACTTTGCTGTGTTATTCGAAACTCACGAGTTTCCCGTGTCCAACGATGGATGGGAAGACCCAACCAAGGTCCGGACTACGGATTTGGCAAATAAACAGGGAATCGTCCTGCGAGTTGTAGACATCCCGCCGAATGTGGAGAAGGCAGGGGTATGATTGACCTGGAATTGGGAATTGGTGGGGGTGGTTTCAGGTGTTGATGCTGAAGATGTTTACAGATGCTGTTCCATCGAACCGAATCGCTGGATTTCGGCATTTTGCATAGTGGAGAAGTTATTTGGTATGTTTGATGCATGCTGCATCTCTGTGAGATTTTGTAAGATTGGAGTCAATGACTGATATCTTCGTTTAGCCACCTTGACGATGATGTCGAAATCCACATGAAGCCGGGCGATGTCTGCGTTCAGCGCGGAACAATCCACGGTTGGACCAACAGCACAGACAAGCCGGCACGCATTTACTTCATCTTATCCGGTAAGACTACTTCAATTGAATCTATTGCGAAATGATCAGAGAAACTTATGGCTCAATAGCTGCCAAACCCGTCAACATCAATGGGCAATCATTGACGGCAGTTGGTTACTCCAAGCATGAAATCGAGTCTGGAGGGGAAGTCAAAAACTAGAGCTCATTATCGGATAACGGCTCTATAGGAAAGCAGAAGAGCATAAAATTATTTTTCCTTTGGATATATCGATTGGCTAGAAGAAACATAAAAATTTGGGGCTGCAGAATCTCAGGATATGAGGTATAAACGAGGATATTTCTGAGCATACATCTTAAAAAGACGTTCTGTGATGCATTGAAACATATTCTAAGTAGTACTTCCAGGTATTTCGCTAATAAAAATGGTAATGAAACAATACGAGTTTTTCCGGTACCAGATTCTCACAATCACGCAGACAGCAGAAAGTCCTCCATATGCTGCAAATACTTGTACAGCCCAACATCAACCCCATTATCCATCGTATCCTCCGCAAAACTAACCATCTGCAGAGCCTTAGGAAAGTCCTCTTCCGAAGGAAAGTGGCCACTCGAAAGAGAATGCTGAATCGTCAACGCTATTCGCAGATAGGTCCGCGGCTTTCCAGCGAACAACTGAGCCCACTTATTCTTCGGCTCCTTGTCCTTCTCCTGGATCTTGCCCCCAGGTGGGAAGCTGGACAACAATTCGGGCGGGAAACATGTGTCTGTCAACTGCTCCTGTTGGGCAATCTCGACGGATTCAGTTGTTTGGATGTGTGCAATGATTTGTTTGATGAATTTGAGGACGTTGTTGGCGTTTTCGTGGAGGCTTCGGAATTTGTTCATGACGTTTGTGTAGACCATTAGGTCGCGCTTGTTGTCTGCGGCGAGAGTTCCGGTGTTGAGTATTTTTGCGTCCAAAACTTGCCATATGAGCGGGATGGCTGAGAAGGTGACGCTGGTAATCAGGTCAGTAGGAAGTTCTGAGTAACAGATGACAGCTTGCTTACAATGTGTTTGGCAAGTACTGGACAAGACCCAAACGGGCCAAATGCATAAAGACTCCGGTAATGCCCTTCAAGGCAGAGTCCATCTCTGCTTGCACTTGCAAATCATTCTCCTGTGTGTCGGAAGCATGACTAGGATTGGATACGGATAATAACATCATGTGATAACACAAACTTGCTCTCGCAGAACTATTAAAGATGTCAGCGCATGGCCTATCTCTTGCTGTTCAAAACATCTGTTGGACTTACTAGTAGTAGATAAATGTCATCTTGGTAAACATTGTCAGTGCCTTGTGGATGCCAATTGATGGCGTAGAAATCTCGAATCGTTCCTTCGTTTTGCGGTACCAAACATCCAACAACTGCAGAGTTTCAACGCAAGTATCAGATTCCTTCTGAATGTCCGCATCTGATTTAACGCTCTTAGGACCTGACGCAGGGTACAGAATAACAAGAGCCTTGTTCAACGGAATGATGAGTTCGCAAAAGGCCGACATCATGTGCGCCAAAATCTGCTTCGTCGGCCTATCGTACACCGTAGAAACCCCTAGTTCATCCGAGAAGTCGGCGAGGGTGAGTCCTGGCAAACTAAAGTCGAATTCGTCGCACCCAATGTTTAACGGCCGTCGTAAGCTCAGAGACATGACCCTGTCTCGCAATATGCAGGCCCACCAGAGTCGTTTGAGGATGAGTTTTGAAGGGTTGTCATCACTGAGGGTGTGGTACTGATCTGCTCGAGCACATCGAGCGTAGTGAACTGCATTTACCATCCAGTGTGTGTTTGTCGTGTCGCTTGGCGCAGGTGAGTGGTAGGTTAGCATGACGGCTACCTGGGCATTGACGACGTTGTTTCTGTGGATATCGAACTGCAACATTGTCTATATTGTAAAAGAATTGTTAGAAATAATCTCATATTGCACTGGGTTTGGCTTCTCTAACCTTTGCTAGCGTGTAAAGCTCGGTGTGAGCCGATTGTACGCTGCTGTATCCAAGGCTGAGCAGCGTTGACGGCTTAACGTACTGTGGGGCACGTTAATCTTGATTCACAAATATTAAAGCGATAGATGGGCTTACAGGAGATGAGATGAATAGTATGGCCCGAATCAGGAGAAGGGGAATGCGGGCCTCTGCTGCCCAGAATTCTGCTTCACTGAGCAGAGGGATGATGGGGTGGATATGTGAGAAGTATTGATGGAAGAACTCTTCTAGCAGCGTGTCTGACGGCAAGGAGAGACATCCCTTTTCTGTCAAGTACTTGACATCGGTATGGGCAAGTTGATTGAGGTAGCCGGGATCGACAAAATAGTAGTTGGTATAAGGCACGGAACGCGCAGGTGGCTGCAACCCGAAGATGGTGGTTTTGTCGTAGTCAAGCCCCCAGGGATTACCAACACCATCAATGCTAGGTCGTCGTCCAATTTGACTTGGATCGATCGTGCCATCAGAGAAGGAGAAGTTGTGTTTTGAGGCCTCGGTGTGAGAATCTGAATCATCTTGCTGGAATACCGGTATTGTGGATGGGGTAGTCCTGGATGGCGGACTAGAAGATGAGGATGGTGTGTGATCACTCTTTGCTTCTGTTTGTGCCATTGGAGCTGAGTGAACGTGACGTGAAGGCTTCAGCTTCTCTTCAGCCAGAGACCGAGACTGGTCCAAGCGCTCCTTTTCCTCTTGTTCTATGACCCGCTTCACCCGTTGTTCCCTTTCAAGATAAGACGAATCAGTATGGATGTGATATGCTCTCCACATGTCATCTCGACTTACCATTTCCGCTTCCGCGGTGTGACCTTGCAATTGGCCGAATCCAGCCGACAGTTTGTACAAGGGAAGCCAGTGACCACCACATCACACCTCACTTTGCGTATTCTACAGACGGTACAGGCATGGCTTGCCCGGAGCCGAGTCCGTGATAGCGGGGAGCCGGGACCTGAGGCCTCTTCATCTGACTTGGACGACATTGCCTCCACTTGGCTTCCGGACTGTGGTGAATCAGAAGGCACTTTTGTATTGTCAACCTCTCAGGGTGAAGATTGCTGTTGGTTCGCCTTTGCCTCAAAGTGGCGATCCGATACGGGGGAGCCTTGAGTGATGTGGGTTTGAGATCCGGGGTTACAGATAAGAAATGCAGATTCTGGGTTCATGCAAGCCGAAGAATCTGGGGAAAATAATCTAGAAGGAGCCTGGCAAATGTCAAACGGCCTGCCAGTTATTTTTCACTTTGGTTCTGCTCCAGCTTGTTAATCATTCTTCGGCTTCGGCTTATGGAGACTTGAAGGGCGTATTCGGTTGGGGGTGGGGAATAGACGAGTTCCCCGGCATTTCTGGCCAATCGGAATCGCGCGATTTACCCTCGGTTAATTTCGATAAGCCGGATAGGGAAGTACCAAAGTATCTTTGGCTTCTTCCCCAGAACTCATGTGAATCTGGAGAAACTCCGTGCCCTAGAATATGGGGAATTACGTACTAAGGAAATAGGAGAAACTGCGGTGAGTAATGACCGGCTTTGTAATCGTTTTAGATTCATTTGCATGCAGAAAATTGTACTTTTCCATGTGTATTTGCCCCCGAGTTTCCTCAAATACCAGGCTTCAGGTTCTTTGAGAGACTCACAGTATCATACCAACCCGGAGACTAGCCTCGCATGATGAGAGACGCCCTGTTGGACATAATTGCTTGAAATACATATATGTACAAATTTCACTCCCTATATCCAACGATTTTCTCATTCTGCTTAAAACTTGGCGGCATCAAAGTTGCGCACGAAGTTGTAGTAGAACTTGAGCATCTCAATGTGTCCATCAACCTTCGCATGCTCGTCAATGGTGTGGATGTTGTTCTCCGCGTGGTATCGATCAGGCGTGAAGCGCCAAATGTTGTCCGAAAGGCCTGCCATCAAGCATCAGTACAATTCAACAACAACTCTCCCCAAAATCATCGTATGACTTACCAATGTAGTGACGGGTGTCAGTGTTGCCCGTCATAATCTCTCCGGTAGGAACCACGGTGCCATTGTCGAAAGCAAAAGTGTGTCGAACGGTGCCGGCAAAGACGTCCCAAGCCGCACCGCTGGTGGGAGAGATGGGGCTGGGGTGCGATTTGCCATTAGTTGACAGTATCAAAGTGCCCTTGTAGTCGATGACCTCGTGTGACGACTCGACCTCCTCTTCAGATTCCAGGCCGGCGACATATTTCTGATATTCATCGTCACCTGGATAAGGCTTGAGGGTCAGGCCGTATTTCTTGATGATGTTGCGAACACGTCGAACAGCATTGTGCTGAACTTCGGCAAGGCTGTTTTGGTGGGCAACTCGGTAGTTGACGCCAAGAACGGTCTTCTCCGGCATGGCGTTCATCTTTTGTCCACCGTTGATCACGTCGACAGCCTGCGAGGTCTGAACAATGTACTGGGTGTTTCGGCCCGCCCTGACCAGGAAATGCGTGATGCCTTCCAAATCACCGTGTTGAACCAGCTTGGTAAGGTCAGGGTAGGCTTCAGGTGAGTATCGCGCTTGGCATTTAAGGTGGTTGTGTACAGGGCCATCCTCAATCAGGCTGGCCTTGAACGGATGCGACTCAAGCTCGGTGATGATTTCAGCAATGATACCAATGCCCGTGTGAGGGAAAGGAATGGAGCTGTGGCCGCCAACAACGTCCAGCTCAAAGAAGATGTCGATGTGGCCCTTCTCCGACACGGCTGGGAGAACATAGAGAGTGTTGCCAACTTCCTGCAAGCCAAGGCCTCCCTCATCCAGAATAGCGGCGAAGCTGTCCTTGCCGTACCGCTCCTTCAAGAGGGGTGCAATCTTGCCAGCACCGCGGAAGCCAGAGCACTCCTCGTCGAATCCAAAGGCGAGCACAAACGTGCGCTTCGGTTCCCAGTCGCTGTTAGATAACAATGACTCAAATGCTGACAACACTGCTGTGAGACTGTTCTTGTCGTCTGAAACTCCTCGTCCCCAGATGTACTCGCCATCATACACGGCATCGAAGGGAGGGTAAGTCCACGTCGATGGATCAGCAACCGGGACGACATCTTGATGGGCCATCAGTAGCACCGGCTTGAGGGACTCGTCTGAACCCTTGATAGTGTAAAGAAGGCCGAGAGTGTTGACTTTCTCTAGCTTAGCCCGCTTGTGCCTGCTGGCTGTTAGAAGTTTGGTTAAAGCGCAACTAAGAGTAAACCCTGCTCACACGACGGGGAATGTCTCTTTCAAGACCTCGTGAAGTTTGTAAAAAGGCGTCCAGCGCTCATCGTCACCGACATCGCGCAGGTCGTCGTAAGACACAGAAGGGACTTGAACAATGGCCTGAAGGCGCTTGATCTGCTGGTCGCGTGCCGATT
Organism: Trichoderma sp. IMV 00454; assembly: GCA_001931985.1. Lineage (NCBI taxonomy): Eukaryota > Fungi > Ascomycota > Sordariomycetes > Hypocreales > Hypocreaceae > Trichoderma > Trichoderma sp. IMV 00454. The sequence continues at coordinate 412,349 of MSJK01000066.1, forward strand.
TGGAAGAGAAAAGCTCATCGGCAGAAGGCAATCCGTCGCCAGTCGGATCCAGAACCGGAGGCAAATCGCACTGGTACTTAGAGGGCGTGATGGAGCCGAGCGGCGCTTGGCCGTAGCCTCCCGCTGGGGCCGCGATGTAGGCGGAAACACCAGCGGCTCCGGCCAGGAGCATTGACAACTTAGCCATTGCCATTGTGAAGATGCGAATCGGCAGCCAGTGATTCGCTGGTTTCGAACAAAGAACAGGGACGGAAGAGAGAGGAAAGTGGTGAAGAGAAGACGGGATCAAGCTCGGTTTATCAGTGCTCCGAAGAGCTCCAAACCGAGCTGCACATCCCCGCCACTACAGCTAGGCCCCTTGCATATTACGTCTTAGTGTAGGACGAATTGGGGTCGGGGAAAAAAGTACCTTGCCTGTTTCTGAATAATTGGAGACACAGAGCGATGCAAGAGGCAAGCGATTCGACTTGTCCTCAACTTACGGAATAGGTGAGAACTAAATAGACCTTGAATAATTCTCATTTCTCATGTTAAATAGACCATATGCTGTAATAGACGTTCTCCCAATATACAATCTACTCCAAATGCTCCTCATTCGCTTGAAGCCCTGAGATAAAAGACATCGCATATGCTGGTGGATAAGGGTCGCGATGTCGGCCAAGCTCTTATCTCGCAATGACGGATCCTTTTAACGTGCTTCTGGCCCGTCTCTTGTCCAAACAGTAGCGCATTGACTGGGATTACGGACGCTGAATGTGATTGAATGGATAAACTGTCTGCGGGACTAGCACCGCCGTTTAGTAGGATCGGCTCCTTGTTCCGACAATTCGTGCCGTCAACTTATCTGCGAACAAGGAATAGAGGTGCTTTCGAGCGGGATCCGTGAGGCGTAGCCTGCGGGGATGATTTGATGGGCGGGCAGCTCTAGCGGGTAGGTGGAATGGCCGGAAATAGAAGCTATTCCCGCGGTGAGACGCTTAATCGTACACCATATTTTCCGAGTCTTATTAGAACTGATTATAGAGAAACAACCGCAAAACGCCTGTGAATCCACGATTGGAGGTCTACAATAAACTGTAAAAGGCGGGACAAAGCCGATCTAGTTGTCAAATTGTAATAACGATATGCTGCACTCCTCGTAATGGTCAAGTACATGTATCCATAAGATCATTAGTACTAGCATTAATCTTCAACCTTGTTTCAACAGCTCGACGATTTCTTACAAGATTAATTCCTGGCTTCAAATCTCATCCAACAACATCTTATCTTTTTAGGCACTGTCAAATGAACCAAGGAAGAAAACAGAAGTAGTATGTTAGGAGCATAGCCTCATGCCGTGAACCACAAGTGGATAGTTCCGCAGCCCGTTTCTCAAAGGTTCGGCTCCCCACTCATTATCTACGTAAGGTAGTACAATCTTGTACAATTCACATGTGAATACGTCGTAATATAATCAGTCAGTCCGTTTGTCATAAGAAAAATATTTGAATGACGCTTTTGTTGCTGTTTGCATATGCTAGCAGCCGCAACTTGACGGCATGCCCTCACACCCTGTCATTCTTTGGGCTACGCTGATATAAATTACGACGTAAGTGAAGCATTTCATACTCACGGGTGAATATTCCCTTTGAAGTACACAGTCATTTGTATGACACATTGCGTAGTAGATGGCGAGGGTAAAGGTGGGGGAGATAGTATTCGCAAGAAGAAGAATTGTACCACATGTCTTCAAGTAGCACAAAAAGGATGCAGTCTAAATTTTCCGTACGTTTCATCATTTCGAGTCTGATGATGGAGCCAGGATCTGACATATATTGGACGCGAGTCCCAGCCTAGAATTGGTGATTCAATAGTGCAGGCTACATGAGATCTAAGCTCGTGCTTGAGGGATGTGTGTGTTGCTTCGAGAATGAGTGCGGGTCGATCCTTTACCTTTCTCATCTGCTCCTTACCAGCGCCATCCTATTACTCAATCTCCATGTCGTTCATTAGCCAAAATGGTGCGATATTCCAGCTCATCAATTTGATCCGCTGGTTGGGCCCAGCAAACTATGAAGCCGCGTAGTTGGTACACAAATTAACTTGACCCAAGTGTAGTACAAATCTAATAGTTTTCGCATTTGCCAAAAGGCTCTAATGTGAGCAGGTATTACACTGTAAAGAGAGCTATATAACATTCCCTTGGAATGCGGGGTGGTTTGCCGTTTAAAGTAAATAGGGCCAGGCGCAGCCACCAAAAGGGAAATCCACCCCTTCCCGCTCCAAAGAATGATGCTTCGGTTTCGTTATTATCTTTGTCAGCTTCTTTATCAAGTAATTAGTGGTTCGAGAATCCCCCTTACACTTCAGTATACTTACAAATACAATTGAAGAATATCCTTATTCGGTAATTTATATAGCTGCCATTTCCGCTTTGACTTACACTGCGGCTAAAGCGGCGTTATAGCCGATCCGTGTTCTACATCAATGGAAAGCGATGAGCAGAGATAGAGCAAAGCGGTCGAAATAAACGTTTTTGGTTTGTTCGCCATATCAAAATGTGAAATTGATTGGCTTCATTTGAGTGCGGCGTTGATGCGATCAAAACACTTAAAAGAGGCGCTTTGCCTACATGTGCTTTGATGTTGTCTTCAAAATCCACACATCAACACTGGCAGATTAGTAGCCAGTAACTCCGACAATCCAAATTCTACATCCAATCCGATTTACCGTCGTATGCGTACTTCTCGTAGCTTTTCCGCTCAAGCTACTTTTGACAATCGACCCTCCATGAACACATTGCCCATACATTAATGGCACAAGACTCCGACTTTTATTCTCCTCCAATGGAGAAAACCCCAACACTCACAGAATCATCTGGATCAGGGCCATATGAAGATCAACCAGCTCGGCAGCAGAAAGAAGCACAACTTGAGCAAGGCGGACGACCGTTGCCTTCTTCCACAGAAGATACGCTGGCATTAGGGCCTCCCGATCATAATGATAAAACTGCAACTCACGATAATGTCAGGAAGATTACTGGCATAAGATGGTTTCTTCTTTGTTCAGCCTTATATGCCACTGCCTTATTATACGGGCTTGATACCACCATCGCAGCCGACGTTCAGAGCGCGGTGATTGAGACATTCGAAGATATTTCACAGCTTGCGTGGCTGGGTGCCGGATTTACTCTGGGCTCTGTGGCAGTCATCTTACCATACGGAGCACTCTACAGCATGTTCTCCTTAAAGTATCTCTACATCGCAGGAGTTGTCCTCTTTGAGCTGGGCTCTGTACTCTGCGGCGCCGCACCATCCATGAACGTTCTTATCGTTGGACGAGTCATCGCTGGAATGGGCGGGACGGGATTATATCTCGGCGTTATGAATCACATCTCTGTATTTGCCACTCGTGAAGAACGGGGAACCTATATCAACGGCATTGGATTTGTATGGGGCGTTGGTGCCTGCTTGGGCCCTGTTATCGGCGGCCTCTTTTCTGTCTCAAAAGCTACATGGCGCTGGGGGTTTTACATCAATCTTGTCATCGGAGCAGCGACTGCTCCTATATACATCTTCAACCTCCCTAATGTTCATCCCGTTCGAGGAATCTCACTCCGGGATCGAATAAAGAGCATCGACTACGTTGGAAGCGTACTCAGTAGCGGATTATGGGTGGCGTTCTCGTTGGCCTTTGTCTTCGCTGGCGGTGCCTGGAGATGGCAAGATGGACGCACCATTGCCACAATCATAGTCTTCGGACTGCTGACTATATCGTATATGGTGCAGCAATATTATTGCATCTTCACCACGCCGGAGACCCGCTCATTTCCCGTTCATTTGCTTCGGTCCAGGTCGCAGATTCTTACCGCTATCTGCTCTGCGGCCTCTTATTCGGCACTTTACATACCGACTTACTTCATTCCCATCTATTTCCAGTTCGTTCAAAATGATACAGCGCTGAAGGCTGCGGTTCGCCTTCTTCCCTTCCTTCTTGTAGCTGTGGCCTTCAATCTCGCAAGTGGCTATCTACTCGCCAAACTCAAATACTACATGCCTATGTATTTGGTATCAGGAATCATTATTACAGTGGGAGGATCGCTGTTATATGTATACTTGAAACCCGAAACACCCACGGCTAGCATTTACGGCATTAGTGTTGTGCTTGCCGTAGGAACAGGCTTGACGATGCAGATAGGATATGCAGTGGCTACACTGAAAGTCACTCCGGAAGATGTCGCCAAGTCGCTTAGCATGCAGAATATGAGCCAGATGGGCGGTACAACCATTGCCCTTATTATTGCTGTTCTTGTCTTCGAATCTGATGCTGTACGTAATGTTTCGGGAGTGCTGGAAGGCCAAGGTTTCTCGGACGGGAAGATTCGCGCCATTATTGCCGGAGCTCAGAGTACATTATTCGAAGATCTAAGCGATGACATGAAGATGAACGTCATTCTTGCCATCACGAAAGCAATGCAGACTCCATTCATCTTGGTCATTGTGTCTGGGGCAGTTGATGTGATCTCTAGTTTTGCAATGAAGAGGGAGAAGTTGTTTGGAGAGATTGTGGCTGTTGGCTAGAATGTGTGCTACATAGGCAGAACTCACTCTTGCCAAAAGGATGAAGTATATCATCCCAATCATACAGACAGCCATGTGTAATAGTAACGGGCTGATCGTGGATGAAAATGGCGGACATTTGGACTTGTCGATGAAGATGCAACAATGAGCGGGGAGAAATGTTGTAATAACCTTGATGGTAGGGAAGGATTTCTTTAGTAGTGGATGGAGGAATAATTTAGGTAGTAATTATACGTGAATCTTGGTCACAAGTGAGTAGCAGAGGAATTATTTAAAACGCACGAAGTCAAGTAAAGCATGCAATGCAAGTCACTTGAGCTGCGACAATCAGAACACAAAAGCAAATTTACTACGGAAATTAAACTACTCTACAGAAATAGGATAGTACAAAGAAAAGAAAAAGAAAAGAGAAAAGAAAAGAAAAAAGAAAAGAAAAAAGAAAAGAAACCAAGAACAAACTACTTCGACAAAACTCGCGCCGACTCCTCCGCCACCACCATCTTCTGCAGCATCAGCCGCCCATCCGATCCCGCGGCTCCCTTACCCAAAACCGACTCTGCAAACATCCGAAGTTGCATCGTCATGATGGCATCTTCGTACACAACCACAATCTCAATGTCCCGGGTCATGGCGTGCAGGTCGTGGTAGTTGTCCTGCCGTTTGTCGATGCCCTTGGTAAGGCACTCGACACGCTTCTGGTCAGACCACCAAGGGGGCATCAAGCCCTTGGCTTCGGCTTGGTACAAGAAGCGACGAAACGCTGGGCAAGAACTCACACGACCGCTGTAAACGCTGTCGTTGTTCGTCATGCCGCCGTAGTTGAAGTCGTCGGCCTCTCGCAGCCGGAAGGAGTCGATGAGGAGGGCATACACGTCTTGCTTGTGGCGATCGTGCAGCCAGATGCCCTTGGCGAGGCGAGCGAACGGGTTGGTGATGTGTGTCTTGAAAAACGGCACACGATGAGGCTTTGCTAGAGTGGCAAGAGGAATGGCGGTCGGATTGACACAAAAGAGGTTCCTGTGGGCCATCCAGTCTGTGAGCTGGCATTCCACACTGCAGTATTCTACAGCTTCGCAGTTGAGGCAAGATCGAAGAGTTAATGCTGGTTGGGTGACAGCAGGATCATGTTGACATCGAGCACATGCAGCGTGAGGAGTAATCTTCTCGGGAGACTCGTCTCGACCGACAGAGCTGGATCCCTTCTTGCCCTTTGAGAGTTTGGCGTAGGCATTTGTGTCAACATTGTGTTCGATGACTTTGAGGAAGGGAGGACACTGGTTAGATGACACATGGTCTACCAGTCCTTCAATGAGTCGGAGTGCCTCGATGATGTTTTTGACGGAGACTTTCAGCTCAGATAGAAGAAGAGCTTCGACAACAGTAATGGTATGTGTGAGAGAGTCTAGCTCAAGCAGTTCCATGGCAGAAGTAATTTCATCCTGGTAATCAAGGAGATCGTTCAAGGTAGAACTACCCTGCTCTTGAGTGCTAAGCATAGATGAGACTGCGGGAGCCACTTCATGATGAGAACCGGACGCCAAAGAGGGAGTAGAAGTCGGTTCTTGGTGATCAGGCACGTTGCTGCCGACAGAAGTCTCTTCTTCTCGAAGATCAGACATGATGACCGTGACGAGAAGTATCTTCTTGTTGATGAACAGGTGTTTGCTGACGAAAGTCTGCTGATGAGCGTTGGATCTTGAGAGAAAGAACTGCTAATGTTCGGGGTTACTATGCGTACGGGGGAGTTTTCTGTTTAGCTGGATCTTACCTGAAATTCTGAGGCGAGTAGATGTTGCAATACTCTAGATAGAATCTAGGATGGTATGAAGTATAGAATGGAAAGCCTCAAGAGTTGAGGAAGGGCAAGCTGAGTTGACGAATCTTGGTGTGAAACTTGGGAAAGGTGGGAGTAGAATTTCTAGAAAAGAAGGACTAGAATAGAAGAAAAAGGAATATGCACCTCAGTAGTTGAAAAACAAGTGGGAAAAGTGATAACAAAGTGATCGAGCAAACAGCTGGCTGCCAGTTTACATTTCGAAGGGGGGAGGGGGGCCCAGTGGGTCAATGGCTCAGATGTCTGTCTGTAGGAATCAGTGAATCACAATCCTTTTGAAAATTAGAATCAGATTGCTTTGAAACTAACAGCAATGGTAGATTAAACTCAAGAATCAAGATGTTGACTTATTATAGCTTGGTATGTATACCTCAGTAATTGTATACCTGCTTTGCCCCTATTCTATTGTCTTGCATTCTCTTTTTTATTCTTGGATTCTTTTCGTACTTTGATTTCATACAGCTGACTTGAATGCATAGAGCAGCTGAAACAATGGACGCAGGCTGCTGGCCCTCTGTTTGTTTGGCACATTTAAAACCCACAAATCTTCCACTCGCACAAACAAAACCTTTCCTTCTCAACATCTCGACGTACCTGCAAAGCTGCATCAACCATCAACCATCTACGTAGCCATTTGGCCAAGATTCAAGCCTTTCTTCAAATAAGTCGTCTTTCTATTTCCCATTTCCTCTCCCTGCATTTCTCTAGAACATCTGCTGCTGTTGATAATATTCTAGGGCACTTTCTTCATCTCTCTCTCGCTCAACGCAGAGGATCAGTTTTCCATTCCTTTTCGCACTATCCCAAGTTTCGATCTTTTCGTTAAGTCTTCTCTATTTCTATCTCAGTATCCTTGTCTTCTTTATAGTGACATTATAGTTTAGCTTTGACGATATCCGCTACCTGAGCTCGATTGTTTCCTGACGAAACAAGAGAAGATGCACCCTCAGCGGTCACTCCTGAGCTGGTATTCCTGTGTCGTTACAGATCTCTTAGAACTAAGTCAACTCCTCTTGTTTGCTCCCAGATAATAACTTTCGATAGGTTTCTCTGGTTTTCCTCAATCGATCTCTCTCTCCTTTGCACAATCGTCCGCTTTTTGCATCGGTTAAGTCCCTCCTCTACTTGCTTGATCTGTTGAGATAATAACTCGCTATAGATTTTTTTTATTGACGTTGCCCTTGTTTTGCTCTGCTGCTAAGTGTCTTTTACCCCAATACTCTTGTGAACAAATCTAATCACGTTGCCTATGGACAGGAAAAGACGTAGCATATCCATTGGGATTTCGCTTGCTTTCGCCGCTTCTGGAGCAAGATAAAAGTATCATCCAGTGTTCTTCTCTTCGTCCAAGTAAATGTTCGCTTCTAGATAGCTGTTCGTTCCTTTTTTCTCTACTAATCATTTATAGCAGCGACAACAACTCATCCTATGATCCATTTTTCTTTCCCCTTTTCTTCACTCTCTCGTCACATAGCTAACTGTTTTGACAGAAAGAAATCCGCATCCCAAACATTCGAAGCTTATCAAGTCTTATGTTCTATCGCAGGACCATTCCAAGAGCTGAATTCTCCCTCTTTCTATCTCCAAGTTTCTTGCTAATTCTCTGTAGGACACAAAGTTGTCTCCACAGACACGAGACTCAGCAGATATCATTGTCAACAGAATTGGCTCCCGTCTTTTTCCATCGCCAGTTTCTCACATATCTTCGTCGTCTTGACACGGCTGAGTATCCCCTTTCTCACTCCGAGTAACCAACATGAGCAACTGATTCTTCATAGTCTTCTTTCGCATGCTTCTCAGCTACTATCAAGTCTACAAGCACACCCACGTTATATTCTGCACAAAATCCAATCACTTATCTTCCACTCCTTTCTCTGTATAAATCAGCGACTGATTCTTTATAGCAATCTCCTCTACTTCACGTGGGCGGGTGGGCGGGCACAGCCTTTTCTCCAGACCAATTCTAAGTCTCCCTGTCCAAACAGACGAAAGAAAGATTAATTACTGACTTTGCATAGTTTACATACTCGACGGGGCGTACCTTCATTCAGCTAAGTCACCATGTCCTTCTACAATGGCAATCTGCTGACTTCTCATAGGCCTGGTTCTTCTATGTACACTTGCTAACTTTTGTTCTTTTACCAGGCAGTTCGGACGATCGACGATACTTTGAGACTAGCCAACTGTTCATCGACACAGTCGTACACGCGAGAAGACATAGCGACCGGCCGACCGATCCGAGAAACAAGGAAAAAGATATAGCACCGCGAAAGTCCCCCGACATACCCAAGCAACCGCCGAAAACGATCGAACAGAGATTAAGAGAATCGAAAATTCAAGAATAAGCGGTGCGGAAGCGGAGGGTGGTGGCGCCTACGGGTATATCCACCGGTAAGTTTGTCTCCTAATCCGCCCACCACTATAGTCGCTGATTTCGAGTCTTTACTCCTATTTTACCATCTATGCCTCAATGGTTAAAAGGAATTGGATATACCTACCTAGGTAGGGTTGGATTATCTCCGTGATTTTGAAGGATTAGAACAAAAGACGGGCTGTTTGCCGCTTAGCATCTGCAAGTTCCCTGCTTACGTTTACATACATGCTTACATACACTGACATTCACTGAGACTTTCAATAGACCTTCTACTTGATCTACCGAAGTAGAATCACTACCTAGTGAGCTGTGTTCTGATACTTCCAAGTACAAATAGGGAATTGAGAGGCAATGACGCACAAGACATATTACTTCCTCTATCTATGCCTAGCTAACGTTATGAGTAGACAAAAGGACTATAGCAGGGCAGGTCAAAGAGCAACTACATGAGAATTCTCAAGCATATATCAAGCTCAGAAGGCAGGCAGGATACGCTGCACCAGACAAGCCCATATCATTCTTATCCTACCCATTTTCATCATTTCAAAACCCAACATGGTGAGTGCAATCGTCACGAATAATGGTCACAGTCCAGTGATATTATTCTGAATCTCTTTTTATACCAGCTAAGTATGAGTTACCTGATATTAACATGTTTTTTTCCCTCAGAGATCCCACTTCCGTGAATTCATTTCATTTCGTCCACTCATTGTAAGTCAACGCTCAACACTTCCTTACAAACATGCGACTAATTTTCGGGCTCAGCTGCCCGGCGAGTCTCTCCACTTGTCGGGTACACCTTTGCGCGAGCCGCCAGCACAGGATCATCCGAAGGCTCAATACCTGGCACACCAGGCATGACATTATAGACGATGCTGTTCGTCTGAGGAGGAAGGGCTTCCTTCTCGGTAACCTTGGTCAGGGTGAGCACACCAAGCTCGACCAACTGGCGGTCCTCTGGCCATATTTCGTTGCAGTTATCGGTAATGTCACCTTCCCCAGCCACCTGTGCTACCAGCTTGAAGCTAATCGGTCCTTGAGCAAAGACACCAGGTAGCTCATCGAAGAGAAAGTTCGGCCCCTTGGCCTCAAGCTCGCTCTGCGTCAGATACTGTTTCCCCGACAAGGGAATCCAACGATATCGTATGAAGACACTTTTACCAGCAGCGTTGATGAACTTGAAAGCGTTGATGGAGTAGAATGACTGGGTACCAAAGTTCTTTGGGAATTTCCGGTCCTCTTGCATGAAAGGGAGTGCTTCGGGATGTTCCTTGGCATATTCTTCCACAGTGCCATCTCTGTAATTGCTGAAGAAGGCAAGAACACCCTCTCCTGTATTGGCGGGGAATACGGTTGAGGATTGGCAGATGATGTCGGTCTTTACATCATCTCCAATCAAGAATCGCACAGCGAGACCATGAGGATTTGCGTTGGGGTCAGTTGCTGGGATATTTGGGATGCCAGTGAAGAGAGAGAATCTAGCAATGACTGGTGTTGAAGGGGAACTGAAGTGAGGTGCAATGGACCATTCCTTGGCCTCATCGGTTGGAGTAAAGGAGCCTGAGACGAAGACACCTCTGGCATGGGCTGTATGAAAAGGCATTGCTATTAGACGAGACTCTACTTGCTAGTATCAATTCGAACATACACGGTCTGGCGTTGTCAATCCGCCCAAACATGTCCTTGAGGGTGCTGATCAAGTCGAGATGGAGGGACATGGTGACAGTTGTTTCAATAGTCTTTGGTTGATTGAATGAAGGGAACTGAAGCTGCTTTGAGACTACAAGGAAGGTTCTTCGATCAACTATGGATAGTATTTATAGTATTTATACCTTGGACATAGGGCTGCTGCTCTGCTAATCATAGTTGCTGACAACTGGAAGTATCTGAGTGGCTGAACTATAGTCGCTTCAGTCGCTTAGAGAAGAGCTTGGCATAACTTCCAATAAGCTCTATCTAGTTTTTCCGAGGAGCTTTGACGAATTGAAGAAACAGAACCACACCATATGCAGTTACTTGGTCACAAAAATACCAAGCGCTTACCGTAGCGCTCGATACAGTTTCCACCTACGACAAGGCTGGCATGGTGATAGCTATTTGGAAGGCCCACGGATAGCCTTGTGGTGCGATTCCAAATATCCTTGGAACAAATTTAGGTGCTTCGGCCGAATGGCTTCTGGGGAATTATCCGCAAGTGTCCATGAGTCAGACCTAATGTGTCTGTCGATATCCTCTTTTTCTTCCTATTGACCCCTTTTAATGGTTGATGATGGGCTGTTGATGTGGTAAGCAGCGGACAAAGTCCCGGAGCTAGCTATGGAGGATAGTCCGCCGTTCCACATACAAATATTCCAGATCGCTCTAGTAGTTGTTGATGAGCTTACATCGTCTAAATCGGCCTATTTAACTTGATAGCGCAACCAGAACCGAAGATGTCAAGCAACAGAAATGATTGCCTTGCCTGAATCGGCTTCAGTCGGCTTTCCTATCAACATCTTTATGGACACGTGTGCTACCGGCATCGACAAAGCCAAAGCTGGAACCGGCGCATGCTCTGAAAAGAGTCCGAAATCAGACCAATGACATGTTTGCAACACATTTGGGAACTAATACTAGGAGAAGAGACAATAGCATTAACGATGTACTCGGATCACTGGTTTCCGCGTGCAGGGTACGGCGAGATTTACGCTTCTGACCAGCATTCCCAATCGAGAGTAAGCAACAGCTGCAAACATCCTTACATCATCATCATCACGCAGACAAACAAGTCAGCAGCAAGGGTCACCAGACTAATTAACCCAACTTTAATCGCCGTGGGACTTCAAAAAAAAAAACTCCCTTTTTTTGGGCATAATACTAAATCTCTACGAGGAGCGAACCGAGCGGCTAGTGTTCCGGATTCACGTGTGGACTAAGGACATGAAGAAATGTAACTAGAAGGGCGTAGGGCCGGCAAGTGTCATTTACATGATCAGTCTGACTTAAAAGTAAAATCCGAACAAACACGGCCAATCGAGGAAATCGGTTAAATGACGGGAAATGAGATTGCACCATTGTCCCGTGCAAATGGTTATGAGTCCTGATATGCGAGGAACCGCCATGGAGTAGCCACGGCGTTGATTGTCCGTCAGAAAATCGATTATGTTGACATGTTTTGTCAGCATGCTGGATTAGCTTGGAAGACCCGGTGGGATGGGGGATGGCGCAAAAGTCTCCGGATAGGACGCTTCGTATTTTAGTAGCAGAATGGCAATGCCTCGTCCACTGATAGCGGCGGGGTCACTCGCAGTTTTGTGATTACTATGGGATGGACTCCATGCAGTGGGTAATAATAGGTAATAGGCATCCATTCCATGGAAACAGCGTGCAGTCAGTGATGGGGCGAGGAGAGACCCTGTAAGTTGTAAACGTCGGGGTGCCATGGAATTGAACAGGCATCGGCGAGCGAGTCCCCGTAGATACTGCACTGTATTCACCTGAAGTACATGTATGTAATCAATGCCTGGCTGCATATCGCACCGCACTGTCGGTAGCAGAGTAGCATGTGATGCCGTATGTAGACAGTTTCCATTGCTCAGGTAATAACCCGTCGAAATACGAGGAGTACCCGAGACATCTCAACTAACTCAGCTACACCACCAGAATGCTTGAAGATGCCCTAATTAACCAGCTGCTAAACTAACTAACTCATGTGCCAAGAGTTCTTTGGTCTCTGCCGCACGTGTCGGAACAACAGCCCAGCCGAAGTGCCAGAATCCACCGTTTAAGATTATCCCCGGTTCGACTTTGCCTCAAGTGGGCAGGCCGCATCACCAGCCCAGCGCCACCCACGCATTGCCCTTGCCAGCACCTCGCCGTTTTCTTATTCATCAGCTGGGAGACGAAAATACGATACGGAGGGCGTACAGTAGCTCGATTAAACGTATTACGTGCCGAGTGCGTTCCGCTGACCGGCGCGGCGCCTAATCATGAACCGAGCCCCTTGCAGAACCTGATGCTGTCACCGCGTCCATGGAGGCAAAAGCCCAGCTGGATCCTGCTCGTACTTCCTCGGAGAGCGAGAAACCGAGCAGGATGCAGATGCCCGATCGCTCCAGATGAATTGTGCGAATATCCCATTTGACATTTGAAATCAGCAAAGTTTTTGCTGAATAATCGGAGGTTGTGGGAGTCATCCGGTGGACGACGTGGAATGGCTCGATCAGCGGGAAGAAGGCATTATCACACGGAGCACCACTAAAGGGGTGTGGAGCGTCGGAATTAAAGAAACGACATCATTCGACTGCTATACGCTATCTGCGTATCTGTCCATCCTTGACAAAAACAAAGGAGGCGAGGAAACAAGCGAAGAAAACAGTAGACGGCACAGATGTGCCTCAACCATGGCACTAGGCGAGATCTCAACGAGATCTTGTCGTGACACCAAGATTCGCATCTGGCTGGGGTGCTCAAGCAGATACGGAGAACGACCTGTCAAAGAACAAGATGCTTCCTCGGCAGAAAACCCAAATCCAACAAGCGGGCGGATCTTCGGCCAGCAAAGAACGCCGTCCATTAGGAGCACTCGCCAGAGAGGAGCAACACGCGGGTAGAAGCAATGAGGCGCAGATTTCTATCTCCGATTCAGAGCTCGGCTTGGGCACAGACAATGAAGAGTCCCACCACACGACGGATGGAGCAATTGGTGGTGTCTAGAACTTGGCACGGATCAGCATGCAGTTTGTCGGCAGACGCACCGCGCAAAACTGGGCGGCTCTTCGGTCGCTCGGCACCATGGCGCAAATCCTACAGTGTGTGGAATCATCAGGTGGCAACCCATCCCATCTGCACTGCTACTGTACCGGGTTGCCAGGCTTGCAGGCCTCTGTTGTTCGCATGGATGGTAGTACGACACTGCACTCCCTGGCAGCCTCGTGTCTTCAGCTGGAAGACGCACTCTAGAGAGCAAACAAACCACCTGGTTCGAAGCATTCGACATGTCATGAAACCGTACAGTATCCCAGTCAAAGACAAATTATCTATCATCTTTTCTTATCCCTTCTCCATGATACCACCGGACAGAAGACCCATCCTTGGCCTTCTACGGTATCCATCCTTTCAGCCCACGCTCCATAGCAACAACCTATTGGGAAATCGCAACTGCAACGAATTGGGAAAACGGAGCCGCCGGTGACCCAGTGCCGACTCCGTCGTCTTATATCCGAACTGTACAACTTACTGCTAGCAGCTTCTTAGCCCGCGGCCGGGGGCCCATAAACCCGACGCGCGAAGGATGGAGCGACTAGTACCTACTAGAGCGCCAACAACGTGGGAGAAGGAAAAAAAGAAATGATTAATTATCTCTCCGGCCTCTTTGTTAAATAACGGCTGTGGCGCTCAGTCGTGCCCATTTCACCCTGGCCATCCTTTCACCTCGTGGTAACCGGAGCAGAACTACCGCCTTTTCCATCTTGACGAGCTTCGGGAACGAACAGTGATCGATATATCGAACCTCCAGGATTTTGAAGAAAGAACAAGGGGGACAAGGAAGAAGCTCTCTTGGTGTGATTTACATTGTACAATCTTCAACTACAGCTCAGAGGCGAAATGATACAAGAGTCCAGGATACCCTCGATAACCCAGTAATCATCAATACGTTCCGAACAGGACCCCTTTCATCAGCTACAAACTCCAGATCCCAAGGAAGCGTGGTGAAAATAAGAATCTTAGTTGCCGCCACCGTCTATCCACCATGGGTGCCATCACCCGCATTCTATCGCGACCGGTGAACAAGCCGTATCGCACAAAAGACCTTCACACCAACGAGCCTCCCTTCTTAAACGAGCATGGCTACGTCGACTTCGCCCCCGGAGATGTCGAGAACCCCAGAAACTGGTCCATGGCCCGGCGATTCTTCATCACCGCCGCGACCGTCTTCCTCGTCATGAACGCTACCTTTGCTTCCAGCGCCCCCAGTGGATGCTTCCCGTCCATCGCGGAGTCCTTCCACGTCTCCGAGGAGGCCGCTGGCCTGACCATTACTCTCTTCTTGCTTGGATACTGTGCCGGTCCTCTCATCTTCGCTCCCCTGAGTGAGCTGTACGGCCGTCGCTGGATCTTCTACAGCACCTTTTCGCTCTACTTGGCTTTCAACTTCCTCTGTGCCTTTGCGCCCAACTTTGGCAGTCTCCTCGTTGGTCGTTTCCTCACAGGCACTTTCGTCTCTGCTCCTCTAAGTAACGGCCCCGGTGTCTTGGCCGATCTATGGAACCCTATTCAGCGAGCAAATGCCATGGGTGGCTTCGCTGCCATGCTTTGGATTGGACCCTCACTCGGTCCCATCATCGCTGGTTTCCTCCAGCTCAAGAAGGATTGGCAATGGACCTTTTATGTCCTCCTCATGCTTGGCGGTGCCTCCGCCCTCTTCATGCTGACCATTCCCGAGACCCATGCCCCGACTGTCCTGCGCCACAAGGCCAAGCGCATTCGCAAGGCCAAGATCCCCGGTTATGAGAACGTCAAGGCCCAGATCGAAGATAGCAACCAAAGCTTCATCAGCGTCTACAAGGTCGCGCTCACTCGTCCATGGATCATCCTTTTCGATACCATCTCCTTCCTCATCGCCATCTACCTCTCGGTCGTCTACACCCTCCTCTACATGCTCTTCACCATTTACCCCATCGTTTTCCAGGAGAAGCGTGGCTGGAACGCGGGAGTCGGCGAGCTTCCGTTGATTGGCACAGTTTTGGGCGCCATGTTCGGCGGCTTGATTGTTCTCTTTGATACGCGCCGTCAGCAGAAGAAGGTTGACACCGGAAAGAAGCAAATGCACGAGATGACGCCCGAGGACCGTCTCCCTCTTGCCATCATCGGCGGAATCACCTTTGCAGTGGCCATGTTCTGGTTCGCTTGGTCAGCCAACTTCAAGTATGTACTCTTCATTCATATAAACATGAAAAAGAATAACTGACTAACAAACCTTTACTTACAGCTCCGTCCACTGGATCGTCCCCACCATCGCCGGAGCCTTCCTCTCCACCGCCCTCCTCCTCCTCTTCGTCGGCTTCCTCAACTACCTCGTCGACGCCTACCTCATGTACGCCGCCTCCGCCATCGCCGCAAACACAATCATGCGCTCCGCCTGCGGCGCCGCCGCACCCCTCTTCACCGTCCAAATGTTCCACTCCATGGGCGTCGGCGGCGGCGGCTCCCTCGTCGGCGGTGTCGCCGCCGTCCTCGCCATCATCCCCTTCATGTTCTACAAGTACGGCGCCAAAATCCGCGCCCGCTCCCGCTTCAACCCCAAAGGTTTCAAGCCCCCCGCGAAGGACGTCGAGGCAGCTCCCGCAGGCGGTGTCGTGCTGGAGGACCCCAATGAGGGCGAGTCGGAAGATACAGAGTCTGATTCTGGTGCTAGCACAATGGCTGGTGATGAGAGCGGGGAGAAGAGCAACGATGAGAAACATCATGCCGGCCACAACAAGCGAGAAGAAGCCGGTGAGCACACAGAAGCATCTGCTTCTACCGAGAAGGTGAAGTCGGAAGAATCAGTGTAAAGAAATAAGAAAGAGAAGGGATAAAAAAACGGTGAACATGGCATCTTGATTTTTTATGAGCATCATTTGGGAAACATTTGTAATAGATAACGGGCAACCTCACTCTTGGTTATAACAAGCGCTGGCATAAAGCGGTAATGATATCAATTTGTTTATAATTTACGAATTATAGCATTGGAACACATTTACATAATATGACATGGTGTCCTTGGGAAAAGGATCAACCTAATTCATCTTCTTGGTCTCGTTTAGATATCAACGTCTGTATTATAATTGACAGGCGATACTTAATGCCTAATTCCTAATCATTATTCCGTAATGACTACTTATAGAACTACCAACTGCAAACAGTAATGCAAAGTGCAAGCAACAGCAAGGCCTAGGTTGCGATACATGGCTCACCCCGATCTCTAACCTCGCCTCTGACCTCATCATCAGACCTGGCTACTTTGGCCAGCGTTTTGGCCAGCGTTCTCGTCAGATTTGATACTGGCATCCTTGTTGGCCATCTCCACCATTTCTTGAATGCTCAATCTGCGGAAACGCTGCTCGTCTCGTACCCGGCGTGTGACGTATCCGGGTGGCACCCAGCGGGCGCTCTCCCATGGCACAATGTCGTGCATACTGTACATAATGTCCACGCTCTCCAGGCTGAGCAGCGAGGACTCGTACAAGTACATCCAGACTACGGCGGCAGCGGCGAGGTTGGCGCTGGCCAGGATGTACCCAAACGCGTATGACAAGCCTCTATCGGCGTGTGGAGTGAGGAATCCGATCAAAACTGCAATGACTGTCAGTCGCTTCTGTCTAGTATCTGTGATGCTTTGTGAGGGATGGAATCTTACAATTGCCCAGCCAGTTGGCTGCTGTGGCCAACGAGGCCTGTTTTGCACGCGTGCGTAGAGTAAATGTCTCGCCCATGACAATCCAGGGAATGGGACCCCAGGTGGCCGCAAACGAAGCAATGAACATGCAAGATGACAGAACCATGACGACGCCATAGGAGCTCGGCACTGAGGTGAGATGATTGGTCGCGGTGCCAATGGAGGCAAAAATCATCAACCACACAGCTTGCCAAAGGGCGCCGAGGATTAGAGGCCATCGACGGCCAAACTTGTCAACTAAATAAACGGCGAGAAACGTAGTGGCAACATTGACGGCGCCGAGAATGAGTTGCACAAGGAATGGATCCTTGAGGTGAGCAGTGGAGAAGATGGTAGTGCCGTAATAGAAGAAGTAGTTGATGCCAGTCCACTGTTGTAGAAAGTGAATGCCCATACCGAGAAAAGTGCGGTAGCGCGTCTTGGGAACCCTTGATTTGAGCGAGAAGCACTCAATCCACGAAGCAGTGCCAGTCTGGCGTTCCAATGCCAAAACCTCCCTCATTTCGTGCATGTCGTTCTCAACGAGGACGTTGCTGGGATCCTTGCTCTTTCCGCGAAGTCGTGACAGCGATTGGCGGGCTTTTTCCTACTTATCCCTGCCAGCAAGCCATCTCGGTGATTCTGGCACAAAGAAAATGCCAACTCCAAGAGGTATGGAGTACAAGGCTCCTATGCCGATGACGAGACGCCATGTTTCGCTGTTCTCTTGATGTCGGCGCATAAAATAGCAGACGACGTTGCCGAAGAGAATACCAATGGTAATGAGGAGCTGGTATGAAGCGACTACGGCTCCACGAATTTCCCGTGGAGCACACTCGGATTGGAACATGGGAACGCCAACAGAGAGGTTGCCGATGCCGAGGCCAGCAACAAATCTGCCCATGGTGAGATGGATCCAGCTCTTCGTTGCCGTAACTTGCATGGCATCTCCCACGATGAAGATGAACACCCCCAAGGCGATGCTCTTTCGTCGTCCAAACCAGTCTGACGTGCTATGTTTGAATGCTGGTTAGATATATGTCTCGCAAAAAGCAAAAGAGGGCAAGGGGAAAAAATGAACAGAGATGGAGTTGACTTACTACGCGCCGGCCAGCGCGCCAAAGAGGCAGCCGATGCTGAAGAAAGAGACCAGAAGAGACTTGATCGTGGGCGAGCCATTAATGAGGAAACGATGGACAAAGTCGTCGAAAACAATGGTGCCGGAGATCTGACCAATGTCGTAGCCGAAAAGGAAGCCGCCGATCGACGTGATGATGGCAAGGAGAAGGGCATCGACGCCACAGTCGGCCCCTTTGACCTTGATCGACCTGGTGAACAATGGTGTATTAGTATCGGGGAGGAAGGCTGTTAAATATGGATGGATATCTAGTAGACTGAGGCCTCAGTTCCCTCAGAAATTACTCACAGGTCCCCAAACATGATGTCACGTCTGACTTTACGCAATAGGCGAACTGGTCGAAGTTGAGAACGGAAGAATGTGACGATATTGATACGAAAGCGAAGCCTCGGCTCCGGTGGTAAATCCTAACAAACGATCGATGCTCGAGAAACGATGGGAGAGCTGTGCCCTGTGGACGAAAGAATGAGTAAGAATTTCTGCTGATGCTACCAATGTAGCTACGCCTCGACGAGGCGGCTGCGAGAAGTGAGTTGAAAGTAAGTAAAAAAAACGTACCTCAGCAGGTGGAAGAAAATCGGACTGCCTTCCGTAGGAAGAAGGCTCTCGGTAACGAGGGAACTTGTTGTGTTGTGTAGAAGGAAAATTCCAATGTTCCGTGGGGGGGAAGCTTTGGGTCAACTTGCCCAAATTTCGGCAGCTTATCGCAACTGCTTCAGAGCCACCCCAACCCTTATCTAATCACATCAATCCAAACACCTGACCTCCAAGGCACTGTTACCATTGAACCAATGGTATGTACAGATGTACTATGGACTGAATGTCAGAAGCAAGTTCTAGCATATATCACTTCCATTGCTACCAACATCCTCCTCTTTCCAAACTGCCCCCCTATCTTGACTATAGTATGTGACCTTGAGCTTTTTCAGACAGCTGGTGGCTCTTCTTGGATGATTCTGAATGTTACTGCTCCGTTAGCAACCTGGAATTGTGTTTGGATTGTCATATTATTGAATACCTAATAGTCTCATTCATGGATCGCATATTGTCGCCACATACTTGCCCTACTAGCAAACTATGAAGTTCGTAGCACTGGCAGCACATAAAACTCCTATCCAGTCAGAACCTTTTTTAGTGTGCAATCTTCGTGGCTCTTCGGTAAAATCGCAGAATTCGTCATAGTAATGTTGTATTGGCGTGGCTCGATGAGGCTGTGACGTCGTGAACTCTGGTAGTAGAGATGAAGCCTACATCCGCTTGATTTAACACTCGTGAAAGTGATGTCAGACTGTTCGTCTCATCGCCAATCTTTTGTCTTGATCATTGTTCGTAGCTGCTATCATGGTCTTGCTGCTTGTGGTAGTCGTTTGAGTATGGTTTGTTGTTTCTGCATGTAGTAGCATTTGTTTGTTTCATCGCTATCATCATGTATTACATCTGCAGAAAAGTCCATCGTTAGCAAGTGTCTCACATCGGTCATCGGTCTTAGTTCCCGCTACCTAAGTTATTGCCCGAGAACCTACCATCCTTCTTTTCATGCAAATAAAGGAGTTAAAGCTGGACCAACTTACATTTGAGGAAAACTCCCCTTGAAAGTAAATGCTCTCTGTCCAATTCCTTTCTCTTAACTCTAGTGCTCTATGACAAGGCCATTGGCAAGACAATTTGACAGACAATGGCAATTCCAGTATATTTGGATGAAATGAAAGAAGGACATAGGGGTAGTATCTAACAATTGGGTTGCAAGTAGAGCTGAATGAATAGTTGACCCGCAAACCCACAACTTCTTTGTGTATAATTGGCTAGAGGAAAGTGAATGGTAACTATCTTCGAATCTATTAGCTGCCACCCACCACACTACTTGATCTGTCAGCAGCCGTAATCGCTTCATCATTCATCCTCCATCCAACACTGCCGTGGAGGCAATCCCCCCTGAACTGCCACTCATCGTCTCATATGCTGACCCGAAAATAGAATGGTTACATTGCATATCCAGATCATAGCATCACTGAGCCAGCACGTTGAGATGTTGACTGTAGGCTGACCCTCTTCAAGAACTATTGCACAATCAGCAATTGACATGGTAGTATCCATGGCGTGAAAAACTTCATCAACTCGCAGACTATTGCTCCGTCCTGCAAAAGGGAATGTTCACGATATCCTTAGTGTATCAAGAGGATTACGTACCCCTTGCAAAAATACGAAAGATCCGACAGGGCTGTTTAGCCAAACTAGAGGGCGTCATGCTGCAGACGATTGGCCATTGGCTGTTTAACGCGCCCTGCTATCGCAGAGGGGTCCTGCAGCTAAACATCCCCTTCCAACGTTCGGGGTACTCAGCTTCCAGTTGGCCAGAATGTGGAGTGGCTGTTTCTTTCTTTAGCCATGAGATGCGACCCGGTCGTGTGGAGATGGGCGGGCTAGAACAAAAAACCGGGTCGAAACTCTGCCTTTGCCTTCGCTTATTAGTATTGACGTCTTCTTTTCTGGCACAAGAGGAAATATCGGGAAGTCGGACCGAGAGCACCTAACCTCAATTAGTTTCAAGGTTAGCTAGGAGCCCTAAGCTTGAAAATATGCAGCTTGCGGATACGGAATCGAAGCAGGGCCCGGAGAAGAATCCGCCGAAGACAATTACCTCGCTGTTGCTCCAGTACAACCGGCTCATAGAAGATACCAACCTCCTGGCTCAGGGACCCAAAACGACTGTTGTTCACGTCAATACGACAGTATAAACGT
The DNA here is from genome assembly GCA_001931985.1 of Trichoderma sp. IMV 00454. NCBI lineage: Eukaryota > Fungi > Ascomycota > Sordariomycetes > Hypocreales > Hypocreaceae > Trichoderma > Trichoderma sp. IMV 00454. The sequence goes on from MSJK01000066.1 coordinate 433,391, forward strand.
GAAACGTGGTGTGCCATTGACCAATTGACCAACAACCGAAACGTAAAATCGCCGACATCAACATGAACGGGCCAAGCTCAAGAGCTCTTTTGACGGAAAAGTATCCCGTTTCCCAAGCATCAGGCGGTGGCTTTCAGAAAACACTCATCGTCATCTGGCATTGCCGGTGTTGACGGTTCGAGAGAAGCTCAGACGCTAGAAAGAGGGACCGGACGTTTGTTTCAGAAGTGTGGATGAGGCTAATGCCCGAGAATGGGTGACAAGCACATGAGCCTCCAAGTGGGAAAGAAAAGAGCCGATGTGGATAGCGTCAAGTTGTGATCCCAGCTGAATGCCGGAAAATTAATTCACCACACGTCCATCTGAGCTGTTTGGGCTGATGTCGGGCTTACTCCAAACCCGCAGGCCGGGCCATCGAATGCATGTTTGCATCTCGGATTCGTATCGGCTTCAGCAGCGGCTCTGCATCTGCATCTGCATCGTGTTAAGAAGGCGGTGTTTGTTTGAAGCCAACTGCAACCATTGGACAGTAAGTTTTTGGGTTCTTACGCTTTTAGGCCACTGGGCAGATGAAACAGCAACTCTAGCTTAAAATTGACGAGATATGGGGCCGTGGTCTCGTATTCTGCACAGCCAGATGACGTCCCCTGCTGTGCCAAG